>CM062291.1:363651408-364251408 GCA_031216915.1 Pictodentalium vernedei | reverse complement strand
GACATCCCGAATCTCATTCTTCCCAATCTCTCCGATAAAAATACTAACCCTCTCCTGTGTGTCACCCAATAATGCAATGAAACTTTCGTAGTTGTATTTCCCAGGATTATAGTTTCCATAACTACGATTTAAAATTTGAATGATTCACTTCAGTGATTTATATTCCTGGGTAGAAAATACAATTCTGGAAAATAAAATTGTAAAAAGTTTATAGTAATAGCCGCGGGACATATACAATAAATATCATCACCAGTTCAGTGGGTTTTTTCCCAGTATATTAACAGAGTATAGCATGGGAGTAAAACTCAGTAATTTATTGAGTCATGCAACCGGATGCGGACGGCGGGCTGTTAATGAAAACAAAATTCCTTAACAACCTGTCTCCCGCTTTCTGTTATGATGATCATAGAAATAACATAATTTTGTCGGACGTCCCGTTTTATTAACGGCCATCGAGGAATGAATAATAGCCCTCTGGCTAATTAACGGCCCTCGACTTTGTTATTAATCCTCGGGCTGTTATTTGTTCTCTCTGGTCGTTAATAAAACGTAAGTTAAAACTAGACGTCCTGTCACGAACAGTGCGCTTATCTGGGCTTAATTCCGCGTAGGAATTGTGCGCAATTGCCATATCGAATGGCATCCAAAGCACGGCAGGTTCTCCTGGTTACTCATAGCAAAAACCGGCAATGTTTCTGCAAATGGGCCTCCGGGTTATCCGGAGGTCCATTGGCTGAAACAGTGCTTGTGCACAGGTCATATGTACAAAATTTGATAGCCTTACTATGGTCATAACGCGTAGATTAACGCGCAGATCGACGTGCTATTTGTGCGTACACTGCCAGTAGATAAATTGCCACCTCTTTTGAAATACAATGGATTCATAATTTCATATCATTCATTTAAATTTACGATCAGGAGATTGCAAAAGATATATAGTAATAACACTTTAGCCGGCCTCAGATTTGTCAAGGTTATCAGGTGAGAAGGCCTTATTAACCCGGTCCCTCCAAATGCCCCACCCCGCGCGTCTCCGTCCTCCCGACACCAGGAAACGTACTGTTTGATGACATCCTATACCCCATTCTTCCAATCTCTCAGAAAAGCATACCATCCTTCTCCTTTGTGTCAACCAATACCCACATATCCTACATTGCCTCATCCCACTTCCCCATTACACTCCCACTGAATCTTATATTGTTGAACTGATATTTTGGACATTTTAACAGAATGTGTTCCTGGGTCTCCACTACTCCGAAATTACACATTTGGCACTCCTCTTACTGTCTTTTCTATTTGTCACCCTAAGCTCCAGTGTCCGCGACTTAAGCTTAAATAGCAGGTAAAACCCCAACCCCCAGCGACAGCGACCTCTGCTTAAACAGCAGTAAAACCCTAACCTACTGAGAAAAAAGGTTCCATCATGATACTCTTCAAACCTGGCTTCTTTTGACCATGCAAGCCACCCAAAGACCTATTTTCTTTGACTCTTCTCGCACTTTGTATTGACTCCCGTGTAGGCCAGGTCTGCATGTGAACAATTTGCACATTAAAACGTATGTCAGTCGTGGATCTGGGTTTTCTTTGTCTCTTGTAAGGGGTTTTGGTTCCGATTTTCTCAGCTCACAAAGTTGTCCACAAAAAACGAATATACTGCCAAATGGGAATTGAAATTAACGTAGCCACATTAACGTCCCGGGCTATAAAAGCTTTTCAACATCCATCATGTAACGAGATTTTATATGCTGTTGTTAGCAGCGATCAGTAACCATGGGAATTATTCCTCATTAAGATTTTGTATTGTTATTAAATGCGAATCACGAACCCAAAATTAACTTCATCCCCGACGCACAAAACGGATGTCATGACCTATGGTAGCAACTACAGAAATCTGACGGGGACGTGACAACCGTTACTCGTTACTTATTCCCAGTTCCTTATTCGCCATTCGATATCAACAGATAAAATCGGTTGATAACGAATGGGGAATAATGAACTGGGAATAAGCAGCGGATGTCACGTCCATAACCGGACGATGTATTTGGCTACACTGACAAAGTTGTGTTGATACGGCATTCCTGTGACGCATTGTTTGAATGGCGTTTATGGGTGTTTTTCAACAGTGTGGTCTATCACTAACACACTGGTGGGGTGGGTTCCCAGCCAGATAAATCACATATTATGCGCAAACGATAGCAAAGCCTACCCCTAAAGTGGTAAGTGCGTAACTGACCGCAATAATTTTCTATTTTGAGATCGATTCGCCCATCGTACTAATGAGATATAAGAGTACATTTTAGATACTTGGAATTATGTCACAGGTACAGTGGGACAAACAAATGGAAGTCTGTGGGTACCCAATGTGGGTTGTTAGGGACAACTTGGAGTTCGGTACTTGCTAATTAACCCTTTACCCAACGAATCGGCCACATCCACCCGCGTAATTTGCAAATTCTGTTGATCAGCAGAAAAAAAATATTTTCTAAAAATGTCAACAAAACCATATAATGTGACCCCTCTTTGGAACGAGCTCATTCCCATGCATGAGGGGTCACATGGTATGGTTTTGTTGAAATGTTTTGAAAATTTAAAAAAATGGTATTTAAAATAATAAATTTTGATATCGTCTGCATTGGGTAAAGGGTTAAATAAGAAATTTGGAAGCTCACTCTTTGGGACTACTACATGTATTGATCCACAAATAAATTTCCGAGAACTCTGAACTTTGAACTATAAACGTGACTGACTAATATTCCATGTCTTGATCATGTTGTTAGAATATTTTATCCCATAAATGGAAGTTTATTCGAACAATAAATGTCTTGGATAAATATTTGCTTTATTCACTTTGCAGCTGCAATTTTTCCCCGTAGGTTTAACACGGAAAGAATTTATTTCTGTAGTTGAGACGGACTTGTTTACCTCTGACCTCTACCGCATTCGTGTTGTCATGACCTCAGTGTTTTACGTTTGTGGGAGACAAAATGAACCGACGTTTATCAAACGCTGACCGTCGATGAAATGTTTAGTTTTAGAATATATGACACATTTCAACTCTGTCTAACAATAAAACGAACAACAATTAACAAAGAAAACACAAAGTAAATCAATCGAAACCAAGCGTTGAAAGGCATACAAGTTCGAGTGTGAAAGGCTGGGATATGATGAGTGACGTTCCATTTTCCAAATTAGGAAAGTGTACATAAACAAATGCACGTGTCGTCTGCTTTGTTTATAAAACTCAAGTTGAATCGACGACCAAAAAAAACACTAAACAACGAAAATAAGAAAGATAGACTTTGTTCATTTAATAAAGTATGTTGTAACTTTAGCTCAAATTTGTAGGGGTATTATTTTTAGACAGAAATGTATCCCTGCCGCTTATTTATTTTTGGCAGTTTTGCTTGTCGATTGAATTGGACCAAAGTGGTCCTCACTTCTCGCAGTGTTTTGTAGCGAGTAACAGCACAATTTCACAGCGACTGCCCTGTAAAAGATTTATGGTATAAACAAAATAAACGTATAGTGTTTTCAAGTAAAAAAAATGTATTCTACTCGTTGAATTAAGAATGAAACCGACTCGCCAGAGACTCGACGGTTTCATTCTTAATCCTACTCATAGAATATTTTTTTTACTTGAAAACACTATACGTTTATTCTATATTTACCTGTCAGGGCTATAGCCACCACAGTCGTGACATCGCAGAATCATCCTACTCCAAATAGGTCATCGTCGCAAAGCCCCATCCCCGAGGTCCATTGGCTGTCACTTTGCGCATTCTTTCCTTGCGTGTTCGCAGAATATCAGCAAATGTGTATGTAGGTCCTCCACTCCGTGAGTGGTTTGTGAAATCCACTATACGCTTACTGATATTACTGTCAGCGTATCCCTTGATATGCAATCTTATTAGGACGATTGGGGCGCGGTGGCGTCGCGGTAACCGGTTCTCGCCAGATCACCGAAGTTAAGCAACGTTGAGCGCGGTTAGTGGTTGGATGGGTGGCCATTTCAGCGACTGATTCGTGTTCCCGCGTTGTGTCCTTGGGCAAGGCACTTAACCCCGATTGCCTACACGGGGGCACGATGACGCTGTGTACTAAGGCGTACTGCACGTCGATGGTGCGCATGTCTTCAACCAATCTAACCCTGCCTGTGCCGCGGTGCTGAGTTCAGAGTTACGATGTTGGAGAGCTGACAGCTGCTCGTCGTTGCTCGGTGGTTCTCTCCGGGTACTCCGGCTTCCCCCACCTGTAAAACTGTCACCGACATGATATGACCCTGGCTGTTAATGTGTCGTTAAACCATAAAAAGAAAATCAGGACGATTAGAATGACAGGGGGATCGAGTTCGAATGTATTTTGGAAATGGGTGAATAAAAGAAACAAATGAAGTAATTCTTCAGAGAGTATTAAAGTATAGGGCAGAAATACAGACGACCAAGACCAAATCGTATCAGAAATAGTCAAGCACTGGGAAAAGGTAAACGATAAGCGATGTGGAAACCACCGGAGTGCGATTATGAGGTTTAGGACAATTTATCGAGCTTTATGTGCAGCGAAATAAAAATCGAGGAGGTACACAAAGTGTTCTCAAATTTAAGGAACGGAAAAAAGGGAGGAGGGATGGATGGAATTCTTAACGAGTTCCTACAAAATGGGGGAGAGGAACTCTGTAAAAGCTTAACGGCGTTATTCAATTCAGCCATCGAAAAAGAGGTTCAAAAAGAATGGAGGGAAAGAAAGGTTACATTTGTACACAAAAGGAGGAAACGGGTGTATTGGGAATCATCAGGGGATTTCTGTCAGTAGCAACATTGGAAACGATTTCTGCAAAGTCCTGTATGGGAGGTTAGAGGATGTGGTCGAACAGAAAGGGTTTCTGTGAGAGATGAAGAATGGCTTCAGGAAGAGAAGGAGAGTCCACAGACCATCTTTTCACACTGACCCAAATGATAGAACCTGCGGAAGCCAAAAAGAAAAAAGATGTTTATGGTCATTCTGAATGTGAAAGAGGCATATGATAGAGTATGGAGGGAGAGTATGCGGCAAAAACATGAGACCTTGGGACTGGGAGGTGAGTTTGTTGGAATTCTGAAAGCATTATATAAAGAGGTAGAAAGTAAACTTAGTCTGGGCAACATAACTGCAAAATGTGTTCCTGCAGAGACAGGCCTAAAGCAGGGGTGTATACTTTCACCGATACCTTTTGCATGGTACACAAAAGATTAGGAGATGAACTCCTGCATAGCAACGAGGGGGTAGCAATTGGGGTTCTGAAGATCCCATGGCTATTTGTGTGTAGATGATATGGTACTAGTGTCAGGCAGCGAAGGTGCGGCGGGGAGGGGGTAGGGAAAATGCTGAAAATTGTTAAGGAATATGGGAACAAATGGAGACTCGAAGTAAATGAAATCAAAAGCAAAGTTATACCCGTGGGTCGCAGTGGCGTAGCCATTGGGGGCCCAGGGGGGGGGGGCATCCCCCCCTACTATTCTGTCTGGCCCCCTAAAAGTTTGGCAGGGTCAACTAAAACATGCCATGTCAGTTGTTAAATTTATGATGATAAGACTTGTGAATTTTCATTCATTTGGGGCGACACTGTACGCGCGATAACTGCGTGTGTTCACTTGTTGTGTGATTTGTGTCCGGTCATCTTCGGTAGCTGTGTATGTTATAATAGTTGGACCCTATTCGACCAAGGTGAAGTACATCGCAAACAAAGTTTGAAAAATGTCTTGTTCAAAAATGGCAAAAAATATCACCCAAGGACAACAATCTATGTTGAAATTGTTCAAGACTTCGTCATCTAGAGATTGTGAGAAAACCAGTGAGCCTGTGACTGAGCAAACCTCGACTGCAGTTGAAATCCCACCCGTGTCAAATATAAATTCGGATATTTCTCGGAGCCCAGAGGAGCTGCCATCTCAGCCTGACATTGAATTCCCCCGAAGAGCTATAGGTGATCGAGTACGCTCATTCAACAAGATTTGGTATTCGAAATTCAAATGGCTAGAGTACAGTGTGGGTGCAGATGCTGTTTTCATGCAGGTTTCTGAATTCGAGTTACGGCGATAGAACATTCAGTGACATCGGTGTCCGTAATTGGAAGAAGATCGGTGATAAATTAGAGAAACATGATTCATCTACTGTCCACAAAAGAGGAAACGAACGTCTAACCGAGATGCGTCTGAATCACCAATCTGGTCGTGGAACAATAATTGATCAAATCGACCCTTCCAATTCAAGGTCTACATTTGTAGACAGGAACCGAGAAATCCTGAAAGCTGTCCTGGATGCTGTCCTGTTCTGTGCTAAACAAGAAATCCGTCTGCGTGGGCACAGGGAATGCATTTACAGTTCTAACTCTGGGAATTTCGCCGAGTTGCTAGAATTGATTTCTAAGCATTCCCCTGACTTGAAATCGAAGCTTGACAGTCTGCCCGGCAATGCTAAAATGACAAGCCCAGATATCCAGAACGACTTGCTGGACAGTGCCGCCCATATATTACTCGACCGTATCAAGAAGGAGGTTCTGGAAGCAGAGTACTTCTCCATAATGGCAGATGAATGTAAGGATGCGTCCAAGCGTGAGATTCTTGGGGTTTCTCTGAGATATTATCATTCTGACTCCGGGCAAATTAAAGAACGGGCGATCGGCTTTGTCGAAATAGGTGATCTCTCTGCAGCAACAATTGCTGATAGTATTCTGGACGCACTCACTTTCTTCGATTTGAAGCCCTCTAAGTGTGTCGGGCTCTCATTTGATGGCGCCAACGTGATGTCCGGGAAGAAGAGTGGAGTACAGACGCGATTGCGAACAGTATTCACGAATGCGATTTATACCCACTGCCATAGTCACAGATTGAACCTTGTGATGACTGCTGCATGTACGTCGGATTCGGAAATAGCCAACTTCTTTTCACTTCTTGATCAGCTGGACAATTTTTTCTCTGGTTCCAAAAGACATTCAAAATTCATCAATACACAGAAGGAAATGCATCCAAACAATCAGACTGTGGAGCTAGCTCATTCCTCAGATACACGATGGTCATCAAGGTCGATTTCCGCAGAAAAGGTTCTTAAAGTTTTTGATGCGATACTGAGTTGTCTGGATTTTTTCAAAATGGACAAGGACTTCGAGACTCGCACTAAGGCATATGGGTTGCATTCACAGATTAATAACTCTGAATTCCTCTTTCTTTTAGTAGCATTCAATAGAATCTTTCAGTGCACAGACCAAGCGACTAAAGCCTTGCAGACCGTGTCAAACACTGCGGACTTGACATTAGACCTGATCACTGTGGCAGCAGAAACGCTGCAGTGCTTCAGAAATGATGACTCTTCGGGTTACACGCAGACGAAGAAGCTCACAAATGATTTGTGCACATTGTATGGCATAGATCAAGACCCATCTACCAAGAAGAGGAAGATGAAAGTGCCTTCCCATTTCGCGGAGTCTGTCATGGTTGAAGGTTGTGGCCATCGGGTGGACGACGCAGACGCCAAACTGAAGCGCCAGTGGTATTTCATACTAGACCAAATTTTGTCGTCCCTAGCTGATAGGTTTGGAGCTGAACAAATTATTCTGATGCGAACTGTGAACACCCTTAAACCGGACAATCCAGATTTCTTGAACGAGAGATCTATCCTAAACTTGGCAGAGAAAGCTAACGTTGAGACGGATCTCACTGAAGTTCCAACCTTCAGGAAACTTATAGCGAGGAGAGTTACCAGAGGCGATGAGTATGGGTGTCTTATCCAAGTAATCTCGATATTGGAGAAAGACATTTTCCCTTTCCCACGGAAGCTGTATGTTTATACAGTTACCCTCCCCATGACAAGCTGTACAGTCGAGAGCATGTTCTCCACAATGAACAGAGTCAAAACAAAAACTCGAAAATCTATGCTCACAAATCGACTGTCAAACTTGTCGATTCTATCATTTGAAGAGGATGTCCCTGACTACGATTTAGTCATAAATCATTTCAAGACTAAACCTCGTCGCCTCCTCTTTTGACATCTTTAATTTTCTCCAATAGGCCTACTGAAATAAGATGAACTTACATGGTCAATAAATAAATTTGCTTCATTATGAATGGGTGTTGACGAGCAATTTTCTTTCTTTCAAACTCTTTATTTACTGTGAAGAAATATGCTCGATTCTGTAGATTCATCTCACATTGGTATAAACCAACCGCCATAATGTGAGATGAGTCTCCAGAATCGAGCATATTTATTACTATTTATTTGTACTACGCGCCATCGCATGACGTCAGATGGCTTCGCTATGGGTGAAACTTTAGACGCTTGCAAGTTGTAAGCAAATGGAAGAACTGACAGAACAGCTTGCAATCCGAGTAGATAAATAATGTCGAAGTATACATTAAATATACAAACAATAATTTGGAGAAACGAATTTACACCACTCGTTGGATGGTTGGGTCTATCCCACTTGCCAGAGGCTTGTGGAATAGCCCCCAACAATCCAACTCATAGTGTAAATACGTTCTAGAGATGAGTGATTTTCTAATTTCTGTTCAATTTTCGATTTCGATTTTTTTTGACAAAAAAAAAACAAAACACAATTCAATTTTTTGATTTTATTAAATTACCCAATTCTGTCATGAACGTTTCACATAGTTTGGAGTTTGTGAAATGTAGTTTTCGCTGTTGAAAAAAACAAGAGGATTTTCACCCCAAAAGCCATCAGAATGCCTCATTTGATCGCTTGGTTCGAAAATTTCTGGGGAGAACCAAAGCCAACCGCCCCAACTCACCCAGACGCCTCTCATATTATGTAGACCCCGAAGCCGTCGCAATGAGCCGCCGCCGCCAGCCATATTTTTCGTCAGCCACCGCCAGCCACATTTTTCGTCAGCCACCCGTATTATAAATCAACCACCACGAAATTTTGCGCCGGCTTGAGCCGTGTAAATTGTCAAAATTTCATAATTAACTCTTCACATAATGCTAGTAGCAGACGACAGTCGTACAAAAAAGTTCTCGTATAACAAACAATTTTCATTTTTTGCTTCCAAAACATGGGTTATGACCCATCATTGGAACGAGCGGTCGTTCCAATGAGGGGGTCATAACCCATGTTTTGGAGGCAAAAAATGAAGATATTTAAAAAACTGAATGGCGATTTTCGTGTCCACCTTCGTAAGATTTATACATCTCCCTTTCTAGCGCATTTTAGTTTTGTTTCATTCTACCAATCTGGGATAGCCATGTTTTTACACCTCTCAGTTAGCTGAGTCGCCATGAGCCGCCAGTCGTTAAAGTTAAAACTTAGCCAGCTGAGCTAGCTAGCCAGCCATATATTCCTTCAGCCAGCCACGAAAATGAATTTACATAGCTTCGGGGTCTAATATTATGACATATAGATCGTGGAAACGCTGCCATCAAAATGAGTCATTTTCAAGTGGATCTCTGGTACAAGACTGGCTCTGGCTGGAAGGGAACTTGACACGGCAATGGTTGCCCTTTACTCCCCATTTGCTATGCGTTAAAAGAGTTGAAAATGTGTCTTGAATTATCCTTTTTTTTTTTTTGCCTGCATCTAAAATCGCAACATCATGGTAAAAAATATCAACTTTTGATACCATGAAAAAATAGACAATATTCACCCCCAAAACCTACCAGAATGCGCCATTGGAGACATGAATTTTAAAATTTTCATGGGGGGAGAACCCCCCCCCCCCAAACCCCGCTTGTAATCCTCGCGCCTTCGGTGCTCGGAACAGATGCCTGCGGCATCTGTTAGCTGTACCCCCCCCCCCCCCCCCATATATAATTCGCCCCCCCCCCGAAAAGTTTTTCCTGGCTACGCGCCTGGTTGGTCGTAAAGTGGAGCTTATTCGAAAATGGAGAGTGGGTGAGTTCTGTATCCTGGAAGGCAGCAGCAAACTTCTTAGTGTAGGAGAGGCATGTGACTACGAGTATTTAGGGCTAAATATAAACATAACGTGAAGAGACATCTAACGAAACCACACAAATAAACTAAATGTGAAGGGCAATCGAATCCTTAATCAAATGAAACTGATAGGGAAAAACAGCTTCAATAATGTTTTCGTGTGGAAAACAATTTGGGGAAAGGTGGGTGTATCAAACATAACATATGGTACGGAAGTGGAACCTCTAAACCAAATAGCTTTGAAGAGCTTGGGAACCCAGTAGAATGATACAGGCCCATGGATAACGAGACTGAGTAATGCCGCAGCACTGGAAGCAATAATGGGTGAGCATGGGTGGATGCGGATTAAGGACAGGATAGACTTAATGAAACTCTGCTATCTTAACTATTTGGTAAATCTTCCCGACAGCCGACGGTGTAAATTAATGGTTCATAATATTTGGAATTTATACATAAAGACATGGTGAATAAACCAAGTAAGGGGGTTAATAGAGAATTATTGAATAGAAATCTCGGACTTAGAAGTGGGCACAAACCAGGACAAAAAAGACCAAATATCTCTTTGCTTTGACCTCCTCTCGCCAATTTAGGTTTTAAACTAAATTGGCGAGAGGAGGTCAAAGCAAAGAGATATTTGGTTGGCCTATTTGCAAAAAAAAGATTATCTACCGAACGTCCATATTTCACTTCACTGAAAGGTTCCGGAAAGAGTGAAAATATATATATATATAACTTCGTCAATTTTCCGTCATGCTCGGAACTTCCGGGCATGACGGCAAATTGACGAAGTTATATAAAATATTTGATGAAGTGTATATATAGACAATAAACATATAGTGTGTTTTTATATCTGTGTTATACAACGAGTTGAAATATGGTTTATTTTTTCGAGGCTTCGCCGAGAAAAAAATAAACCATATTTCAACGAGTTGTATAACACAGATATAAAAACACACTATATGTTTATTGTTTTTGTCTGATAACAAACAGACACCCGTCTCGTGCGTCTACCCGACTTATATATGCTTCCCACTGGCCTCCAAAGAAAACCAGTCTACGAGACAAAAGAAAAAGGACAAGACGCATAGAGTTGTGTCCCTTACATTACAAAATCGATGACGGCGATTGTAAAGTGCGATTGCACTTCTTGCATCATGTAACTGCGCTGGAACAAAATAAATTTCAACTATTTTATTAACAGTAACAAAACGGTGTTTCAGTAGAGTTATTCTTTTTTTGACATAGTTCCAGTTTTCTTCCGTGTTTTATGCTGTAGTCCCAATATAACAAATAATTTTGCGTTTGTTTACAATTTTTACGAAGTGTTTTTTTTTCAGGTAGAGCAGACGAACTTTTAATTAGCGCAGTTCCGCGAGTACTTTTGATCGAGGCCGTGACTATAAATAGTTCACAGTCGCCGCATACTAATTACTATTAACATTCAAGTAATTTCTACAATGTTTTGAAGCAAAATTTTAGGTTGCCTTTATTGAAGCAAAATAAATAAGAAATGACACCCTCAGAGGATTTTGACAAAGTGCAATAAGCGTACAATTAAAACCTGCCCTGTGATATAACGATGTTTCATGAATGAATGAATGAAAATGGAATTGAAAGAGGTCAGAGGTCGTTCGCATAAATTATAATTATATACAACACCCGTTGTATATACTTCAAGTATATACAACGGTTGTTATACTCTATGGTTATCAGATAAATATATATACACCATCACCACTGTGTTTATGAACAAAATGTTGTATTAGAGTCGAGCTCTTGTTTCCAAGGCCATATCTCAAGGAGTCGAGATATTGCCTTAGAAAGAAGAGCGAGACTCTTTACATTTTGCACATAAACATGGAGGGGGGGGGGGGGGGTTGAGGTGATGGACTTACCTTTCGATTCTCGACTTTCAAAACTGGCTTAACCTTCTACCTAACGCAGACGATATCAAAATTTATAATTTTTTTAAATTTTTTAGAAAATAATTCAACAAAATTATATCATGTGATTGGAACGTGCTCGACGAGCTCGTTCCAATGAGGGGTCACATGATATGGTTTTGTTGAAATTTTGTGAAAAGTAATATTTTTCAGCTGCTGAATTTGCGTATTACGCTGGCGGATGTGGCCAATTCGTTGGGTAAAGGGTTAACCTTTTACCTAACGAATCGACGGCATCCTCCGACGTAATTTACAAATCGAGCTGTTGAAAAAACATTTTTCAAAGCTTAAAAAAGAAAATATATCATGAGACCGGTTGGTAGAACGGGCTCGCGCGAGCACCTTCCAATGAGGGTTCGCGTGATATGGTTTTGTTGCAATAATTTTTTACCACAAAAATAATGAAAATATAAAATGGTGATATCGTGTACGTTGAGTATTGGGTTAACTTGCATTTAAATTTCATATTTCATTGTCGGACTCATAAAAATGCTTGTCGTGGTTGAAACTGTATGCGGCCGCCTTGAACCTGGATAAACAATGGATGTGCAAGTTCAACATTGCCAAGAAACTGCGTGTTGTAACAGTATAACTGCGTTTTTGTTCCAGCTTGAATGCTTCCAGTGATTGGGATAAAAAAGCATAAAAGAAATGTGGTTCCTTAATTTAATAATTAGATAGCTCAATGCCTCAGTGGTTACGGCATTGGACTTCAAACCGAGAGGTCCGCGGTTCGACCCCCGCCAGGGGTAACTGCGTTGTGTACTTGGGCGAGGCACTTAATCCTGATGGCCCATGTCAGGGCACGGTAGCGCTGTATGCTAAGGCGTAAAGCGCGTCGATGGTGCACTTGTCTTCAACCAATGCTAACCCTGCTTAAATAATTGTCCGCCGTTACTCGGTGGTTCACCCCGAGTACTCCGGCTTCCTCCACCAGGAAAACTGTCCGACACCAGGTGACCCAGTCTGTGGAAAATGTCGTTAATCTCCAATAAACAATTAAATTAATTGAATAATTATACTTTTGAGAAGGGTTTTTTTCGTATATAGAAACGCGTTTCAAAAGCTTTAATGTTCTATAAATAGTAACGTAAACAAATAGTAGCCAAGCACGCGCTTGTATTATGCGGTTGCGAGATACAGTTTTTGTATCAGATGCCCCTGATGCGCGGTAATTCGAGTAATTACGAACCCAATACCTACTTACTGGAAGATAAAAACGTGAACTGAATTGGTGAAGAGCAAAACTGAAAAAGAGAAGTAGTAGTAGATGTGGGGCACCTCCGGGAAGATTTAGTACTCACAACTCTTCAACAGAACTGACCGGTGTTTTCTGTGCAGGGCTGTAAGCTACACACAGATAAAATGGGTTAAGTACGGCTAGCAAGATGACTGAGTTTTCGCTGTGCTGAAAATTCGTGAATTTCAAGCCATCTCAGGTCTTGAAATTCTAGGGGAACGGAGTACCATGGCGTTCATCTGCATTCCCTCGGGAAAGCATCACCGTGATGTCAAGACAGGTCGATATATGACCCAGAGACGAGGTCTCGACTTCGGTAGTAACGTATAATTCTATGAGAGACATTCGACGCTGTCAAGGCCTTGATCAAGTCGACCTCTCAAATAGGTCATCGACATTGTTTCGATTCACTCACAGGGAATATTTGAGTTGGTTGGAAAACGAACCCACGGTTTGCTTTTCCGACCAACTGTTATATTTCGGAGGATTGAAACTGAAAAATTTCATGAAGATTTATTTTCTGTGAAACAAAGCTAGAAATGTTCCTCAATCGAGACTTAATTTGACTTAATTTGATCGACATATGATTACGCTGTGTATTGTTCCCCAAATTATGACAAGCCTTTACCTAACATGAAAAGAATACGACACTTGCAAACAAACTTCTTGAATAACTAATTTTTTTCGTTTTTTGTCTCAAAAACATAGGTTATGACTCCTCTTTAGAACGTGCTCGACAAAAAATAATGAAAATTGATTGGCGATCTTTAGGAATAGCGTTGGCCGGTTTTGGCCGTTACGTTGGGTAAAGGGTTAATATATTGATATTCAACAGGGGAATTAAATACTTATTGGTTGAAATATCTTATAATTGTGGCAAGAGTAACTGATGGCATACCATATGAAGTCAACGATCCTCTGAATGCAAATAACCCACCACTCTTAAAAAAAAAACCAAAACCCCCCAAAACAGGGTAAACAAACAGATAGTCGCCGTTGTATACGTGGAGATTATTACCATTATGTGGATGTACAAAATATGTATCCGAGTCTCGCTCCGGGTTCTAGGGGGAGATCACGACTCGTCGACGACGAGTCGTGATCTACCTCTAGAACCCGGAGCGAGACTCGAATACATATTTTGTACATCCACATAATGGTAATAATCATTTTATCTTTTATTGGGGAGAATGTAGACGAATATATAACATACTATTTACTCGTACGGATGAACAAAAAGAAAAAAATGGAACTCACGCGAAAGAAACGTGCTTGTATCCGAGCCCCTGATACAAACATCTGTATCAGGGGGTCGGATACACGACAGTTGCGGAGTTAATACAGACAAAATACATGTTGATTGTGAGATAAAATACTTTAGCGGTGTCTGACAATATGTACGGTGGCATCTTATACCTGGAGAGCAGTAAGATTCGATTCGAGATTCGATTCATTTTAATTCGAAATTATTTGCCTGATTCGGTTCTGCATTCGATTCGATCCAGAATTTGATATTCGCTGTGTTCTACCAACCCTCCCCCCGCCCAAGCACACGCAGACACACGCTCGCTCTCTCTCTCTCTCTCTCTCTCTCTCTCTCTCTCTCTCTCTCTCTCTCTCTCTCTCACACACACACACACACACAGTCTTGTCTACCCTACATACCGAGGTACCCCATTGTTTGTCCTTTGTGTAGACTAACGGTTTCTACCTCGTTTTGCCGGTACAGTTCTGGGAAAACAACCGAGGTAAAGGGTTTCTTTTGTCTTTTGTACCTCGGTAAGGCGAAACACGCAAACTCTTTTGTCTAGTTACCTCGTCAAGTTGGTAAGACAAACCCACACACACACACACACACACACGCACGCACGCACGCGCGCGCGCGCGCGCGCGCGGACACGCGTGTGCGCATACGTTCATTGAGCTTGCGCAACGTCTGCTGATAAACAAGTCTATCTGGAAATAAATATCCAATGCACAATTGTTAGCTCAGTTAGGGTGACAAAACGTCCCCTGTTAATGATGACAGATCCAAATGAAGAAGTGATCACGAAAACGTGAAGAAATAAACAATGTAATCCATAAAGTGAACAGGTTGTAATGGCATATAACATTCATCATAACAACACGCGACAACGGCGAAATCGTTAAATGAAAACGAGGGGAACACCTTCATTATGGAGTTAATTGCGTGACGGGAACTTCATGTCAATATTTGGATTGAAGACAAAATGCAACTCACTATTCTAAATATTAACCCTTGTACCTCAAGGTATATTCCATGTTAATTAAGAGCCAGCAACTTGAAGAGTCAATATTTGTTATGTGGGGGAAACCAATCAATACTTTCAACGTGCAGCCTTAGGGCTGCACGTTGAAAATCTTGATTGGTCTATAACACAATTTCATTGAGTAACTATCTTCTTTTTGAATTCGGGTCGTATCACGATCCTGGACCGGAAAAGCGGCCTTCCGGGTTTAGGGTAAAGGGTTAATCTAACTGGAAAAATAGAACCAGTCTAATGTCTTACATGCGTCTATGTCATTCATATGTATTTTGCTTCTTTAAGTGTTTACTCTTACGGTAGGCATTGTTTTGGTGCCCTGCGTTAAAGCTTTATTCGTGACTTGTAGTAAAGACTGATCCGGGAATGCTCCAATGGCAGGACAAAGTGCTGAACATTATGGATAACCATACCCGGCTTTCCACTGGTTCAGATGGACGGTTATCTCCCATTATCGACTATGAGAACCCATTAGCTAATTGCTTCACACACAATCGACCGAGGTGAAAGAAAAGTAATCAGATTATACGGGATTTTGGACATCAAAGGAACAAAAGCCTCAAGACTTTGGTCCGATAGATATTTCACCCAGACAGTACACACAAGACGCTATTTTTCGAATTGATGCGCTTCCCAGTCATCTGTAAAACCACAAAGCGTACGCAGATGGCCAAAAGCCAATGGAAACACTGTTTTTAAACATTTTGGGCATGATTGTACTGGAGAAAATAGTAAAAAAAAACCCAGATGGTGAACTGGCAACATTCAAGAATCATTATAAAGAAAATACATTGACATTTTAGATGACATGCGCTTTCATAATGTAACTTTTGAACATTTTATTTAACCCTTTACCTAACATGAAAAGCAGACGACACTTGCAAAAAAAATTCTTGAATAACTAATTTTTTTCATTTTTTGTCTCAAAAACATAGGTTATGACCCCTCGTTGGAACGAGCTCGACGAGCTCGTTCCAACGAGGGGTCATAACCTATGTTTTTGAGACAAAAAATGAAAATATTTAAAAAATTGATTGGCGGTTTTTGAGAATAGCGCTGGCCCTTTTGGCCGTTACGTTGGGTAAAGGGTTAACCTTTGGAATTGTACAACTTTCCCATCTCCGTAATGCTTATTTCCAATCCCCAAAACGACAATTTCAGGGGAGATTACTAGACCGTTTTCCCGCTATTTTGATGATAAAAGCTGACCATGGTCATACCGCAGTGACTTTGGGTGTCACGTGTGCTGTTATGGCTTGTGGGAGCAGTGATGTCGTAACGTTATGTTGTAATGTTATTAGCGTGGCGTTGATTAGTATTAGAGCGCATATGTCAGAGGAATAATCACCTGATTGAATGTGTGCCGTGTTGGCCTAATATGTATGTGTGTGTACTGCACTGTGTCATACAACGTCCTTGCATACAGTACGTGAACAGTGACCTACCACTAAAACAACCAACCAAAAGATGAAGTTGACGGCCAAATAACTGAAGTCGTTATACACATACCAGAGGCACACGCCAACTTTAAACCAACGCACCTCTGGGTAGAACTAGCAGATCCCTCGACTGAAATCTGTATCGTCATGGGCATGTTCCATTTTTACTTTCGAAATTAAGCTTATAGGAACGATCTCAGCAAGCTGGCTCCAATGAAATGCCATAAGCTATGTTTTTTGAGACAAAAAAAAATGAAAAATGTTGTTTTTAGAGAAATTATGTTTCCGCGTGTAAGCTACACACAGCTAAAATGGGTTAAGTACGGCTAGCAAGTTGAGTTCTCGCTGTGTTGAGAATTCCTGAATTTCAAGCCATCTCGGGCCTTGACAATTTAGGGGAACGGAGTACCCTCGGGAAAGCATCACTGTCGATATATGACCCAGAGACGAGGTCTCGACTTCGGTAGTAACGTATAATACTATGAGAGAAATTCGACGCTGTCATGGCCTGGATCTAGTCTACCTCTCAAATAGGTCATCGACATTGTTTCGATTCACTCATATATTTCAGTCGGTTGGAAAAGCGAGTCCACGGTTTGCTTTTCCGACCAACTGATATATTTTGGACGATTGAAACTGAAAAAAAATCATGAAGATCTATTTTCTGTGAATCAAAACTAGAAATGTTCCTCAATCGAGACTTGATTTGCTCGACATATGATTACGCTACGTATTGTTCCACAAATTATGTTAAGCCTTTACCTAACATGGGAAGCATACGACACTTGCAAACAAAATTCTTGAATAACTAATTTTTTTCATTTTTTGTCTCAAAAACATAGGTTATGACTCCTCTATAGAACGAGCTCGACAAAAAATAAAGAAAATTAATTGGCGATCTTTGAGAATAGCGCTGGCCGGTTTTGGCCGTTACGTTGGGTAAAGGGTTAATACATTGATATTCAACAGGGGAATTAAATACTTTTTGGTTGAAATATCTTATAATTGGGGCAAGAGTAATTGATGGCATACCATATGAAGTCAACGATCCTCTGAATGCAAATACCTCACCACTCTAAAAAAAAAAACCAAAAAGATACAAACAGGGTAAACATACAGATAGTTTGATAGGTTGTCGCTCGCGTCAAGATCTGTAGTGCGGAACGTCGACTCAAAATTATTCCGATGATTCCATTCGATTCGAACTGATTCGGAAAGTTTCGAATCATGGAGATGTTCCCGAAGTCCTAGTATGCATTTCGTCGGGAACTCTTCGTCTTCCACCACCTGGAGGAGACCGAATTATAGAAGAATTCAAGGAAGTTCCGTTTTCGAAACTACTTTGATTCCGTCCTGTTTTGATTGACTTGTCGCCGTTGTATACGTTGTCTCGCTCCGGGTTCTAGGGGTAGATCCCGACTCGTCGACGACGAGTCGTGATCTACCCCTAGAACTCGGAGCGAGACTCGAATACATATTTTGTACATCCACATAATGGTAATAATCCTTTTATCTTTTATTGGGGATAAGTCAAGAATGTAGACGAATATATAACATACTATTTATTCGTACGGATGAACAAAAAGAAAAAAATGGAACTCACGCGAAAGGAACGTGCTTGTATCCGACCCCCTGATACAAACATCTGTATCAGGGGGTCGGATACACGACAGTTGTGGAGTTAATACAGACAAAATACATGTTGATTGTGTGATAAAATACTTTAGCGGTGTCTGATAATATGTACGGTGGCATCTTAATTCGATTGAGATTCGATTCGAGGTTCGATTCAATTTAATTCGAAATTATTTGCCTGATTCGGTTCTGCATTCGACTCGATCCAGAATTTGGTATTCGCGGTGTTCTACCAACCCTCCCCCGACCATGCACACGCAGACACACGCTCGCACACACACACACACACACACACACACACACACACACACACACAGACACAGACACACACATACACACACACACACACACACACACACACACACACACACACACAGAGAGAGTCTTGTCTACCCTACACACCGAGGTACCCCATTGTTTGTCCTTTGTGTGGACTAACGGTTTCTACCTCGTTTTGCCGGTACAGTTCTGGGAAAACAACCGAGGTAAAGGGTTTCTTTTGTCTTTTGTACCTCGGTAAGGCGAAACACGCAAACTCTTTTGTCTAGTTACCTCGTCAAGTTGGTAAGACAAACCCAGTCTTGTTTTCCCTACATACCGAGGTACCCCATTGTTTGTCCTTTGTGTGGACTAACGGTTTCTACCTCGTTTTGCTGGTACAGGTCTGGGAAAACAACCGAGGTAAAGGGTTTCTTTTGTCTTTTGTACCTCGGTAAGGCAAAACACGCAAACTCTTTTGTCTAGTTACCTCGTCAAGTTCGTAAGACAACCCCCCCCCCCCCCCCCCACACACACACACACACACAAACCCACACACACACACACACACACACACACACACACACACACACACGGACACGCGGTGTGCGCACACGTTCATTGAGCTTGCGCGACATCTGCTGATAAACAAGTCGATCTGGAAATAAATATCCAATGCACAATTGTTAGCTCAGTTAGGGGACAAAACGTCTCCCGTTAATGATGACAGATCCAAATGAAGAAGTGATCACGAAAACGTGAAGAAATAAACAGTTTAATCCATAAAGTGAACAGGTTCTAATGGCATATAACAGTCATCATGAAAACACGCGACAACGGCGAAATCGTTAAATGGAAACGAGGGGAACACCTTCATTATGGAGTTAATTGCGTGACGGGAACTTCATGTCAATATTTGGATTGAAGACAAAATGCAACTCACTATTCTAAATATTAACCCTTGTACCTCAAGGTATATTCCATGTTAATTAAGAGCCATCAACTTGAAGAGTCGATATTTGTTATGTGGGGGAAACCAATCAATACTTTCAACGTGCAGCCTTAGGGCTACACGTTGAAAATCTTGATTGGTCTATAGCACAATTTCATTGAGTAACTATCTTCTTTTTGAATTCGGGTCGTATCACGATCCTGGACCGGAAAAGCGGCCTTCCGGGTTTAGGGTAAAGGGTTAATCTAACTGGAAAAATAGAACCAGTCTAATGTCTTACATGCGTCTATGTCATTCATATGTATTTTGCTTCTTTAAGTGTTTACTCTTACGGTAGGCATTGTTTTGATGCCCTGCGTTAAAGCTTTATTCGTGACTAGTAGTAAAGACTGATCCGGAAATGCTCCAATGGCAGGACAAAGTGCCGAACATTATGGATAACCATACCCGGCTTTCCACTGGTTCAGATGGACGGTTATCTCCCATTATCGACTAACAGAACCCATCAGCTAACTGCTTCACACACAATCGACCGAGGTGAAAGAAAAGTAATCAGATTATACGGGATTTTGGACATCAAAGGAACAAAAGCCTCAAGACTTTGGTCCGGTAGATATTTCACCCAGACAGTACACATTAGACGCTATTTTTCGAATTGATGCGCTTCCCATTCATCTGTAAAACCACAAAGCGTTCGCAGATGGCCAAAAGCCAATGGAAACACTGTTTTTAAACATTTGGGGTATGATTGTACTGGAGAAAATAGTAAAAAAACCCAGATGGTGAACTGGCAACATTCAAGAATCATTATAAAGAAAATACATTGACCTTTTAGATGACATGCGCTTTCATAATGTAACTTTTGAACAGTTTATTTAACCCTTTACCTAACATGAAAAGCAGACGACACTTGCAAAAAAAATTCTTGAATAACTAATTTTTTTCATTTTTTGTCTCAAAAACATAGGTTATGACCCCTCGTTGGAACGAGCTCGACGAGCTCGTTCCAACGAGGGGTCATAACCTATGTTTTTGAGACAAAAAATGAAAATATTTAAAAAATTGATTGGCGGTTTTTGAGAATAGCGCTGGCCCTTTTTGCCGTTACGTTGGGTAAAGGGTTAACCTTTGGAATTGTACAACTTTCCCATCTCCGTAATGCTTATTTCCAATCCCCAAAACGACAATTTCAGGGGAGATTACTAGACCGTTTTCCCGCTATTTTGATGATAAAAGCTGACCATGGTCATACCGCAGTGACTTTGGGTGTCACGTGTGCTGTTATGGCTTGTGGGAGCAGTGATGTCGTAACGTTATGTTGTAATGTTATTAGCGTGGCGTTGATTAGTATTAGAGCGCATATGTCAGAGGAATAATCACCTGATTGAATGTGTGCCGTGTTGGCCTAATATGTATGTGTGTGTACTGCACTGTGTCATACAACGTCCTTGCATACAGTACGTGAACAGTGACCTACCACTAAAACAACCAACCAAAAGATGAAGTTGACGGCCAAATAACTGAAGTCGTTATACACATACCAGAGGCACACGCCAACTTTAAACCAACGCACCTCTGGGTTGAACTAGCAGATCCCTCGACTGGAATCTGTATCGTCATGGGCATGTTCCATTTTTACTTTCGAAATTAAGCTTATAGGAACGATCTCAGCAAGCTGGCTCCAATGAAATGCCATAAGCTATGTTTTTGAGACAAAAAAAAATGAAAAATGTTGTTTTTAGAGAAATTATGTTTCCGAGTGGTGTCATCCAATATTGTTAGTAAGAGGTTATCTGAAAAAATCTCTATATTTTGAAAAGTTACACACAATAATCCAAATACGTGATCGCAACACATCGTCGGCTGAGTGCTAGGACGTTCTATTCCCATAGGGGACAGATACCATTCTAGCTAGCACTCAGGCGGCGACATCACGCATTGGTTGCAATGGGGAGGGGGGGGGGGGGTGCCAGAATGGTAGAGCAGATGTTCTTGGCATCTCACGCCGTTCCAATTTCTGAAAAAAGCCCAAACTGTTAAATATATTTATCAGAATTTGTTTACAACAATACACATACATTGCTCACCTTCCCGTAGTCCCAACGAAAGAGCTTGAATGGATGAGGATCAAAGAATGATATACTTAAATTGAGAAAGGCGCCCCGTAAGGATGGTGATATGTGTAGCATGAGATCGACAGGGACCTTGGAATATGTTCTAAAGATTGTCCATAATGTCATGCCAATAGTACAGGATTCACTATAAGTATAATCGGTTTGGCGAATAAAGAATATTTCGGTACTGGGTGATACAAGAAGAGGGTAAGTTGGCTAGTTTGGAAATACTTTGGAAACAGAGAAGGAAAATACCGGACATCATTAAACAAATCGCTTCTGAGTGCTGGGTTTGAACAGAAAGCAGGGAACAGACGGGGAAGCAGGTATAAGAGTGTGTGGGTAACGGAGGCCTTCACATTTGGTATCCGTAACGAATTAGCGGCTGGTTGAAGCCTTAAGGCATTTGTACACTAAATATGATGCCAGCGGTTTCGAGCGTAGTGATGAAGTAACAAATATCAAATTTGCATCCATTTGCCATTTCAAGAGAGTGTGATTCATTAGATATGAACCTCAACTACAACGAGACTTGAGCGAAGACTGAAATATAAAAGCAAGGATTATAATTTTGACGCAACAAATCGTTGCGTCAGAATTAAATTCAATCATTGCATATTCCATAGCCGGTATTGGCCCAATTTCAATTGATTATCGTTTTTGTTTTGTAACAAATAAAAAATCACGAGCAAAACATTGTGTAAAAAATTGCCAAATCGAAATGTATTGCTTTATCGCGACGTTCGCATCACAGTAATGTGTAAATGATTGGATGTGTTTTCGTGACTTTTGTTTTATTCATTTCTGTTATTATTACTATTATTACTTATATTTTTATTTACATTTTGTGTTCTATGTGTAGTACATGTATTTATACCATGATTACCTAATCTACTATATACGAAAAGCCAATGTCATAAAGTTTAGCTTTTACACCATCCGTGGTGAACACGCCAGCAAAGGGATTTGAGTAGTAAAAATTTACACGTACAGTGGAACTACATCCATGTTCACCTTTGGTGACATCGACCTGAATGCGAACTTGTCTAAATTTATCGCACGTCGCCTCGCGAAGAGTGAAATGAAAGTGGCAATTATTTATTACGTTTTTAAATGCGTTTACCCCATAAGACACCAACAATTAAGAAACATGCATTGTCTCACGTTAATAAAGCACCCATAACTCGAAATAGTATGTTATTAAAATGAAAAAGGTCCCATTTCTTTTTCCATTTCGTTTCGGCGATAACACTGACAGCGGAAGTACCTCTCACCGATGCTCAATGTATCAAAAACCGATTCGCACGTATGTACATCTGCTGCTCAGTAAAATTGAGAAAAAATAATAGCGACTCTTAATAATCTGACGATCATGGTATAAATAAAATATACCCATACAGTTAAAACTAGAATTCCTTTCACGAACTGTGCGCTTATCTGGGCTTAATTACGCGTTAGAATTGTGCGCAATTGCCATATCGAATGGAATCCAAAACACGGCAGGTTCTCCTGTTTTCTCATAGCAAACACAGGCAATGTTTCTGCCAATGGATCGCCGGGTAACCCGGAGGCTGAAACATTGCTTGTGCACAGGTCATATGTACAGAATTTGATAGCCTTACTATGGTCATAACGCGTAGATTAACGCGCAGATCGTCGCGCTATTTGTGCGCATTTCATGACAGGACTTCTAGTTTTGACTGTAGTTGCTTGGAGTACCAAATGTTCGTGGTGAAGATTTGGTACACCAAGCTACTATGGGTATATTATATATGTAGAAAGCCGAAAAAAGTAACAGCGCTGGTGAGTTAGAATTTTCATTTACACAACTCCAGTTGAAACGCGAGTCCGTCAGCTGAAACCTTATTTCTGCTTCACAGACCTGTTTTGTGTTTGTGTGTTATTGCCTCGGTGGAAACTCTAACCGCAACTGTTTTAGTTGGACCACATTCTTCTCGAAGATTGCCATTATCAATGAAATCGTAATAATGTTCTTTCTCATGTCAAATGGTGTCCGGAATTTATCTGTTTTAATCAGATCTGATCGCTGTGAAACAATCCTACATCCATTTTGTTCTTTTTCTTGAAACCGCAGAGTTAATGTTCTATGAGTTTGCAGAGAATCTTTAAAAGTGCGCATTGATGCAAGAATATTGTTATAGCATTCATGATTCTCCTCACATGTCTCCGCTAACCACCACCGGGACTTCATCCGGCAAGATAAAATAGGATTTCACCTTATTTGAATCAGATATCGATTTATTTTCTGTTATTTTGAGTCTCTTCTTGCCACATTGCTCAACAGTCCACGTAAATCAAAATTCCCTTATTAGCAACGCATAGACGGATTTATATTAATTTGCTCTAGGAAGTAAAATCTGACAATGTCTAACGAGTCACAAATTATTTTTCAAATTAAAATGACAAGTGAATAACTGCAACTCTTTTTCCCACATGTTCACATCATTGACAGACGAGGCCCAGAGAAGCAACTGAGGACTCAGATTGGAGAATGGAAGACTGAAAGGTTAGGATCGCGTGTACGTCAAGACATGAAATCGGAAATGCGAAAGCTACAAGTAGGTGTGGACACCTTGTAAACACAAATGCAGTGATTTTTGGGGTGTGTAGGTGTGGAAGGGTGTGTGTGCAGGGACGTGGCTAGAGGGTTTTGGTTAGTGGGTTTGCACCCACTGAATTTCTCACTGCTCCTCCCGACTGGCTGCCCAACATCCAACGTTTAAGAAAACCATTTGCGCACCCCCCTCCCCCCATCACCTTGAAGGAGAATTTTCCAACAGCCATCTGTGAATTTCCAACTTCTAAAGAAATCCGAAAGCACCTTCTACTTTTTGCTCGAGGTATATGACTTTCGGATTTGAAAATCACAAAATGTAAGTGGCCGTAGTATTAACGGGAGTCGTTATGTCAAGAATGAGCAGCCTGGAAAAAGAAGGCGCGTTTCACGAATTTATCTCATTAAACAAACTGCAGACTCAATCCTCTATTAGCCCTTTCCAACGGTGTGTTACATCGTACCATTTCGTTGTCAAAGAATACTCCGTTTTATCTTCTGTGTAGAGTAGATCATGGTTCTGGAAGAGATAATAAATGAATACCAAAGAGCAAATGGAGTTAACCCTTTACCCAACGTAACGGCCAAAACCGGCCAGCGCTATTCTCAAAAATCGCCCATTAATTTTCATGATTTTTTCATTTTTTGTCTCCAAAACATAGGTTATGACCCCTCATTGGAACGAGCTCGTCGAGCTCGTTCCAATGAGGGGTCATAACCTATGTTTTGGAGACAAAAAATGAAAAAAATTAATTATTCCAGAATTTTTTTTGCAAGTGTCGTCTGCTTTTCATGTTAGGTAAAGGGTTAACGGGTTGCTTCATACTAATCAATGATCCTGAAGTGGGTGGGGGGGGGGGGGGGCGCAATGAATCTACAACAATAATAAGTAGCAGATTATACTTGCCTGAAGAACAACAACAAGGAGTACTTAACACCCGTCCTCTTTTCCACCTTTTTACCGTCTACACATGGGGCTGATGATGACATTTCAAAATTACGGTAACTACGTAATATACCGCAACTGAGGGTCGAAAGGGGCTTGCCCACACCGTCCCTGCGCGCCTTTGGCGCTCTAAAACCATTTCGATTTCGGTCCTCGACTCTCCAGTATTGCTGAAACTAGGCTCAACTGTATATAATAGTGCAGAGTTATTGAATTTAATGAAGTTGATAAGTATTCCAGAGAACCTGATAAACGTTCTTTTAAGCGAGACTGAAAGACGAGGTGAACAGAACTCGGTCACGTCCGTTTTTATCACGTTTCAATACAAATAGAACGCCAATAACCATGTTGTTGTTTGCCAACAGTCTACGTGGTATTGGAATTAAAACAAGAATAACTAAAGCCAACATTCATATTTTTAACCCTTTGAACTCTAGCGACCGTTTTTCCGGCCAGCAACATGATACGTCATAACGTAAGTAAATAGGATCGCTGTTTCGTAAATGTGTGGGGTACCGAGTCTGCACGTTGAAAATATTGATTGGTCTACCCCAAATAATGAATATGGACTCTTCTAATTGCCGCCATTGAACTGGCATGGAAGATACCACTAGAGTTAAAGGGTTAAACAACATTTAACCCTTTACCTAACATGAAAAGCAGACGACACTTGCAAAAACAATTCTGGAAAAAAAAATTTTTTCTCAAAAACATAGGTTATGACCCCCTCGTTGGAACGAGCTCGACGAGCTCGTTCCAACGAGGGGTCATAACTTATGTTTTTGAGACAAAAAATGAAAAAATAATGAAAATTAATTGGCGATTTTTGAAAATAGCGCTGGCCGGTTTTGGCGGGTTTTGTGCATTACGTTTGGTAAAGGGTTAAACGAATTCATCAACAATATCATGTTTGCCGGTGAAAATAACTGGAATTTAAAACCTGTTCCTGGCTGTCACTCTGATTGGTCAGACGTTTTTAACAAAATATATACAATTTGCTCAAGTATTCTGCGGTATGTACATTACATCTGTCTATGTATGTAACAAAACAGTGAACTCGGACTATTTAGATTAACATAGTGGTGGCATATAAAGTGAGTGGCATCTCTTGGAGTGACCAAATATTTTACATTATATCAATAAAGCCCTGGATTCCAGATATCCCTATGAAACCAGCCATCAAGGAATTAATATTTAACTAAGCATGAGGATAGAGCGGTACCTATGTTTGACCTGGGGTGTTAGCTGAGATTGGCTACGGACGGCAAATCATTCAACGTGGGGATTTGACTGGGTGCATGTGATGAGAAATTAACTAATCGGAAAGCTTAAAGTTTTCATTGTCACATAACAAATTATATATATTAAGTCCAGACGTTCCTTTCTGACTACGAGGAAATATTAATCGATAGCTAAGTTATTGAATTTGAGAGATAACACGAAATATCACGAATCTTCGGTCTCAATGGGAAATTTCAATGTGCATTTTCAAATTAATACAGCGTGGGGGCCATTTGTCATAAATGGTTGAGGAGTTACTGGAGCCAAGTATGCATAACAGTTAAAACATGCCCTCAGTGCACCAAGGACAAAAAAGAAACGGCATTGGTGTCAAGAAAAGAAACCTGAGGATTGATATTGCCAAAGAGCAGCTCGGTTTGTTATTCCTTTTACACGGAGTGTATAGGTACTTTATACCATGATTTATGTGCGCATTAAACGTTCCAAGGTACAATAGTCCAGAGCTTATATTTCATCTAAAGTTGGAAGAATTCATTTGGATTCTCGCGAAAATGGTTGCGAGAATCCATACCTGCTACGAGTGTCCCAGGATCCCATGAGGCCACCATGGTTGAACCCCTTTTTGTATACTGTTAACACATATTAACACTTTACCCAAACACAGCTAAAACATAAAAAGTATTTACCAACAAGGCTTACAAATATGGATGTCATTGGAACCGGCTTATTGAGCCGGTGTAAAAGGAATGGAAGTCCGTAGGAACGTTAGTCCCTCTGGACTATTATTACGCGGAATTATAGTCCTAGGTCTAACATTTCTAGGAATAGTAGTCCGGCGGACTACTATTCCTAGAAATGTTAGACCTAGGACTATAATTCCGCGGAATAATAGTCCAGAGGGACTAGTTTTCCTACGGACTTCCATTCCTGTCACACCGGTTCCAATGACAGCCATATTTGTACAATGTTATTGACAAAGTGTCAGCATATTTCATGTTAGCCTTGTATTGGTTAATTTACTGTCTCTATGTTAGGTAAGAGTTAAATTGGCTCAATTCTTTTCACACTAATCCTGACAGAGGTGCAATGAGAATCTACATGGAATGTCGCTGGTTTTGTTGCGCGAATCTTTGAGTGAATCGATTCTCGGATTCTCGTCGAAATTTTAGCCCTACAATACCGACATTGGGAAATGCGCCAGATACACCACGTCTGATATCAGGATTACGCGTTAGAATGTTATGCGAGAACGCATCTGTTTTGACGTTACCCGTCTGAGTGACGTCACGAAGTGAACGAAATGCAGCGACACAAAACAATGTCAAACAAAAAAGTTATCAGACCGCCGATGGTTATATTTTTCTTTAAAAATATCACTTAATTCAAGTTTAATCGTGGTACAAATATAGAATATACCCATAGTAGCTTGGTGTAACAAATGTTCACCACTCGTGGTGAAGTGGTGTTAACCACGAGCCTTTAGCCTTCGGCGCGCGGTTAACACCACTTCACCACGAGTGGTGAACATTTGGTACACCAAGCTACTTTGGGTATATTTTATTTTCACCATGATCGTCAGATTATTAAGAGTCGCTATTATTTTTTCGCGAGTTTACTGAGCACCAGACGTACATACGTGCGAATCTGTTTTTAGTTTACACAAGCATCGGTGGGCGGTACTTCCACCGTCAATTTTGTCGCTGAAACGAAATGGAAAATGAAACGGGGCCTTTTTCATTTTAATAGCATAATAACATACCATTTCGAGTTATGGATGCTTTATTAACACGAGACAATGCATGTTTGTTAAGTTTTGGTGTCTTATGGGGTAAACTCATTTAAAAACGTAATAAATAATTGCCACTTTCATTTCACTCTTCGCGAGGCGATGTGCGATAAATTTAGACAAGTCTGCATTCAGGTCTACGTCACCAAAGGTCAACTTGGATGTAATTCTACTGTTGGTGTAAATTTTTACTATTGAAATCCTATTGCTGGTGTGTTCACCACACACTCAAAAATAACTTTTTTTCTTTGTGTAGCAAAATGCTTCACATTTCCAAAAAATGAATAGCTTTTTTTAAAAATTGCCTAGCTATTTTTGTATACCAGAGTTATGTTATGCTGTTTTGTACTGAATTCTTCTAAGTAGATAGAATAGTTTCCACCCATTTCTGGGCATTTCCAAATGATCTGCAACACATGAAACATTTACTATGTTTTTTTTAACTGAACTGCCTTTAAGGGTTGCATGGACTTGGATATTTTCAACTGGCGTCTTGGTTGTTTAATAGAATTCTCAAAATGGAAGTTGAGATTTTTAATTTGATGGGCTTGAAGTTATTTTTAATGGACATTTTATGCAAAATGTTGTAAACACAAGAAAAATTTAAACCAATAGAATTCATCTTACATATGAAGTTGCTAATGATGCTTGATGGAGAGTTAATCTGAGTTATGCCTGGAATGTTCCACAATCAGAAGTAAAGTATCAGTGAACTACATGTAGTTTTCAAATTTTCATTTACATTTTGCGACACACGATAATCAACTGCAGCCCAGTAGGCTGCAGTTGATTATCTTGTATCGCAAAATGCTATCCATAATTGAACATTGTGTAGCTTTCTGCAAATTTTGCATAGCAAAAAGCGACGCGACACCGCTTATTTTGAGCCCTGCCACGGTTGGTGTGTAAAGCTAAAATTTATGTCATAGGCTTTTCCTATATTGTAGAATAGGTAATCATGTTACAAATACAGAAAACAACGCGGTTAATAATAATAATAATTTTAAAGCCTAGAATCCACACACGGTACTCAATGACTGTACAATAATTGCATACATACATTCTCTCACAGATAAATTGATACATGGATCTCTATTATCACTATTGTCATTTATGGGAGTACGGAGGAAGGAATCAACGACTCTTGGTGGAGTTTTTTCTTCCGCACTCTTGAAATACAAGAAAAAGAAAAACTCCTTCAGGTCGTCGGATTTGAGAAAACAAATATTGGCGCTTGCTAAGCAACGCCTCTAGAATTATTTTGATAATCGCGACTATTGCCCTTATTAAATGTGGTTACGTACAGATAAATTTGAAAAATTTTACATGCGAGAACAAAGAAAAAACAGACAGGAGTGTGTGTGGGGGGGGGGGGGGGGGGGCGGTCAGGCACAAAATTACGGATACAAGGTGGACATTTTTACATTTTCAAATTTTGGGACCCACCACCCCTGGAATGCAATTTTTTGTCTTGAACACCCACCCCTTCCGCACAGGTTCTCCTCAAAGACACTTGGGGACCCACCCCCAATTTATAAAATCTCTTTAACGAAGTATTCAAATTACCTAAATCAAAAAAAAAAATAAATAAATAAATAAAATACTTTTCCCAAACATGAAAGGTGCCGCAAACCAACTTGACCGATATCCCAGCCCTGCTCTTGGGCATCCAAGGCATCCCTAGCCACAGATGGCCCAAAACAATCTCTCTACATATAAAGCGGAAATGCAGCATCAGACCCCCAGGTAACCACTGGATCCCGCCTTCACCAACTGAATTGCAGATATACACCCATTCATGTTCCAAGAAACACAACCCTCATCCCTATGTACAACATGTCTATGCTGTTCAGACACCAGTCGAATCCCACCACCAAGAAGCCCTACCCAAAATATATTCTTTCCACCTGGATATCTTCAACTGTCCACAAGAAATAGTTGTTTTTCATTTCATTACTTTTCGGTTAAATGTTTAGTTTGTACAGCTGGTCTGAGAGAGACCTAATACTGAAGTTCTTTGACCCACACCAGGGTGGCTTGTCTGAGATGAATTGCCTCTTATTTATTTTTTTATGTTAGTGTCACTCGAATCATATTTACCTTGAAATTATACACGTTTTCCATAATCAAGATTTTTATTCTATCAATCTTTCCAATGATTCCATACATGGAAGCACACTAGACCAATGGCATGAAGCACCCTGAGGCTTACAGAAGAATCAAATAATAGGAGCTACAAAGCACTAAAAAGCGGCAGGCTGCCTTAGTAGAAATATAAAGGAGTGGAAATCATGACCAAACAACGGCTGGGAATCACTTTTTTGTTTTGCAAATTTTTGCCAGAACTAGAACAGGACCCACCCCCTAATGAAGTGTAAAACATGGGGAAAAATTCTAACATGGAGCCCCCAATACATTTCCAATGCTCTGTTCTGTTCTAAGTTATGAAACTGAGCACTTGAATTCACTTTGGTTGTAATTACTTGTCTATAAAATGATATTTGGCAAAAAAATGCATGACATCGGTAAAAACTGCACTTTGGGCGCGGACCCACCCACCCACCCACCCACCCACCCACCCACCCACCCATCCACCCGGACCTTGTATCCTGGCATTTTTTTGCGACCCCCCCCCCCCCCCCCTCACCCGTAACAGAGTGTATTTTTCACAGCTATTGGTATATTTCTCTGCCATTGCCATAAAATCGAAGAGAAATGCGATTGCGATCAGAATGGAATTTACTAACCGCTTCTATGATCACATCAATATGTCCATTGCAGTTTGCATTGACAAAAAGCCAAATCGTCACTTTAATAGTGTTGCGTAATATTATGTTAAGTAAAACGATTTGGGCGAAAGTATGTGAAGATGTTACTGCCTGATAAACGCATATACTCCCAATGGAGTTTCAAATATTAGGTTTGCGTTGTATACTTAAACCCTTCCATGTGGGGGCACGGTGGAGCTGTGTACTAAGGCGTACTGCACGTCGATGGTGCACTTGCCTTCAACCAATGCTAATCCTGCTTGTGCGGAGTTAGTTCGTTGATGAGTCTGACATTATTCGTCGCTGCTCAGTGGTTCTCTCCCGGTACTCGGGCTTCCTCCACCCGTAAAACTGTCATGGCTGTCGAAAGTGTCGTTAAATCCCAATAAATAAATAAATAAATAAATAACTTAACCCTTTGACTTAACGAATCGTCTGCATCCTGCCGCCTTAGTTACACAATAAGCTATTAAGATATTTTTAAAAATGATTCAACAAAACCATATCAAGTGGTCCCTCATTGGAACGAACGAGCTTTCGAGCTCGTTCCAATGAGGGTCGACATGGGATTGTTTTGATAAATGTTTGAAAAATATTTTTGTGCGTTGAGTAAAGGGTTAATGTTCTGATGTCAGTCACCCATTTTCCATTTCGCGATAAAGCCTGTATTATAGTGATCTTCAAAAAAATGGAAATTTCGAAGCGCCTTGCTAACTCACGCCCAAGCAATCCTTTAGAAGCGCAATTTATGTCACGCGCCTCAAATTTGAAGCCCCGCTTTGCTACTCGTTTTCACAGAGGATAAACCGTAAACTAGATTACCGGAAGTAGCGTTCGTCGAGGCGAGATATTTCTGTTTTTTTTCTCAGTTTATTAGCTCGAAAGATCCAGTATTGTGTTGTCAAGACTCTTACCAACATTTACGTTACTATATGATGTGCATACACATTTGCCAGTCTTAGGAAAATGCCACTTCTATCAGTAGAGTGTTTTCAAAAAAAATAAGCTGAATTCGGTTAAAACATTCCCTTTCAAATGTTGTTTTATTGCACTCATCTCTTATCATCTCGAATAAATACCATACGAAATGTATTTATTTCTGCGAGAAAGTCCCGTTTTGCCCAAGTTTGCCAATTAATGACATTCGCAGAACAATTCCCCATGCACTCACTTCACTCCACTGTTTCTGACCGTATAGTTGTGTCCAATGAGGATCAGCAGTTTCCACACTGGACAAAAATCATCGATTGTGTTTTTTCTCCAAATTGATATATCTTCAATGCTACTTTTGTTCCCGCTATACTATCCCGTCATATTAACCCTTTACCTAACATGAAAAGCAGACGACACATGCAAACAAAATTCTCGAATAACTCATTTTTTTCATTTTTTGTCTCAAAAACATAGGTTATGACCCCTCATTGGAACGAGCTCAACGAGCTCGTTCCAATGAGGGGTCATAACCTATGTTTTTGAGACAAAAAATGAAAAAAATAATGAAAATTAATTGGCAATTTTTGAGAATAGAGCTGGCCGGTTTTGGCCGTTACGTTGGGTAAAGGGTTAAATAACGTCTCATTTAGCAGTGTATGATATCTCCCCAGTACTTTGCGAAAATGAATATTCAACAGATCCAACATGAGAAAGCTCACATTAATTAAATAACCATATCCGTGAACATGTGCACAAACTAGAGCTGAAATGGTTAACCGATTAATCGATTAACCAATGATCAACGTCTTGATCGTTCAAAAAAGTAATAGACCGATTATATATAACTTTTGAACTACTGCATCACATGGGTTAACAAAGGAACAAACTTGCTCTAAAACAGGCAAAGATTGTCACACCGACTTACATCAATTATATGCGAGAGAGCTGAGCATGGAAGTTACGTGCTGACATACTTGTTCACTTGCATGATCATTATAGAGTATCAGTAGCTGGAAATGGCCATTCCTAACCCTTTGCTCAATGCGGGTAACAGACGATTCTTGCAAAATAAATACTTGAATTCTTAAAAATTTTCAATTTTTTTCTAAAAATAGCTTATGACCCCTCATTGGAACGAATTCAGCAAGCTCGTTCCAATAAGGGGTCATAAGCTATGTTTTTGAGACCAAGATTGAAAACATAATAAACTTTGGAAGGAATTTTTTTGTAAATATCACTGGCCTGTTTTGACCGTTACGTTAGGTAATGTGGTTAACTATCAATTACTCCGAATGTGTCAACCCTGTGGCTCCGAAATTCAAAACAATGAAAACAAAATAGCCCAGTCTTTGACCTATTCCAAGATTATACTGTTGATACAAAGCGCTTTTAGTAAATGTAAGTGTATACATACCCTTCAATCTTTGGGGTTGTGCGGTTTGTTTTGTTTTTTTTTTTTGCTCCGGCGTTTCGGCGGCCGCTGATGTCTTCCTCGGGGAGATTGTACCCAATCAATTAAATTAAATTGGTGCAGTTGCTCTGGGAAGGGCGACAGTGGTGGTCGAGACATTGGTGTGGAGAGCTGTGCTGCTTCAGGGATAGGAGTTTAAATTTACCAAACGAATGTGTATACACATGCAACTTATACGCCTGACGTGATTGCAGATGGTTTGTATCGTTATCGGATCAGTTTGCACCCTGGTTGGCTTTCTGCTTTTTCTCTTCACTCGTTATTCTCTTCCCATCCTTCGACATCTCTGACTTTAATAAGCATAGTTAACCCTTTGAACCCGAGGGACCGTTTTTTTCTGGCCAGGAACATGATACGTCATAACGTCGTTATATAGGATGGCTGTTCAGCAAATGTGTGGGGTAGACCAATTAATATTTTTAACGCGCAGCCGCGAGGCTGCGCGTTGAAAATATTAATTAGTCTTCCCCAAATAATGAATATGGACTCTTCTAATTGCTGCAATTGAACCGGCATGGACCACTAGAGTTCAAAGGGTTAAGCAATATATACGCAACTGTCTGATTATCTTCGATCAGGTTATATTGTTAACGTTGTATGTGAAACCGATCATGTATAAGCTTTTTAGCCTTCTGTCTGATCCACCATCTGCTATGTTGTATAATTTATATTTCTTAATATATTTTGAATAAATATTGGTTGAACTAATAGGTAAATGCTCTAAATCATCAACAGTTCGGCAATTATTCAGCTACCTATTAGGGCAAGCGATTAATCAAATAACCAAGGTTAATCCATGTGATTAATTGATCAAGAAAACCAACTTTAACCGTTTCATCCCTCGCACAAACTATTTTGTTTAAACTTACAATGAAAAACAACGTGCGGGATAATCGATCGACATCCATCTACAGTTAGTTTCGAAACATTCGCTTGCGAGATGCTCGAGGTGACGTGAACATTTTCTATAATGTGAGTAGATATTTTACACAGCATTGATCAATGTGTTAACAATTTTAACCCTTTAAACATTGGTGGTATCTTCCATGTCAGGCCACTGGCAGCAATTGAGTCCACATTTCATTAATTGGGACAGACCAATTAAGATTTTCAACGTGCAGCCGTGCGGCTGCACGTTGAAAATATTAATTAGTCTACCCTACACATTTTACCCTACACATTCCCTACTCATTCACCCAGCAGCCACCAAGGGATCATGCCAGAAAAGTATCATGCCGGAAAATCGGCCGCTCCCGTTCAAAGGGTTATGTTTATCAGTGAGTCTGTAGCCCGTCGTTCTACAACTTACAGAAGCGTAAGAGCCGCAGATGGAAACTGAGGCTAACAGATAGATAGTGGTACCGGTGAAAGTCGCAGTCTGCTGTCAGTATGCAATATGTGGCATTAGCAATTTTAGAGCATACCCTTTCTACGTGGTATTTAAAGCTGAGATTTTCGTCTATGTATACTCCTAGAAATTCAACGAACTTCTCCTGCCTATCATTACCAATTCTTGTTAGTTCAGTATTATTGAGCTTTACTTTTAAATTTGGAAATTTATTTTCATTATTTTGTGGGTGGAGAAGAATAGCTTTGCTTTTGCTGGCATTTATGGCAAGTTTATTGCATCGGCACCAGTCGCACACATTCGATAATTCGTTATTCATTGTTTGTTCCGGAATGTGTTCGTCGTGACCTGACGTATAAACCGTGGCGTCGAAAGCAAGTCTAAAGATGTTGAGGTGCTCAAGTCATTCACATATATCTGAAAAAGTAGAGGTCCTAAAACAGAAACTTGTGGAACACCGCAAACAATGGTCTTTAGTTCTGAACAATAGCTATTGTATTCCACGTATTGGCATCTCCCAGTGAGAAAACGTTCAAACCAAGAGTGAGCAACTCCTCTAATTCCATAGTATTCCAGTTTTTTTAATAATATATAATGCCGTATAGTGTCAAATGCTTTCGAGAAGTCAATAAATACTGATAAAGTAGAGTCCTTTGTCATTATTTTCAGCCACATACTGGAGTAGATGCAAAATTTGATGTAAGGTTGAGTGTTTTTTACGAAAACCATACAAATGTTTGTAAAAAATATCGAAACGATTTAGTCTGGTACACATGATCTTTTCCAGTATTTTTGAGAACGCGGGTAGAATACTGATTGGTCTATTGATGCCAAACTCTTGCTCGATGCCACGTTTGTAGATTGGCCTGACCTTAGCTAATTTCATTTTGTCGGGGACCATGCCTTGCATTTGAGAATGGTTAAAATATGCGTAAGAGGTGTGGCAATTTCATTCCCTGTCAGCTTTAAAAGGTGACTAGAAATATTATTGCAATCTTTAGTGTATTTGATCGTTTTTTTTTGTTTTTTTTTTTTTTTTTTGTTAATCATGAGAATGATTTCCTGCTCTGTGGTGGGATTTACTAAGAAATTGTTAGAAAAATTTTGTGTTAAGTAGTCTGAGTAATATTTTGTGCTACAATTCGGTATTTCATTACTAATTGATTCACCTATATCTACAAAAAATTTATTAAAATTATTGGCTTTGTCAGCTGGACAAGTTATTTTCTTGTTATTGCTCTAAAACTTAGAACCGGAGGATTGGGAGATTTATTTATGGCACTTCTTAAGATGCTCCACGTTTTTCTGAAATTTTGTTTATTTTCTAATAATATTTTACAATAGTAAAGTTTTTTACTTTTCCATATCAGTTGGTTAAAGATACGACAATAGTTTTTGTATTTGCTGATATTTTCAACACTGGGAGTTTTAAGTTTGTTAACATACAGACTATTTTTATTAATCGATGATTGGAAGAGGCCGGTGGTTGCAGTATACCTTTGAATATAGAAATGTTTTCTTTCTTGAAACTTCTTTTCTGTTGTTTGGTTCGAGGTGAATGCTGAAGGGCCTCTTCAAGAATGTAAAATATGGCAAAATGTTCAGATATATCAGTAATTATGATACCGGAGTGATAATTTTTTCAATTCGATTGGTTATAATATGATCAATGAGGATAGCCGAATACTCTGTTACAAGTGTAGGTTTGGTTATCACAGGCATGAATCCATCACCAAATAAGTTGTCAACAAATGCATTTGTCTTTAGATGCTTCCCATAGTTTAAAAAATCAATGTTGAAGTCCCCCATCAAGTAACATTTCTTGTGCTCGGAATTCATTATTTCCGATACTATGGTTACAGTATCAGTAAATGTGTCAATATCTGCCAATGGGGCTTTGTTGGGCCTACATATACACCCAACAATAAAATGATTTTTCTTTACCTGGATTTACCTCGATAAATAGGGATTCAATCACATGAGGAATAAAAATGGTTAAGTCTGGCCTAAGTTTGTAGGAAATGTGATCTTTAATAAACATTCCCACTCCACCTCGACCGTCATCGTCGTCAGGGGGTGTCTTAAAAATTAATGGATGGTAACCTGTCAAACTGTGCGGATTCCTATCAATTTTGAAAATTTCGTTTAAATCTTACAATAAAATACAGGTTACTTGCAGTCAATTACGAATCAACAAAGAAAACAATTCCAACAATTCAGTAATTGTCAATTCTCGAATATCGGTCTCGGGGCGAGTTGTAAATGTAAACTAACATACTGGCTGAGTCAATTGCAACCTTTTTTGGGGTTGTCATTGGCTCAGTTGGTATGGTGGCAGAGAATTTATGGCCAGGCGATTGGGTGTCGTGGATCCGAGATCGGCTCCCATCAAGGCCACTTTCCCAAACAAACTTTACAGTTTTCAATCCAGGACTATGCCTGAAGGAATTCCTGCTTGACATTGGCGATATATATATGAATACAAATAAAATAGCTTTTTGCAAATGGAGTTGGTAAGCTTCGTTTTCCAGCAAAATTATAAATTTTGTTTTACAAGTGTTTCCTTCAAATTGTGTTAGGGTTAGGTAGAATGTTAACTGGAATGGAAATATTCAAATAGACGGGGTTGGAAGGTTCATTTGTAAAACAACGACTGTGTTACGGAAATGACAAGAGGGGTATAAAGTATGATGTGTGAACTTGATAAGCAGCAGATGTTCATTTACGACAGCATTTCAGAGAATCTTAACATCCAATTGACATGTTCGTGACGCTTGTATTTTGTTGTGTAGTTAGAAGAGAGAGTCACCTGTCTATTCAATTAAAGCGATTGTTTCGCAATCGTAATGATTCACACTCGAGGGAATGTCGTTGCTATAACTTATATTCTCCTGTCAAGTATTATACCGAACTATTCTTTTCAAATTCCATTGGAGACTGTTGAACTTTCTTGACGTTTATAGAAAAAAAACCCAAGAACGCAGTTTTATAGTCAGATTTCAACTGATACTTTGATGAGCGGGGTGATATAGATTTCACTGCCTTTCAATGCGATTAAAATTCTATTCGTTAAAATTGCAGGTCATGTGACAACCGTTACTTATTCCCAGTTCTTTATTCGACATTCGTTATCAACCGATTTCATCGGTTGATAACGAATGTCGAATAATGAACTGGGAATAAGCAACATTTGCCACATCCCCCAAATTTCTTTATAACATTTAATGATAAATGCCTTGCTGCGCTTATAAGATGTTGGGGTACAGTCAGGGGCGACAGGGGATGGGTAGGGGGTGTATCACCCCATCCCGGGGTAGAGTATCATTAAGTAGATATTTTAAGCCTCAAACCACCAACAGTTGAGAGTTTTATGCCCTGTGATAATTGATTTTGTGGTACTTTATATATGGATGGAACCCTTACTAAAACTTTAAGAGATTGTTAACCACATTTCTGGGGATTTTTCTACCCGTTGTGAATATTTCGTCTCCTAATTGCACCAAGGCGTCATCTGCAATGCTTTAGTGGCATATTATTGAACTCAGGAGGCGAATATTATCTCTAGGACCCAAGAGTTATATATATTTCGTACCTAAGGGGAAGGGGCGGGGGGGGGGGGGGGCATTCGGATTTCAGCAGCTGAATATTCACAGACAACAGTTGGAAAATTCTTACTCAGGGGAAGGGGTGGCGTAGCGAATGTTTTTGTTTCAAAAGTTTGTCAGCCGGGGATGGGGGGGGGGGGGGGTGGTGTACAGTTGGAAATAAAAACGAGGCTCATCCCCGAACCAAGACCCCTCTAGCCACGTTCCTGGGACGGTATATTTTGTGCAGTGCCCGGAGTAATGAGGACGAATGATATCTGAAGTTAAAATGCTGCACTCTACTGCCAGAGCGTGACCGAGTCCCATCGTTTTGCGAAGAGTCTGTGTTTAGGATGACAGGCATATCCCCCCCCCCTCTCCCCTCCCAAAGACAGTCCATTTAAGTGAACAAAAACGTAATGCCCACACTGGTCTTGTGTAGAAGATGTCGCATATTGAAGTCTGAAGACCATTACTGATTTGGGATCTCATAAGATGGCAACAATCACGTGATAAATGACATCATACGGGTTGTCGCCGCATTGCTTGAAATTGTTCATGTTGTGACGTTATTATCGGGTAATTCTGTCGATTGTGGATGTTTCCGGTAATTATACAGGTGTTGGTAATTTTTGAGTGTGTTCGGTAGTTCGAAGTACTCCCATACAATCCTACATGTCCTCAGAACACACTCCCACACTGTCGACGGGCCTTTGGGTCCCATTGCAACCACGTGCCATCATCGAAACAAAGATCGGGCCTCCATCATACAAAGCAAACGACGGAAATGCGGGTAACCCGAACAATACCACGCATTGTCGTACTACTAACCCTGTAACATGACATCTCAAACGCAATACCATGACACCCATATGATGTCGCTGGTCCAATGAATGTGGAATCACCCCAGATCCCTCTATGATATCACTCCAATACGGCAAACCCGGATGCATGATATACCACCTCTGAAAATTTCTATTGCTGATTTCGACAAAACCCCTAAAGCATTGATATAAGGCAGCTTTGTGTAACTAGGCCCCTTACAATACAGAGGCCGCGGACTGGTCGTAATCCGCGCGTGGGCAGTGATGTCCACTCATGCATTTACCAGATAACACTCATTATCATCAGCAAAATTTAATTAATGAAGTTATAACCGGTGCTTCATTAATTACATTTTGATGATTATTCATATAATTAGTGTTTGGAATCTAATATTATTGCGTCAGTGGAAATATTGTACACCCATTGAAAGTGACCAGTCCACGGCTACCACTCTGTACGATGGGAAACTCACAGTTTCTCAAATACCTCATTTTTTACGTCGCCAATGATTTTTTTTTTTTTTGAAGCTTGAAAATTATGTAAATCTGAGTTTTAAAATGATCCAACTGTTGATTTAAGAATATTTTCCTCAAACTATTGAAAGTTGCCTAGTTAAACTTGTACTTGGTTCTGCTGTCTCAGGGAATCATGTAAACAGCGTTAAACTTATTCATTTTGCAAGTATCGACGAGAAAGTTCTACAGCTTATTTCTGCGCCTCTCTTTGGTCACAGGTTATGAGTGTCCCACAATGTATTAGAGCTGTAGGTTTTTAAATTTTTTCTTCGGTTTCGGTTTTGGTTTTTCAGGTGGAGCAAAACTTCGGTTTGGTTCGGTTTTCGGTTTGTTCATAAGGCCAAATAAAATTCAATAAAACTCATTCTTATGTCCGGAGTCATAACTGAATGGCGGGGAAATTGAGTGAAACTCAATGAATGCCCGAAATGAGCTATAATACATGAAGAATCAGGAAGGCCAATATAATAATTACCTAAATATACAGAACTTTTATTGTGCTTGGTCATTTTTCGAGGTCTGACACCTACACGCAACACGAGGAAAGCTGCAAACACAACTAAACTGAAATGTCGGAAATTCACAGAATGTAGCCTTCCCAGAGAAGTGAGAGTACCCAGACACTGTCATTGGCAGTGTCTGGGTACTCTCACTACTCTGGGATGGCTACATTCTGTGAAATTCTGCAGCAAGAGAGTATTTTAATAAAAAAACGAAAAACCTTAGATTACGGGATGTCGACGGTTTCGGTTTTTTAAAAAAACTAAAAAGCTCGGTTCGGTTTCGGTTAACCTACAGCTCTACAATGTATGCATAATGTTTACTTTGGTTTGTTATTCTCTTTGGTTTGCGTACCCTTTGTTCTACAAAACAGTTTTTTTTTATTTATTCGACAGCAATATGATTATCTGTTTCTTTCCTGTTAAGTTCAGGGACTGGTCTTTTAGGTTTTTTTCTGATTTCATTATTTCAGTCAGTATTGGTTTTTGGATAGAAAAAAACCATTCTGTTAGATGTATTGTTGGATATTTTTTAACATTTGCCCTCCTCAGATTGCTTGAGAGTGCAATTGTACCTGGAATTTTCAATGCAAAAATGCTATTTTGGTTATATTCACTTCAAGATATTAACAATGTGACTGAAAAATTGTACTACATTCAGCTACATAGTGGAAAAGTTGGCACACACATCTTCTCATTTTTAAAAATGTTGCATTCAATTAATAAGTGACTGCCTTCTACACTCAAAATGTATCGAAATGCGACACAGAATGGGTCATGGATTATTGCCAGTCAATGCAACATTGAGAAATCGTCCCCTGAGTTCCAATGTGTTCTATGTGCCATTGGAACTCGGGGGATGAAATGATAATAGATTTTAAAGGCACTCCCAAACAGGTCTGGCATTCCGGAAAATCAAGGGGTGCAAAAAATTGCCCTCCTCATTTTTGTCTAGGCGTGCAGTAGGCGGGCAGCACTCCTGCGCTTCTAAAGAATGCCAGGCTTGTTTTTTAATATGATTTCCATCGGTTTATTATTTTTGTATGTAATAAGGCTCTTCTCATCTGGATTCTGTATGTCGTGTATCTGTGCATATGGTTAATCATTTATCTGACCCAACTCCAATAGCCACTGCGTTATTTACAATATTTACCATTCATATTCTAGGTGTTCACGTTTTACTGCACAAACATTAAAAATTATTGTGATGAATTAATGGTAACAGGGTCTGAGGTTTGCCACTCGGAGCTTAGGTTCAACCGAGACATACGCTCCGAGTCGCAAACCTCAGACCATGTTACCGTCAACTCATCACAATAACGTATATCTTCCTATGAAACACTACCCATAGACCAAAACCAACATTGTGAAACACCAGAGGCTTATTTACTGAACTTGTGTTCGTTAAATGTTACCTTCTGCAAGGCAACTTTTAACGATCACAGGTTTAATAAATAAACCTCCCGTGTGCCCATGAGGGCACTGGATAAATCATCAACAAACCAGATAAACCCATTCCATCTTAGTTCAAATCGTAAATCCGTTTGTAATTTAAACAACACTTTATAAAGAACACAGTCTGCTGCACGTGTGAAAAATCCAGAAAAATGAAGTGGCATGCTAGTCCCTCTGTTGATGAAGCAATTACGAAACGGGCGACGTCATTTCAAATATTTCGCGTGGTGACGTCAGACGGTAACATTTGCTACTGGGGACGTAAATATAAATGAAACAACGCCAGCTCTCATACACTCAGACGGCGAGAATTTTACTCTTATGGAACATTGTAAGTTATTGTAATGAATTGACGGTAACAAGGTCTTGGGTTTGCGACTCGGAGAGTATATTCAACCGAGACGCTTCGTATATGTTCCAATAAGACCCTGCCCATAACCCAAATCGTGAAATGAGCACGGAAACTTGAATGAACAAGGCAACTTTAACTATAACAAATTTAGTAAATAAACCTCTCGTTTACCCCAAGACGTCACTGGACAAGTAAGAATCAACCGCTTTGATAAAGTTCATTATTTGAACTGTGATATTTATTTATTTATTGGTGCTTAACGCCACATCAGCAGCTACAGTTAAAACTAGAAGTCCTGTCATGAACTGTGCGCTTGTCTAGGCTTAATTGTGCGTTAGAATTGCGCGCAATTGTCATATCGAATGGCATCCAAAGCACGGCAGGTTCTCTTGGTTATTCACAACAAACACAGGCAATGTTTCTGCCAATGGACCTCCGGGTTACCCGGAGGTCCATTGGCTGAAATATTGCTTGTGCACAGGCCATATGTGCAGAATTTGATAGTGCTATTTGTGCGCATTTCATGACAGGACTTCTAGTTTTAACTGTAATGCTATATCGTGGCGAGAAAAAGTTAAAAAGAAAACATGTCAATACGAAAAAAATGTGTAAAAATATGAAACAACTACAATAAAAATGACAAAGACGATGTGGTACGAACAATAGCAGTGATTAGTGATGAAACAAGAAATGTGAATATCTCACAAATCGATCTGATGAGTTTAAGTCTTGAAAACTCTAGTTTAAAATAAGGCTAAAAAAAAATAATGTTTTGATTCTCAGGCCCTCCCTCGTTGGATTTGAACCTCTTCATTAGACATTTTTATTATGTCATGTTTTTTAAAAAAATTGTGAAAACTTGGAATGGTCATTTTTTCACATTTCTCGACATATAATTATTTAGCTGTGTTAGCAGTAAATTTGTTTTTCTTGTTGCAGTTTATGGGAGAGTGCCCAGGGGCACTCTCCCATAAACTGTAACAAAGAAAATTCTGATATACTGGATCATGATTTAATTATTTATTTACTTGCTGGTGTTTAAGGTCATATATTTCTGCACAATGGCTAATAATGGCCGCAACACCGATATAAACTCAAGTTTAACCAATCATTTAGAGCCATGTTTCCCATTTAATTTAAAGGACTCCTACCCCAAGCATTGGTTAGTGGGGCCTATTCTAATGGATCATGATGCTTGACAGACCTATACCATTAAAAAGAACAATAAAATACAAATCCTTTTAGCTGTTGTTACGGCAGTTAGTTATAAAAGGTATACTATAATTACACTAAAATACAACCTTTTCTCTTTTTCAAGTGGAAAGACAGCAAAAAAGATTTACTGAGTATACTCAACCCTTTTACACGAAAAAAAAATTTTTTTAAAAAAGTAAAAATAAAATCCTCCCTCCCTCACTGATATGAAAAAAAATTGCCTGAGAATCAATTTATTTTTTGGCCTAATAAAAACAATTTTAAAATTTACTAGAAAGGTTGATTGATTTCAAAAACGAGAGAATCTTGTGCGGGCTCGTATGATAAAAAAGAGAACCTATAGAGACATACAGCCCTCTAACATGATTAAAATCAGCGCAATGTAAAACAAGGTGTTTTACTGACAGCACCTGCTGGCAAGGAACACTCTCTGGTCGCTAAAAACCCTCCAACAAAAAGAAATGTGGAAGTCGTGTATGACCGATATGACATCGTGTCAAAACTGCATGATCCTTTCTAGAAAGGTTGCTGGACGAGTTGTGATCGAACATATTTGGTAGGAAGCGATGATGCTCCATCCTAATCCACCTGCATTAGAGATTTGATGTAATTACTGATATGTGGTTTGAAATCACTGAAAGGGGTGTTAAAATCAGTGAGAGGCTTGGTTAAAGCCTGTTTTGCTGCACTGTCTACTCCGGTGTTACCAGTGATGCCTACATGTCCAGGTAGAGAGCAAACCACGATTTCATATCGGTCAGATTGAACTATGATATGGTAATCTGGTGGTGTAACCGCGACTTTTTATAAGTGAGTTTTAGGTATACATTCGTAGAATGATCACTTGCCTCTAAAAATACGACTTTATAGGCAGTATGCACTTTGAATCTCCTCTCATCGTTATCATCTTTTTCAAATATTTCACTTGGTGACGTCAGACGGAAACATATGCCACATAGAACATAGAAAAAAAAACTAAGCGAGGTCTCGTCCAATCAGAACGCGAGAATTTGTGTTATTAAAACACAGTTTTATGACCCTCAATTTGGGCCCTGTGAATGGGAATACAGTACGTGGAGAGTGGATTTAACAAAATCACCCGTAGACTGAGGGAATCACCCGAAGTATCACTTTCATATTCTGCACATTTGAACAAAAATCAAAAACAATGTTTCAGCCAATGGACCACCGGGTTTAACCCGGAGGTCCATTGGCTGGAACTTTGCTTGTGCTTTGCTTGTGCCTGTTTGTTTGTGCTTGTGCTTGTGCTTGTGCAAGCAATTATTGCTTGGGTGGAATCACCACTCCACGGGTGATTTAGTGATAATACACTCTCCACGTACGGTATCTACCCTCTAATCGAATTCGAATCCATTGACAACATCAAATCAGATTCGAATTGGAAACAGCGCGAAACAATTTTCGTAAAATAACTTTTGTTACCGAACTGACAAATTAGAATGCATATCATTGACATTGGTAGCATGCGTACCAGAGTCAGTGGTCAAAAGTTGCATTGCTGCAACAGAACTAATCAAGTGGGGCGTTTGAAAATTTATAAGTACTGTTTCAACAATGGAAAATGTAAGGTAAACAATAATGCTGACTGGCATACCAAACGCAACAGACAACTATTATGTCACGATTCCGCCAAATGAAAAAAATTACTTAAAGTTCAGCCATGGACTGGTCGTAATCCACGCGTGGGTAGTGTGATGTCCATGCATGCGGTTACCAGGTAATAAAAATTATAATCACCTAAATTGTAATTACTGAAGCACCAAGTTGTACCCAGTGCCTTATTAGTTAAATTTGGGCTGATTATCCCTATAATTTCTGTTTGGAATCTAATAATATTGCGACCGTGGAAATATTGCCCACTCGTGTAAAGTGTACCGTCGCCGCTTCTTGAAAAAAAACATGAGTTACCCGATTCGAGAATATACGAAACGGAAAGCCAATTGGATGTCGATCCCAGTCCTGTCATTGATGTCGATTTTTAACCCTTTACCTAACGTAACGACCAAACCCGGCCAGCGCTATTCTCAAAAATCGCCAATTAATTTTCATTATTTTTTTCATTTTTTTGTCTCAGAAACATAGGTTATGACCCCTCGTTGGAACGAGTTCGTTCCAACGAGGGGTCATAACCTATGTTTTTGAGACAAAAAATGAAAAAAAATTAGTTATTCAAGAATTATTTTTGCAAGTGTCGTCTGCTTTTCAGGTTAGGTAAAGGGTTAATCGAATCTTCACCCCAGATTGACAAAAGTAGAATTCAAATTGGTTCAGAGGGGTTTTGCTATAAGCACGTTTTTTTTATTTAATTTTATCTGTTTTACAAAGATTGGCGAACAAGTTATGCAACTTATATTAATGCATCTCCTTGGCCCAATGGCGCCGTTGTGTGGGATGACCTTCGCAGCGGCAACATCGTGGCCTCGCTCTTCTCGAATACTGCGAAGGGATCTTTAGTCTGCACGGAGTATGTCTCTCTCCGCACAGAGTACAGCCAATTTACGTCCCCACCCGATTGGACGGTACGTTGTGACAGCATCAACCCCACAACTGAAACTGACAGAGAGTATTCGGACACCTCGAGAACTTTCCCTGACCGGGGATAGATCCCGGGCCCTCTGGCACGAGAGACCAGCGCCCTTATCCACTCGGCCAGCACTCAGCAGGTCTAACAGGCAGTGTTGCAAATCTGTCTCCGAACAGAATACCATTTCTTCTTTTAACAAGTACTACCAAAACAGTTTGAACCGTTGTATACTGCTGAATAAAATTTACTTACTTACTAAACTACGTTTTGAACCCTAAAAATGAAACTTTCCTGTTATTTGAGAATTGTTACCGTCTTTTTATGCAAGTGTCGTTTTTTGTCGTCTCAAGTATCCCACTCCATGAGTTGAGGTGAAGGTTGGAACTGTCGAACAAATAAGTATTAGTGCATTTTCAGACTTCTCAGACAAGAAGTCGCCAATCAGGCAGAAAATTGATACATCTGTCTGGTTAGAAATGATGAAACTGTCAAAGAAGTGACGATTGATTCGCGAGAAGATATTTCGAAGCAATTGAGACAGTGTTGACATTTGGTATTCAATTTGAATGCTCCGTGTTATTATAAGCTATGAAATCGCTAGATTATCAAGTCTGTATCGCATTTTAACTCCTTTAAAACGGCGTGCATGATTGCTTTCGTGAATGAAAACTTGAAAGGGTCGAGCAGTTTAGAGTATGGGGAAACCACATGTGTGATCAAGCTCCAAATCACTAGGCAAATTCTGAAACGAATTCCACGCTCCCAAGTCCTGGAACCAGTCTAGGCCTGAATTTATTTATTTATTGGAGTTTAATGACACTTTTTACAGCCAGGGGCACCTCGTGTCGGAAGTTTTTTGGGTGAAGGAAGCCGGAGTACCTGAAGAGAACCGAGCAACTGTCAGTCTGACCAACGTACTAACTCCACACAAGCAGGGTTAGCATTGGTTGAAGACAGGTGCACCATCGACGTGCATTATGCCTAAGCACACAGCGCCACCGTGCCCCCATGTGGGCAATCGGGATTAAGTGCCTTGTCCAGTGACACAACGCAGCAGTTACCCCTATCGAACCGTGGACCTCTCGGGTTGAAGTTCAATGCCGTAATCACTGCGCCACCGCGGTTTCGGGCCCTGAATAGTCCATCGCGAATGTTTCACTCGCCTGGACTTTACTGTCCAAAACAAGTTAAGCACACCCCCCCCCCCCCCTCACCTATAATACCTGGGGGTATACGAATAGCTCATATTGTGACATTCTGCATTCCTCTACCGGATCGGGCATACATCTTTAAAACAGGTGAATATTTTCTGGCTATTGACCACTGCACTGCCATGTGCTTATAGAGAAATGAGACAACACCACAGTGAGAGAAATTCGGAAGGTCATGGACAGCATGCCACCCCGATTAACCCTTCACCCAACGTAACGGCAAAAACCGTCCAGCGCTATTCTCAAAAACTGCCAATTAATTTTCATTATTTTTTTCAATTTTAGTCTCAAGAACATAGGTTATGACCCCTCGTTGGAACGAGCTCGTCGAGCTCGTTCCAACGAGGGGTCATAACATATGATTTTGAGACAAAAAATGAAAAACATTAGTTATTCAAGAATTTTGTTTGCAAGTGTCGTCTGCTTTTCATGTTAGGTAAAGAGTTAAGGTGTGTTAGATATGCTCGAGGTTGTTCCATCAGGTACTGAACAACGTGACGTTTTTAATGTTGTGATGACGTCGGTGGTGCCTAATATTCATTCAATAAAAAAGAAAGCTCTAGAAACCTTGCTTCACTAATAAGGCATATTTCCCCTACTGCAAGTAGCAGGTTTTTCAGGAGAATTTACCCATTTATTGTATACCCACTGGTATTATATGGAGGTGGCGGGAGGGGGGATTAACTTTTTTTGGACAGTATATTTCAGTTGGCCGGGAAAGCTAACCCATTGTTCGTTTTTCCGACCAACTGAAATGTTCTATCCGACTGAATCTCAAAATACCAGAAACATTCATTTTCTTGGAATCAAAGCAAGAATTACTTCTCAATCGAGACATGGATTGGCCGAATCGTTGTTGGCATTTCGAATACATTAAACAGTACAGTCACCGTGGAATGGTCGTAATCCACGCGTGGGCATCGATGTTAACCCATGGGCTTTCAAGGTAATGAAAATCATCATTGGAACAATTTTAATTAATGAAGCACCGAGTCGTATCCGATGCTTCATTAATTAATTTTTTGATGATTATTCCTATAATTAGTGTTTGGAACCTAATCTTATTTCGTCCGTGGAAAAATTACCCACCCGTGGAAATGACCAGTCCACGGCGGCCGTACTATACATATTTGTTTACTAAATAATTTTGAATGATGCCTCACCAATAGTAGATTTTGTGATTATGCCAATATTGCGATGTCTTCAAGGTGAAATAAATACTCTGATTGGAATAATTGTAACTGGAACACAAAAAAATATTTATATATCTTTGTGAGTAAAAGGACATCAGTACAAAGGAGTCTACGCGCAAGCTCCACGAAAGTGAGTAAACAAAACATCACATTAGAACGTTGAATTAAAACGTTCAGGGGTGGAAGGGATAACGGGATCTCACGTTGGGGCAGATTTTCAATTTAGAAAACTTCAATTCAACACACAAACAATGCCATGTACGATTCCCAGTTCAGAACTAGAGATTTCCCGGGTATCGTCACCGCCTTTCGGAACCGGGAACCCCGGAATTCCCTTTCTCGGAATTAAACCCTACTATTTTCGTTTGTTTTTCGTGATTCGGTCTTCATTTCGCAATATTTTGAAGAGAGATATTTTTATTGTCTCAGTATTTTGATTAATCTGATGTATCAAGTATCTATCTATATATTGTATACATTTACATCTAGTAATGTTTTTTGTGTCTTGTTAATTTTTATCATTGTGATATGTGCGCTATATAAATTCTATTTTATTATTATTATTATTATTATTATTATTATTATTATTATTATTATTATTATTATTATCAACAATAGAGATAAATTACAAGAAAACGAATCTACATGGATAGATATCATAAACATATACAGGAACAAATCAAATGGACGCAGACAGTTACAAGTATACGTAACGGCTTAGGTGATGCAATGTGATAATTCTTATTACAGATATTGCATAGGACGTTCAATTGCACCCACACATGGCACCTCTATACACACCAACCACCCCTCTCTCTCTCTCTCTCTCTCTCTCTCTCTCTCTCTCTCTCTCTCTCTCTCTCTGGTTATCCTCACACGCACGCATGCACGCACGCACGCACGCACGCACGCTGCGTGCACGCACGCACGCACTGTCACACACACTAACGCGCAAACATACCAGCACGCTCACTATATGTGTGTATATATTTTAGAGCTAGAGGGGGGGGGGGGGTTATGACAACTTTACTTTTCTACATCGGGTACCGCGTTAATGAATTCGATAATTTCAGGAGTGATTACGTAATCGACTAACTTATGAAATTATTCAGGAAGCCTTCTTTTGATACTTCACAGAAACTGATGCCGCATGTCTTCTATGCATTTAAACAATGCTTCTCGGGGTGAAGTGTACTGTCGGCATTGTAGAAGTAAATGTATTTTGTCCGCCAAGCCAAAAGAACAAATAGGGGAAATTCGGGAGTCCCTTGGTATCCTGCTACCCCTTGTGTAACGCCAGACCCCAATCTTTAGAGGCTTGCAATTTTATCAGTTTTTGAGAGGGAATGGACTTGTGTTTACCATTAACACTGAAGTAACGCTGGAATAGGCCGTCAGGCGCGCGTGAGTTCGTTTCTCGCGACGTCATGTGACTTTTATTGTTCCTGCAATTACGATGCAAGATATTTTATCTCCAAAGTTTTATCGCTACTAATATTGGAGTTTCCGATTGCGTTTTAGATAAATGTTGGAGACAATAAAATATATGCTTAGTTGAATTCTGCACTGTTTTTTATTGTTTGTCTTTATTCAACTGCCCTATGTCAAGGAGTTAAGAGATCTCATGATAAACTTTCTTTTATTTTTGCAAATACATTTTATATGTTCGAAAATTTGCAGCGAATAACAGTAGTAAGTAGACAATATTGTGAGGTTTATAAATGGCAGAGTACGTGAAGGTTTAATGGTTCATGTCAATCAGAATAATCATTCGTTTTAGAGAAGCATGGCGATAACTAACAAACAGTCCAGTTGCGTGTAATGTCCACATGTGCTTAAATGAAGTAATCAGTACCCATCAGTTAAGGTGAACTGGTTATTATGTGTAACGCCCGATTTCATTTGATAACGAGATAATGCCTTCTGAAAAACTATATGTGTTTTCAAACGTTCACCAGAATCGCCAATAGACATTTAAGTGTCAGTTTGAATAAAAGCGTATAGATTACCCAAATGCATGGATCGCCAGGCACCCATGTTTGTCATCCGCTGTGGTCAAACAATGTCTAACACCAGAAACATTAAATGGAGCCCAATATAAAGTATATCAATCTAGCTGGGTATCTCCGATTTCAAAGCAAGCAATTATTGTTAAAATTGATTTCTTTCAAACTTTATACATTCTGACCATTATACGTAACTATTTCCCCCCTGTCTCGTTCTCTGCCCTTGAGAAGTCTTGGAAGGTATAAACAGAACGCTCCAGTCTTTCAACCCTTTGAGACTTTAATTATCCCGACGTTCAAACATCACTGGGAATTCAGTTTCTTCAACGTTTTTCAAAATGCGACGTCAAACGTCGGAAAGTACAAATAACAAGACATTTTTAACATTAGCGATTAGTTGGTTGAGGGCTAGAATAGTTTTGGTGGCGTGAATTTGTTATTCAATACTTGTTTTATTACAAATTTATAGAAACAAAATATTTCTTGTGTTTGACTGAATATGAAATATAAGCAAGGAAAGTGTTGGCATTTGCTCTGCTATCCTCATTTTCAATGCCCTGATAGTGGCTTCTAGCACTCAACCAGTTAAGAAGTCTTGACAGGAGGATTATATTAGTATTTTAAGCTGCGATAACGCTTGGCTCAATGGTTGTCACTGGGCACTATTCGGAAGAAAATAGGAATTGCAAAACGTTAAAAACTCGAAAAATAATAACAAAACGAATGACCACAAAGTATCAACGCGCTGTTTGATTTCGTACGTCATAGGACGAACAAAAGTATCACATGGTCAAACCCGTATCAGTCTACTGCTCTGCTGCATGCTAGGGTTCCTTACGTATAAGAGACCGGATTTTAATCGTGTCGAGATGTGCTCATGTGATAGTTAGCTATGTAAGCACAACGTATGCACCCGAGCACATACGGGCATTAGACGATACCTCGGAAATAATTATGTGTATTCGGGGAATATTTCGGAGGAGAGTTATTGGAGGATAACTATCTTACTTTGACAGGTGGCCCCCAATTCCCAGGGTCCCCCTTTCCCTAATAAAAACACGTAATTTCATAACATTAAAATATTTTGATTTCAAATTTTATTTTATTCCAACCTTTGCTCAACGTTCTATATTCTGTTCGCTTCTCTTCGATCTGACTAGTTCCTCGTACGTTTTAAACTTCATTCTCTGTTTCATCAATTTCGAGGTCCGGCGCAAGGTCCTGCTAGTCAGGGTAGTTCTCAACATGACATACAACTACAACCAACATGAGAATCAAGCTCTCAAACCACCAGTTGAATTCAGGCATTGTACCAGTCTAGCCCTGTGTTTTAGATTCAATGATCTGCGATATGTCTGTTGGCCTGAAAAGCGAACCTATGGTTTTCGACCAACTGAAATATTCCAGACGACTGAATCTGAAAGGACCATAAAAATTCATTTTCTTTGATTGAACGAAAGAAATGTTTCTCAATCGTCGAAAACTGATTTGGAAGAATCTTTAACCCTTTACCCAACGCAGAAGATATCAAAATTTATTATTTTAAATAACATTTTTTCAACATTTTTCAAAATATTTCAACAGAACCATATCATGTGACCCCTCGTTGGAACGAGCTCTACGAGCTCGTTCCAACGAGGGGTCACATGATATGGTTTTGTTAAAATTTTTTGAAAAATAATATTTTTTCAACTGCTGAATTTGCATTTTACGCGGGCGGATGCGGCCGATTCGTTGGGTAAAGGGTTAATGACATTACAATACCGTTAGACACGTTTGTAAACTAAATACTCATGAATGAAGACTCACATGGCTATAGTTTTATGATTACGTCGTTTGATCCACAAATTATGTTAATATCGTGATATTTCAAGGCGAAATAAATATTTGTTGACTGATTATATCTATAACTAGGGAGAGAAAGAATATTTGTCTATTACTGTGGGTGAAGGGAGATCCCATTAACTCTTTTGGCGCGACAGGCGACTAAAGTCGACAGACGGCAGACAGCGGAAAGGTACTGCAGTAGTCATTTTAACCAACTGTGTGTGTCCATTTCTAAGTGTTTTTAACCCTTTACCGAACGAAGACGATATCAAAATTTATTATTTTAAATATCATTTTTTTCAAAGTTTAAAAAAAAATTCAACAAAACCATATCTTGTGACCCCTCGTTGGAACGAGCTCGACGAGCTCGTTCCAATGAGGGGTCACATGATATGGGTTTGTTGAAAGTGTTAGAAAAATAATATTTTTTTAACTGCTGAAGTTGCATAGTTCGCGGGCGGATGCGGCCGATTCGTTAGGTAAAGGGTTAAACAAAGATACGTATTCCTATGTTTCATGCACCATTTATGCCCTATCCATGGGCAACGATATCGTCCCTTGGAAGTATAAAGGTACCATTTAAATATATACAGAAAATCATTTGAAAAACTGTCAATGAGATCATAAGAACATCTTATAAAATAATAACGCGTCAGTCTGACAACCAAACTTTCTGCAAAATTCCTGATGAATATTAGGAGCTATGAATTCTGTTTCTCAGATTATTCCGCGCCAAAATAGTAAAAATAACGGTAGTCTGCGCGCTAACTCGTCGAGAAGTGGGAACACGACTAGCTCACACCAGCGTCGCATTTATTGCTTAATTTGACTGGTGACCTTAGAGCTTGTGTGAGATCTTGCATGAGACCAGATCATACATGGCAATTTTTTTATGTTTTGTTGCGTTATTTTTGTCTTGCGTGAACGTGCCACCAAGGTCGATTGACTGGATCACTCCTTCTGTTTCCTTTGTGTTGACTAACCGTATGACTGCTTGTGTTTCCTATTCGTCGGGCGTTGTCTCATTGACAACATGATTTGGCATGTGTACTATAATCGTACTCTCCCCGTACTATAAATGACATACTTTCTAAATCAGTGACCTCTTCCTTGAGTGTTTAAAAGGTTTTCCTCTGTGAATAAATTGAGCTGAAACATTTACATTTCCAAGCCTAATGATCAGAGCAATATTAAAGCTAAGTATCTACGCACCGATTTTATTTCATCTCTTTGTGATTCAAATCACATGTATCTGATTTCTCATAAGGGACCTTTACACTCCAAAACAAAGAGCGATTCTTTATGTTTCATCTCAGCGATCGATTAATTTTTTAATGATTGACATTTTAGGTAATATAAATTCCCCAAAGAGCCATCATAGACGGACGGATATTTCTCAGACTTAGTACACTTTTACATAATTTAATGTGTAGCTTTATAATGTTGCATACCGTGTTTGAAGCATACAAAGAATATATCAGAGTGCACCCATCCTTAATAGTGCAATGGTATTATCGTTCATCAGTTGTGGCTCAGTAGGTACAGTTAAAACTAGAAGTCCTGTCATGAAATACGCACAAATAACACGTCGATCTGCGCGCTCATCCACGCGTTATGACCATGGTAAGGCTATGAAATTCTGAACATATGGCCTGTGCACAGCAGTGTTTCAGCCAATGGACCTCCGGGTAACCCGGAGGTCCATTGACAGAAACATTGCCCGTGTTTGCTATGAGAAACCAGGAGAACCTGCCGTGATTTGGATGCCATTCGATATTTCAATTATGCGCAATTCCTACGCGTAATTAAGCCTAGATAAGCGCACAGTTCGTGACAGGACTTCTAGTTTCAACTGTAGAGATGCAGTCTGCAAGCCGAGAGGTCCTTGGTTCGAATCCCACCTGCGGCAACCACGTTGTGTCTTTGGGCAAGACAATTAATCCCAATTGTCTACGTGGGGGCACGGTGACGTTGTGTACTAAGGCGCACTGCACGTCGATGGTGCACTTCTCTTCAACCAATGCTAACCCTGTTTGTGTGGAGTTGGTACGTTAGAGAGTCTGACAGTTTCTCGCCGTTACTCGGTGGTTTTTCCTGGTACTCGGGCTTCCTCCACCCGTAAAACTGTCCGACACGTGGTGACCCTGGCTCTCGAAAGTGTCGTTAAACCCCAATAGATAAATAAATAAATCGTTCATCAGTTGGAGATTAACCCTTTACTTGCCACGCTTATTTTTACCGTATAATGATGCCGACCTCAAAAGTGAGGTAGTTTAATAAAATTAATAACATACTTGTTACTCTATCATCTGATTAATTGCTGGAAAGATCTCTGCAAGCTATTCCCAATAATTACTCATATGATTGGGTTAATCGTAGCCTCTAGGGACACAAAAATAAAATATGAGACAATAATCGCCATTGGAGGTGTTAAAGTTCCTGGAAGCATTCTCGTCTACATTACTTTTTTCTGCATCAAAGTATGATTCCACAGGTTTTGTATCAGTCACATTCCCGTCCTCCCACCTTTAACCCTTTACCTAACCTGAAAAGCAGACGACACTTGCAAACAAATTCTTGAATAACTATTTTTTTCATTTTTTGTCTCAAAAGCATAGGTTATGATCCCTCATTGGAACGAGCTCGTTCCAGCGAGTGGTCATAACCTACGTTTTTGAAACAAAAAATGAAAAAAAATAATGAAAATTAATTGGCGATTTTTGAGAATAGCGCTGTCCGGTTTTGACCGTTACTTTAGGTAAAAGGTTAACTTATATCGTCATAAAAATAGTCTTTCGATAAAGTTATCTCTCTTGAAATTATTAGATGCATGAGGAAGGTCCAGTTAAGCAAGCAACTGTTGAGAAAATACCTATGACATCAGTAGAAATTAAAGTCAAGTTTCCTTTTGCTTCTTTCAATAAACGAAGCTCGGAGATATCTGTTGTTTCGTTTATCAAAAGTAACAAAAGGAAACTTGGCTTTTTATGGCAAGCTAATTAGAAGCAATTAGTTTCACAGATAATCGGTAATTATTTATTATTTATTTATTGGTGTTTAAGGTCATATACTTATGTACAATGGCTAATCATGACCGTGACAGTTTTACGGGTGGCGGAAGCCGGAGTACCCGGAGAGAACCACCGAGCAACGACGAGCAGTTGCCAGCTCCCCAACATCGTAACTCCGCACTGCAGCACAGGCAGGGTTAGATTGGTTGAAGACATGCGCACCATCGACGTGCAGTACGCCTTAGTACACGGCGTCATAGTGCCCCCATGTGGCAATCGGGGTTAAGTGCCGTGCCCAAGGACACAACGCGGTTGCCGCAGGTGGGACCTCTCGGCTTGCAGCCTGCACCTCTACCTACGGAGCCACCGCGCTCCCAATCAGTAATTAAGGATGTCAACCAGTAACATATCTCACAACACTAAGAGTCCACTTTGGCTCCTTGTTTAGCGAATATGTTTTTATAGTAATTTGAAAGTTTTCGTTCAAAGATAACAAATCTACCCCCTAAACATGTGTATTAATGGAAAGGAGTACGTGGAGAGTGTATTATCACTAAATCACACGTGGAGTGGCGATTCCACCAAGCAATAATTGCAGATTTGTTGCAAACCATAACAAGCACAAGCAAAGTTCCAGCCAATGGACCTCCGGGTTAAACGCGGAGGTCCAATGGCTGAAACATTGCTTGTGTTTTTTGTCGATATGTACAGAATTTGAAAGTTATAGCTTGGGTGATAACCCCACTCCGCGGGTGATTTAGTTACAATCCACTCTCCACGTACTGTATTTTAATGGAAAGGATAGCGTATGTATTATATGTCACGATGCTCACATTATTGATATATTGAACAAACAAACAATTTCAGAACATCAAAAGATCAAAATGGGTTCCTACAGATAAAAAGTCTAACGTTCAAACTCGTTCAAACTGATTGTGAATTATTTTTCAAAAGCCAGCTGTATTTTTATACCACACGAAAATGCTTGAAGTTTGTGAAATGATGCGCACATCGATGATACAAATTCGCCAACATTTCGAAATTTCAATCTTTATATGAAATAGAGAGTAACAGCTTGACTGGACTGGTTACGTGAAATAATTCATGAGAGGTGAGGGACGTTGTACAAACACGAGCGTTTTACAATATAGTGTATTATTACACACCCATTTAAAATTAAGGTTTGTTCACGACATTTTAGGATGTGTGATAAAAGTAAACTTTCATTGCACACGTGTGGGATACAGATTTTTGCACTTTTTTAATGTTAGAATGGGACCAGTCATATTTCTGTGGATACAGTACATGGACCCGTTTCGAAACGGGCCCATGTACTGTATCCACAGAAATATGACTGGTAATTTATTTTGATATTGTAAAGTGGATGTTCGCGGTCTATAGTATCTGAGTTTATATTGTTTCTGAAGAAACTCATGTCCTATACACTGACCGACCATCAAAGGAAACTTTCTAATTTATTTTCTTAACGTGAACAATACTGATTGACTATTGATGAAATAACTCGATGGGTTAAAGTATGACATGTAAATGACTGGCATGCAGTTCAAACTAAAGAATAATGTAGACAGAATATGAAAGCGTTTTTGGGTGACGTCATTTCGAATGAATGACGACGTCATTTCGAATGAATGACGTTGCGCAAGCAAGTTTCTAGGTCACCAAATCGAAATACAAAACAAATTTGCCTGTCGATATTTCCTTGAATTCGTATGGATTCTGTACCCCTGTTAAAGGCTATAACACGAATTTTAAGAAATTTTGTGCAGGCATAGTGAACAATACTATCATTTCTCTTGAACAATAAAGATATAAATTTAATTTACGTGGGATGAATTGATAATGGCTACTGTATTCTTGACTAAAATCTTAAGCTGTCTGTCAATCAGTCGAGTAACAACAGTCGCGTGGAATTTGGAATTCAGATAAACATGTGAGTTTTTTTTATAATTTCTCATTGATGGATTTTCCGAATTTACACCTATTGTTTGTTGTGAATGTGGGGTAACTTTTTTGGTGGGGATCACATCAACCGTTCAGAATTCGCGCTGTAAAATTGAGGCATAAAAAGACGGTAAACTGTATTTCAGATGGACAGTGTTCCATCGATCGAAGTGGTGACGCATTACAATTTACAAATTGAAACTATGAATGAAAGTTCAATCAGCGTACGAAATAACAATAAGACTTGTCTCCTGCTTGTGAAGAATAATTTGGATTTTTGTCTTATTTTATTTCCTTTTCGGTTCAGAAGGAAAGGTTAATTCTCACTTAGTATTACCGTTAAAGGCCTGTTTTAGAAATTTGCGAAGGAGTGTAATAACTACAGAACCGTACAAGCGTTTGAATGGGTTAATGTTTATCGCACTCGTTTGGTTGGGCGCAGAATACCACTCGAGGCTTCGCCTCTCGTGGTATTATTGCGCCCAACCAAACTCGTGCGATAAACATTAATCCATCCAAACGCTTGTGCGGTTCTGTCTATTTATTATTTCACGTAACCAGTCCAGTCAAGTCAAGTGATTACTCTGTTTATTACTTTTCATTATTAACGAAAAGTATATTATTTAACTCTTTACCTAACGTAACCGCAAAACCGGCCAGCGCTATTCTCAAAAATCGCCAAGTTATCGTTTATAATCAAACCCGGAAATCACTAAATCACACTTCGGAAAATAAAAAATTCCCATAATCTTGGTCTTAAATGTACTGACTGTTTTAGGAAATTAAGGGGAGATAAATTTCCTGTAAATCTATTCCAACAAAGAAAATTGTCAGCCATGGCTTCATTAAATGTTCAATGCAACGCCGAAACCACACATTAGTCCACAAAACTAAAATAGTTTCCAAATCAAGTGACACTGATAAAAATAGCTGTCCCTTACATGTCCACGTGAATCCCATTTTAAAATGACAGCATAATTTGGGGGAAGTTGAAACATAAGAAAAACCCAAAGGCCCCATTCACACGCACGCAGGCACGCAGGCAGGCACGCACACACGCACGTGGCGGACAGACGGACGGACGGACGGACGGACGGACGGACGGACGCACACACACACACACACACACACACACACACACACACACACACACACACACACACACACACACACGTGACCGAATCTGGGGGTATTTTTGGTAATTTTGAAGGATTTGGTTTAAAAAGAACATTCGGCGCGCGAAAATCCTCCAGATAAGAATTTAAGCAGTTCATTGTTCTCAATTGTTTGCCTCGTCGCCGGTCACAAGAAATTGACGTAACACCAAAATTTAAATTTGCCCATCATGTTAGCAGCCATCTTGATAAGGTCGGGTGATTCTCAAAATTGGCGATTTGTATTTTATTTATTTATTTATTTATTGGCGTTTAACGCTACATCACTAGCAAAGCCTGTATCGTGGCGAAAAAAGGTTATAAAAGGAAAATGATTTCATCAGAAAGTGAAATATTTGAGTAAAAACATGAAAACTGTACAGACAATACGGTCACCTTGGTCTCGTCACGCGGACGCAATAATATTAGATTCCAAATACAAACTATACAAATAATCATCAAAAATTTAAATAATGAAGCACCGGGTACAACACGGTGCTTCATTAATTAAAATTGTGCTGATGATGATTTTTATTACTTGGTAAAAGCCTGCGTGGACATCACTGTCCGCGCGTGAATTATGACCAGGCCACGACGGCTGTACTGCACGCTTAACAGTGAAATAAATAGCGAGGAAGTAGTGGATAATGATATCAAAACTGAATGAGCACTGTTTAAATCAACCAGTCGAAATATACTTTGGGCATAGCTAAAAGAATAAAAACAACAAACTAAATAAAAAGGTTAATTTTCTAAAGAAATGAGAGAATCTGGTAAGAAATGATGTAAAATAGTCTAAAAGAAGATATATTATAATGACACCGTCTGATGTCAATAACATCATTATAATTCAATATAATATACTCGACAGTCAAATGATGGAATCGAGAGGGAACACATGCCGGTCGTATATTACCCTCTGGCAAGAAGGAATGTGTAAGTAGTGTATGTCTAATATGATCTGATGTCCATAAAACATGGTCTTTTCTTCAAAGGTTACTAGACGCATATTTATCATTGATATTTGATTGGAAGCGGTAGAGCTTGTTATTTATTACCCAATCTCACTGTGCCTTCCACATAGATTTTAAACCACCGATATGTGCTTTAAAATCGCTGATAAGAATTTTAAAATCAGTGATAGGCTTTTTTAAAGGATGTTTTGACGCACTGTCTTCCTTGGTATTACCGGAGATACCAACATGTCCAGGTGACCAGTAAAACATCATATTGGTCAGACATGAGGGCAATCAACTTCTCGGAAAGTTCTAAAATTAGAGGGTTCTTCAACTTGGGGTCGAGTGACACTAGCAAAGAAGGAAGTGTCACGTTTTTTATATGTTATAGTTCAGAATGGGATTCATCTAAAACAGTTACTTAAAAATTCTCGTTAAATGCAATCCAAATGGATTTTCCCCTTCAGGTACGAGCATTGCAATTGTTTCGGTCATTTTTAATAACGATTAGAGAACTCATATTTGCTGGACTTTGGAGGGTTTTTTTCTTTTGAAGGATTTTGAGTCCGAACAAGTATTTGTACTGACAAAGAAGGATTTAGGGTCACCTGCTTAAAGAAGGATTAAATGGCACACTCTGCATCTGTGGCTATTTAATATTTAACACTAAAGATCCCAGACATGAACACAAACCCCCCCCCCCCCCTCCCACACACACATCAAGGATGCTGTATATACCATTTATTAAAATTTTCTGACTGATAAACTGGAAGAAAAAGATTTTTAAGATTGTTTTTTCTCATACGGCAAGTTAAAACGCGGGCTCCCACAAGGAACCCAAATATAAACTCAGTGCCTGGTTTGAATGAACTTTAATCTACCCATCCTAAGGATACGGTATACCAAAGTATTAAATCATTACTGAATCTCGCTTCAAATTCAAAATGGATTCGGGGATATTATTAAGTCATCCAACAATGTTGGAATGACTTATAGCGACCGTCAGCCTATTTTTTTTTTATTTTATTTTCTATCTTCTCCAGACAATCATTTCAACGTTTTTTTAGCACAAATGTTAACGGTTTTTCGGCGCTTAAAGTAATGTAGCTCTATTTTTGATTTTCGACATTTATCTCAGCCTTTTAATATCAATGCCTGTATCAAGAAGCCTCCCACTTTCAACTTTTGTAAATCTCATCTTTGACAAAAACATATCTAAAAATATGGTACCGACCTGTGAAATTCCAACGATTATGGCCGAATATTTGGGTGACGTAATTGACGTCAACGTCTTTAAAATTAAATCCCCTCTAATTTTCATGAAATTTTACTACGTTGTAGAGCTAGAAAAATAAAAATCTAAGTGTTTTTTTTCATATAGCGTATTTTTGACGTTTTTACGCCATTTTAAATTTGGGCCTCATTTTTGTTATTTTCAGAGAAACTCTCATTTTCGTAAATGCACTGCTCTGTATAAATAATGTACAGAACTATGAAATTCCATACGCTATTAACTGCAACGACTGTGTTAAATGCAATTGTCAGATTTTCAAATAGTGTCAATTTGTCGTCTCTTTCATAAACGTTTAACCCTTTAAGGGACAAGAAAAGGAGACTACACTTGCGAACAACATTCTTTCATTTTTACGTCAAAAATATAACCTATGACCCCTCATTGGAACGAGCTCCATGAGCTCGTTCCAATGAGGGGTCATAAGCTATGTTTTTGTGACAAAAAAATGAAAAAGTAATGAAAATTGAATGGTGTATTTTGTGAATAGCGCTGCCGGTTTTGTCCGTTACGTTGGGTAAAGGGTTAATATCTGCCACGTTATTTCGTACTCATTCTTGAAATTTTGACAGTTTACACCCAAACAAAAACCATATCTAAAAAATGCAATCTGTTTCCAGCCGACGACAAATTCGTCTGTGGCTGATGTTGTAGCAACATTGGGTCGTCGATGTTTGAAAAATTAAACTTCCTCTGATTTACTTGAAATTTTAGTATGCTGTACAGCTCGAAAAATAAAAAGATGGCTGTTTTGGATATTTTAATTTAACGTCATTGTCGAAGTTTTTACGTCACTTTATGTTTTTACCCCCACCCCCCCCCCCCCTCCCCACCTCTATTTGGTGTGTACCCCTGCAGCTAAGACTACAACTTATTCCACAAATAATATTTTACATAATCCTAGAGGAATAGTTGAAGAGATGTCTTGTAACATTTCAATTCACATTGTGAATCAATATTAAACTCTAGGACGAAATTCTACAATATTGTACCCCTGGTCCCAAATACTATGTTGAAAAATGTTAAAATCCGATGTCTGATTAATTTATTTATTTATTTATTTATTGGGATTTAACCATACTCTCGACAGCTAGGTTTAACCCTTGTCGGGCAGTAATATGAAAATACGTGACACGTAATGGTGCACACCCAATATTGTTAATTTCGGTAAATATTGCAGGCCCCAAGCAAGATTTTTCAGGAAAGAGATGGTATATATCGCAGAAATAGTAGCGGTTATGTGAAATATAACAATTTGCCAAAACGTGTTGTACAACGACAAGCAATAAACACAGAACCACACATGTATGTTCATATGTTAATGTGGCGACAAATATGGCAATCGAGAAATTTTGAAAGATTGCGGAAGGATCAAACTTGAGACAAGCTATAGTAAAACAAACCTTCATTTTTTTAACTGACAAAAGATCATAATTCTATGGCAAATAGGTTCATTGGGGTTTAACAACACTTTCACAAACCAAGGCTATATTATAAGCGGGACTGTACGTCAATTTCAATAACTAAGGTTATTATATCACGTTGTTAGTTCCCAAGATCCTTCCCATCCTTCAATACCAAGACGAGCAAAATAGTCGTACGTGGAGTCACTCGTTCAGGCAATTACTCTATGGCTCATTTGTTCGACGGGATTCTGGTCGTTCGAGCAATTTGAGAGGGTTAGCAAGCCTGTACTAGTGCTAGTAATGGTACAAGGCCGCAAGAGTGGAAGACTGTGGGATTTGGTGACTACTGTAAAATCTAATCATAGGACAGACGATGGCAATATTGGGAAAATCAGTAATAGTGGTGTTGGAGATATGAAGATCATGGAGAGGTCTAGAACTGGGCAGATGCTAGGAGCTAAATTATCATCAGGTATATATAGTACTGCATCATCATGTCATAGGTATCCTCCTATACCCCGATGAGCATTAAGAGCCGTAAAAGAAATCGCTCTTTCGATACTCATCTGCTCAATGGGATTTGAGTTGTTCGAGTAGTGACTTTTTTAGTAACTGCTCAAAAGCTTATTTGCTCGATAAGATTCGAGTCGTTCGAATAATACCTAACCCTGCTTGATTGTATTTTGGGTTTGAGGATCATAGAGGACTTCGTTATACACAGGAAAGGCAAAAACAGAGACGGCCAAGACAAAATAGTCTGCTGGGATAGGCAGAAATGGGACCAGTAAAAGCCAAAACAGGCCAGGAAATTGGATAAACCACAGAAAATATCGGGTTAGATAAAATACCAAGACTATGGTGCACATCCGAAACAATAAAGCTAATCTTATACAAAGGAATGTGTCTATTGTTGGGCAAAAATAAGAATTCTAGGGGACAACAGATAGAAATCGAATATTTAGTGGGAAATCCGGACTAGTAAAAGAACTGTTGGATTTATTTGGGTAATTTTACAAAGTATTCGAACAAATTCAATTACTCATACCAGGAAACGCACCTAAAAGCACTGTATGCTACTCTTTTAAGCCCAGTAATGAGGAATCCGTGCCAAATAAAGTTGTTTTGATGCTTTAGAGAGATTTGCTGGAAGTTTGTGGTAATTCGATGTATTCTAGTTCACTTCAATTTATCCACATGAGACCTCTCATCATTCATTTAGCACTACGTGCTACTATTATAAACCCTAGATGGGGGTTTTCTAAGTCCGTCTCGGTAGTTTTGGATTATTAAGAGGGATTGTCTGGTTGTTTGCTGTAATTAAAATTACTCCTATTCAATCGAACACACCCTCCGAACCCACCCCTTTCCTACTAGAAGGTTTTGGGTCACATAGCAACCATATGCTACCATAGAAGCCAAGATGGCGGCCTCAGATATACAAAATGGACGACGTACACTCGTCTCACCTCAACAAAACGCGCTGCGCATGCACACTAGGACCACGTATCACTATGGGGATGTTGTCACACGATGGCGCTCTCGCACGCTACCATGACAACCAAAAATTAAGTAACTGGGCCATGTGCCTATGACGTCACATGAGATCCGGCCAATGTGGTCGATCGGGTACATGATTTACTACTAACATCAAACCGAGAGATCCACGGTTCGATCCCCAGCAGGGGTAACTGCGTTGTGTCATTGGGCAAGGCACTTAATCACGATTGCTCAAGTGGGGGCACGGTGGCACAGCCATGGGGGCGTTCTGGGGGCATACCCCCCCCCCCCCCAACAAAACAAAAATAATTCCAATAGGATCACCGATCCAATGTCAAGTTGTGACAGTACAAAAGTAGGTTTAATCATTATCATCTTATCATCCGGAAACTAATTGTTTACAATTTATTATGTGAAGGGTCACTGTGACCTTGACCTTTGACCTACTGATTCCAAAATAAATAGGGCTCTTTCTTGCAATAATGCCAACCTACCTATGAAGTTTCATGAACGTGGGTGGAACCATTGTCAAATTATCATCTGGAAACCAACTGTTTACGATTTATTATGTTCAAGGTCACTGTGACCTTGACCTTTGACCTAGCGAGACCAAGATAAATAGGTGTCTTCCACTCACCTATGAAGTTTCATGAATGTGGCCTCATCCGTAGTCAAGTTAGCATCCAGAAACCAATTGTTTACAATTTACTATGTTGAAGGTCACTGTGACTTTGACCTTTTACCTAGCAAGTCAAAATAAATAGGGTTCTTCATCTCACTGATGCCATCCTACCTATGAAGTGTTATGAACGTGGGTCGAACCATTATCAAGTTATCATCCGGAAACCAATTGTTTTGATTTACCATGTTCAGGGTCACTGTGACCTTGACCTTTGACCTAGTGAGTCCAAAATAATTGGGTTTTTCCTCTCATGAATGCCAACCATTACCTACGTATGAAGTTTCATGAATGTGAGTTTAACTGTAGACAAGTTATCATCCGGAAACCAACTGTTTACAATTTACTATGTTCATGGTCACTGTGACCTTGACCTTTGACCAAGCATGTCCAAAATAAATAGGGTTCTTCCACTCACCGATGCCAACCTACCTATGGAGTTTCATGACGTGGGTCGAACCATTATCAAGTTATCATCCGGAAACCAACTGTTTACACCCGCCCGCCATTCACCAAACTATAAGTCGAGCTTTGACTTCGTCACAACTTGACTAAATAAGAGGCCCCAAAGGGCTGTAATCGCTCACCTGCCAAAGTGGTTCAAAGAAGTATTTGGGGTCACATTCAGTTATACATGGTTCATCAACTCTACAAAGGAATGAAGTCATGAAAGGCAAATTTTATGGAAAAACACTAAGGAATCGATTTGAACAAACCTAACATGCTCCCCATGCCACTCCCACCCCACCCATAGAGAGCCCAAATAATAAGCCAGGCACTCAAATTGTACAAACTTGAACCTGATCCCCCATGAGATGTTATATAGCAAACACGAAAGAATTCTGGCTGGTGGATCTGAAGAAAGGGGTTTTAAAAGAAATGTCCTCACATTGCATTAAGTTAAACTTTGGGCTCAAACAGGGAGCCAAAATATTTACCCAGGTAACCAATTTGAACAAAACTGAAACTGACCCACCGCAAGATGCTGCATACCAAATATGAATGGATTCTGACTGGTGAATCTGAAGAAAAAGATTTTTGAAGAAATTCCCTCATATTGCACCAAGTTAAAATTCAGGCTGCCATAGGCAGCCCAAATATAAACCCAGGGACTCGATTTGAACAAACTTGAATCTGCCCCCCCCCCCCCCCCTATAGATGTTGTATACTAAACATGAAAGGATTCTGACTGGTGGATCTGAATCTGAAGAAGAAGATTTTTAAAGAAATTTCCTCAAATTGCACAAAGTTAAACTTTGGGCTCCAATAGAGAGCCCAAATACTAACTGAGGGACCCGATTTGTACAAACTTGAATCTGACCCCCCCCCACCCCCCCCCCCCCCCCCCCACACACACACACACAAATGTTGTACACCAAACACGAAAGCATTCATACCAAATATGCAAGATTTTTTCAGAAATTTCCTCATATTTCACCAAGTTAAAATTCGGGCTTCTGGAGGGAGCTGAATGATGGTTCTGGAGATGTGGATTTTTAAATTTTTTTTAAAAAATGTATGGGTGCTAGCAGAGTAATGCCCCTTGTGGTTCGGCGCGGCAAGGTTATTTGTACAAACTTGAACTGACATATGATAAGGAACATGCACACCAAATTTGGTTCAATTTGGTCCAGTAGTTTGGGAGGAGAAGTCAATAATGTCAAATTCACGACGGGCGGTATTTTCTTTTCATTTTGTGTGATATCATTAGACATACTCATTTAATTAGATATTCATTTAGTTTCCTATTTTCAGTCGAATGTTTCAACAAAAAAAACCTTCACTATTGGTATGGCGAGTGCCGGTCGCCGGGCAGGTGGCCCTTTTTGCTAAAAAACTTAGTTATTTCTGGACGGATTTTGATATTTGATCTGTGGCTTGATATTCATGTGCAACACCCGATGACGCAAAATAGGGCGTGTCCACGCTTTTTCGCAAGAGTTATGGCCCTTTGTTAAAATCTTCTAATTTTGAGCTTGATAGCGCGATACTTCAACAAACGTCAACCGATTTGACAGATATTTGGCACGTGGGTTTCAAGGACCAATGTCTTGGTCGAGTTCGAAAACGGGCTCGGTCCGATGTACGGCTGAAGAATTATTCAAATGTTGTGCTTGATACTAATGGTACTATTCAAAGCGCCATAACTTGAACAACTGTTAACCGATTTGATTCTTTTTTTTATTGTATGGGTTTCCAGGATAATTATCTCGATCAAGTTCGAAAATGTTCCGTCGGACATATGACCGCAGAATTATTGAGTCGACGTAGTCATTTTGTTCAAATTAGTTATTTAGAAAAAGGTCCTCTCAAGCTTTTTGGTTCAAAGTTACTCACCGTTGTGTTAGCCACGGAAATACGACCTCACATCGGCGATGCGGATCATTTCTATAAATAGAGTTGTTGAGTTGACGTTCGTTTCGTGATTGATCATAATTCAATGATTCACACAGATTATTATTGTCCTCACACAAGGTGAAGGGGAAATCAATTTGAAACTAGAGTGATGTCACGCATGCAGCCCGACTTTCCCAGGAATGGCAATGCTTAGACGCAAAATAGTCGGAGCCATTTTTTGTTAACAGTTTACCTAACGAATCTGCCATACCTGCACTCGTGATATACAAAATTTGCTATTCAAATTTTATTTTTTCATTTCTCTACTTCAAAACATACCTCATGACCTATTACCTGAGGGTGGTGTTTGTCTGGGTTTTTAACCACAAACTTCAACCAAAACTGTAAAAAAGCATTTTTGACGAAAGAAAAAAAAAGGTGCCTAATTGCTCCACCCCCCTCCCCTTGGATTTTAAACCACAAACTTTAAAAACTGTAAAAAAGCATTTTTGACAAAAGGAAAAAAAATGGTTCTGCATGTAGTGACTGTAAATAGTTCAAAATGCATATTGGGGGAAATAAAAAAAAAAACCTACTTTGGGGGAGGGTGGAGGGCGGTGGTGATAGGGCTTTTAACCAAAACTGTAAACCAGCATTTTTTGACGAAAAAAAAAAGTGCCTAATTGGCACGAGGTGAGGGGGGGGGGGGGGCATGGGGGGGGGGGGGGGGTTAAGTTTAAAAAAAAAGGTTCCACATGTATTGACTGTAAATAGTTCAAAATGCATATTGGAGAAAAAAGGGGGAAAAAAGCCTAATTGGGGGTGGGGGGGGGGTAGGGGTGGTGGTGTTTGTCTGGGTTTTTAACCACAAACTTGGAGTCATCCTACTAAGCTACAATGAAATCCCTTTATAATTTTGGCTTGTGGAATATTCTAAAGGTTTTCGGGCTTCGGGCCTCTGTTGCCATCACAGTTGCCCAAAAGGTGACGTTCTCATCTAGACATTATATGAAGTCAACCTATCAAGTTACAATGAAGTCCCTCCATAAATATGACCTATAGACGGTGCTAAATGTTTTCGGGCTTTGGGCCCATGTTGCCGTCACAGTTGCCCAAAAGGGGATGTTCTCATCTAGACATTATATGAAGTCAGCTTATCAAGTTACAATGAAATCCCTTCATAAATATGACGTGTAGACTGTGCTAAAGGTTTTCGGGCTTCGGGCTCGGGCAGCCATCATGGTTGAATGATCGCAACCAAAAGGGGACATTCTCATCTGGGCATCATATGGATTGACCCTACAAAGTTACAATGAAATCCCTTCATAAATATGACCTGTAGACTGTGCTGAAGGTTTTCAGGCTTCGGGCACCTGTAGCCATCACAGTTGCCCAATCACGTCCAAAAGGGGACTTTCTCATGTAGACATTATATGAAGTCAACCTATCAAGTTACAATGAAATCCCTCCATAAAAATGACCTGTAGACTGTGCTGAAGGTTTTCGGGTTTTGGGCTTGGGCAGTCGTCACGGTTGATAAATCAAGGCCAAATGGGGAAATTCTCATCTAGACATCATAGAGAGTCATCGTATCAATTTACAATGAAATCCATCCATATTAAACATGACCTGCAGACTGTGATAAAAGTTTTTGTGTTTCGGGCTTGGGCAGCCATCACAGTTGACAGATCATGCCCAAACGTAGACGTTCTCATCTAGGCATTATACAGAGGCATTCTATGAAGTTGCAATGAAATCCCTTCATAAATACGACCTGTAGACTGTGTTAATGGTTTTTGGGTTTTGGGCTCGGGCAGCCATACCGGTTGACCGATCACGACCAAAAGGGGACGTTCTCATGTACACATGACCTAAAACCTGCATATGAAATTTTGTGATGATCAGACAAGAACTACTGGGTATAGCCTGTACTTGAAGGTTGAATAAAAAACTTTAACCACAAACTTCAACCAAAACTCCAAATGTCAACTAAACAGGAAAAGAAAAAAAAAAAAAAAAAAAAAACCCACCTGAACCTTCAGTAAAAAAACTTTAACCACAAACTTTAACAGAACTCTAAAAGTTAACAGACGGACAGACGGACGGACGGACGGACGGACAAAAGTCATTACTATAGCCCTCACTGTAAACAGTCGGGCTAAAAAGAGTTTCAATGTGGCCTAATTATTGATGCCTTTTACACGTCCTTAAATAAACAGATTTTGCGTCGATTGCTCCAATAGATTAGAGAAATTGTGTCCCACTCCCCCCCCCCCCTACCCCACGAAACAAAAGTGAACGTCAATTTTGTTTCTAAAATTGGGGTTGCAGCTGTAGTATTCAGCAATACAGACACTGCCATTTATCCTAACAACTGATGTCAAATTTTCTTCCACATACTGATGTGGTAAAAAGTAGGCCTCAATGAATGTGACCACCCCCACCCCCACCCGGATAGCCCTTTTCATAAAAAAACTATGATATAATTCATAAATTAATTGATGTTGACACAAAACAAACATCTTGCGAAAAAGCTATCACAAATGGGAAATTTACACTGATGTGGTAACAATTTTAAAAAATAGCCCTCAATGAATGTGACCCCCCCCCCTCCCCCAGTATACCCCTCTTCATCAAAAACGTGACATAATTCATAAATTAATTAATATTGACACAAAACAAACAACTTGTGACATTAAGTATCCTACTTGTGATCGTTTTTAAATCACATTCAGGCTTCTGAAGACTGACATTTCACATCATGTGTTTGGTGAATCATTAGCAATTTTTTGTAAAAAAAAAAAGAAACAAGAGGCCCCACGGGGTCTGAAGCTCTCTCATCTTGAACAGAACACAATTTAAACAGAGTCCAAGAATGAGTCTACATTAAGCAAGCCATCTCCATAGGCTACACTGTCAATCCTTGAGTCCCTCAGGAGTGACAAAAATAATCTGGGCATCATGCCTTTTCTTCGGTTGATCATAAAGTAAAATGTAGAGCTCACCTACGAAGCCCCTTGATACAACCTATGTGGATTAATCTTAGTTACACACCTCTAGAGGGTACTGAATACAACATTTTTAATTCTTCAGCAAAATGGCCAATTCCAGCTCCCATAGAGAGCCCAAATATTAACCCAGGCTCTTGATTTGACCACAGTTGAATCTGACTTCCCTAGAGATGTTGTGTACCGAATATGAAAGCATTCTAACTGTTGGATCTGAAGAAGAGAAATTGTAAAGAAATTTCTTCGAATTGCAATAAGTTCAAATTTGGGCTACCATAGCGAGCCCAAATATTAACCTATGGATCCGATTTGAACAAACTTGAATCTGACCCCCCTAGAGATGTTGTATACCAAATGTGAAAGCATTCTGACGAGTGAATCTCAAGAAGAAGATTTTTGAAGAAATTCCCTCATATTGTACCAAGTTAAATTTCATGGTCCCATATGGAGCCCAAATACTAACCTAGACACTCGAGTTGAACAACCTGGAATCTGACCCCCCTAGAGATGTTGTATACCAAATATAAAAGCATTCCAACTGGTGGATCTGAAGAAGAAGATTTTACTCATATTGCGTTAAGTAAAAATTTGGGCTATCATAGTGAGCCCAAATATATACCTAGGGATCTGATTTGAACAAACTTGAATCTGACCCCCTTAGAGATGCTGCATACCAAATATCAAAGCATTCTGCCTGGTGGATCTGAAGAAGAAGATTTTTTTTAAATTACCCTCCATACTGAACAAAGTATGGAGGGTAGGAAGCCCAAATATTAATCTAGGGAAATGGTTTGAACCTGACTCTCATAACAATGATGTATACCAAACATCAAAAGATTCTGACTGGTGGTTCTGAAGAAGAAGATTTTTAAAGAATATTCCCCATATTACCCTACATGTATGTTAAAACTTCAGGCTCATGTAGAGCCCATATATGAACCAATGAGCTTTATTTCAACAAACTTTTATTTGCCCCCCCCCCCCCCTCCCCTCCCTATGAATGATGTATACCAAATATCAAAAGATTCTGATGATTGGTTCCGGAGAAAAGATTTTTTTTAATTTTTGCAAATATGCTGACTCAGCATTTTTCGATGCCCATTACAGAGCACCCTAACATAACCGATGGCAATTGTTTTTTACCATTCAATTCTACTGGACCTAAGGATACTTCATTCCAAATAACAGCTCTCTGTTCCATGTGGTTTGGGAAATATGGGCATTTGAAAATATTTCTATTTTTAGCTCTCTGGGTTCCCATGGGGATGCGGGAATTTTTTTTTTGCTTGGGTCAAGTACTTATGAACTAATAATAACACACACCAAATTTGGTTCACACCGGACCATCGGTTCAGAAAATATAAATTTTGGGCGGGGCCAAAACACACTGGTTCTTGAGAAGAAGATTTTATAAATATTTTGGAGCATTTTCCCCCACTCCCTCCCTATGATAAACTGAGAGTGTATGAGTTGAACAAAAATGAAATGCCCCTTTGGGACCATCACTCACAAAAACTTTCACTTGAATTGGCCCGGTGGCTTTGGAGGAGAAGACCAAAACATGGTGTTGACGGATGACGGATGGAGAGCGATGAGATTAGCTCAGCTTGACTTTGTCAAGATGAGCTAAAGAAGCCAGTTTTCCCAGTTAAGGCACCAAGAGTCATTGGTATGGTACTGACAAAAACATAAAACACTGCTTTTTCAACAGTATGACCAGTACTGCTCATGCGGTATCTCTTAGCACTGTTGAAATGCCTAAAAACATCCAATATTGATTCTGTGGTGCTGTGCTTGAGCAGCAAGTATCCATTAGGGCAGTTTCACAACCTTAGATTTAATCCCCACAAACACCCATTCTGATAAAAAGTGTGAAATTGTGGAAAATATGTCTCCAAGGAGGATGACTGAGATATTTGCTTAAAAAATTTGTTTTTTTTGTGCTTTGAAAGTCTACACAGATAATAAAAACTGACATACAATGGAAAGTTTTGTTAGAAGAGCCAGGACAAGATTGTCAAATGGAAAAAAAAACTCAATGGACCCCGAGTTCTGCAGTACCTAAGCAAATCATAGGAAACTGAGAGTGTATGAGATTGACTTTAGTTTCCAAAACATACTGTACAGTCTTTCTAATTGTTTCTCATCAACTGAGGCTTCAGTTTGGGCAGGTGGGTGGGGGACTTGATTCAAGGAGAGAACAATATTTCACAGCTGTTACTGTAGTTTTGTGCTGTAACATGGGAACCGTGACAACAACGCTCGATCTGAACAAAATTTTATTACATCTCTTTAATTTTGGGATTCAAATATCTTTGTCAAGTATAACCCTTCAGAGAATTTTTTCCGACCCCAAAACAGGGGGTCGTGCATCAAATAAGAGGGAAAATTTAGTACTAGACTACTTTATTAGTACTAGACTGTGCGCAAATGCCATTCACTCACATTTGCAACTTTATTGCGTTATTTTTTCCACTGTACCCCACCCCCAAATTTGTGTTCTAAAATACTCTTTCAATGAAGAAATTATTTTCTAACACTTTTTAACCCTTTACCAAATATAACGGTCAAAAGCTGCTGGTGCTATTCACAAGTATTGCCATTCCATGTTCATTATTTTCTCGTTTTTTTGTGTCAAACACATAGCTTATGACCCCTCACTGGAATGAGGTCATTCCAATATTGTGAAAAGTTATGTTTTTGACAGAAAAAATTAGGAAGTCAATAAGTTTGTGGGCAATGGTAATCAGGTTTTCATGTTACATGTAAGTAAAGGGTTAACAGCATAATTCAGGCAAACATCTAAATGCCAGTAAATAAAAGTGCAATGTGGGTTTTCTGGCTGTGGGTTTGAATGGTGATTTGGAAGGGGTTGGAAGATTGGCACCCCCCTCTGCCCCTGTACTATGATGGGGAACCTTGGTTTAATTACATTTATTAATACATGTGTACATGTAGGGTAAAATAGGTTGGTATTTGGCATTTGCTGGTGGCTGTAGTGTGCCACTGGAGGCTACACTTGCTCAAGATGTGAATTTGCTTGCAATATATAGCCCTTATTGCTGATGATGACAAAACCATACTTTTCAAAACAATAAAAAAGTATTGTAAGGTGTGTGGTACCCCAATGAATTTTTAAATGTGAATAATCTCTCAAAATAATAATTAAATCAGGTTCGGAAGCCAAATTATGTATTTCCTTAATCAACCCCAATCCTATCAGATACATTTTACCTCTTTCATGTGACAAAAGAGTCATTTCTGCATGAGAATTCAACTTCTGGCTTCCACTGAGTTAAAAACATGGGAAATTTGTTCTTTTAAAGAAAACTGTCCAAACTGTGTCAAATGGCTTAAAAACTGCTGTTGCCTCCAATACATTTTTCTACTCTGCTTTGCTCTGTTACCTAAAGGAATTCATGTAGATTTTTTTGAAAACTAACCCAATCCCCAAATAAAACTAAAATCTGCATCAGCATGTAATACTTTGAGGAAAAAATTATCTCTTTTAACCATACAGCAAGACAAACAGTGGTGCTCCAACCCCATGAAACCATATAGATGTCAATTTTGATTCAAAAATTGGGGTTGCAGCTACATGTATATAATTCACCAATATCAATAGACAGTACCATTTTGTCCAAACAACTGATGTCAAATTTTCTTCTACATACTGATGTGGCAAAATATAGCCTTGAAGGTGTCCCCCTAGTATGCCCCTTTTTATGAAAAACTATGCTAAAATTCATAAATTAATTGATGTTGACATACATGTATAACAAACATCTTGTGATATTAAATTTCCCATTTGTGATAATTTCTAAATCACATTCTGGCTTCTGAAGATATTTTACATTGTGCTTGATGAATGTTTTGCCATTCTTGTGAAAAAAGCCTCACTTTCTCAGTTAAGACACCTAGAGTCATTGGTATTGCATAGACACAACATTAAACACAGATTTTTTCCAACAGCATGACCAGCTGAGCACTGCTCCTATGTTATAGCATAGCACTGTTAAAATGCCTAAAACCATCAAATATTGATTCTGTAGTGATGTACATGTCCCACAAGTACATGTACCCACAAGAGCTTGTTTACAACCTTGGATTTAATCCCTGCAGGCACCCATTCTGATAAAAAAGGGTGAAATTAGGAAAAATACATGCATGCCTAGTATCCAGTGAGGATGACTCAGATATCTGCTTCAGGAATGTAGTGCTCTTTAATGTTTAATATATTTGTGTATGTGTGTGTATGGGTGCGTGTGTGTGTGGGGGGGGGGGGGGGGGTCAATTGCCAGTTATTGAAAATGTAGAACTGTGCATATGGAAACAAACCAACACTTTGCATGATGGACAGACAGACATGCAATCACATATCTTGAAAGTGACATTCTACATGTACATAGGAATACTGACTGACATACAATGAAAAATATACATAGGAATGGTATGATGGACAGACAGACAGACATGCAATCACATATTTTGAAAGTGACATTCTACATGTACATAGGAATACTGACTGACATACAATGAACAATATAGTGAGAAGAGCCAGGGCAGGGTTGTCAAAACAGAAAAAAACTCAGTGGACCCTGAGTGCTGCAGTACTAAAGCAAATCATAGGAAACTGAGAGTGTATGCTGTTAACTTTCTCATCAGCTGAAGGGTTTAGTATGGGTGGTAGAGGGACAATTGTCAATGCAGTTTTGTGCTATAACATGGGGACCCTGACAGCACTAGTACCAGACTACTATATTGGTAGCTGTGCACAGAAGCCATTTATTCACATTTGCAAGTTTGTTACTTTTCCCACTGTACCCCCACCCCCCCCCCCCCCCTTCCCCAAATTTATGTTCCAAAATACTCTGTGAATGAAGAAATTCATTTAACATTTTTAATCACTCACTCAATGTAATGGCCAAAACAGACAAGCACCATTCACCGAAACTGGCATTCAATGTTCATTATTTTTGCACCAAAAACATAGCTTATGACCCCTCATTGGAATGAGTTCGTTCAGCTCAATCCAGTGGGGGTTCATAACTATGTTTTTGACGCAAAAAAATGAACAGAAATTAGTTATTCAAAAGTGCTATCTTCTTTTCATGTAAGGTAAAGGGTTAACATCATAGTATGGAGAAAGCTTCTATTAATCATTCACTCAATGTAATGGCCAAAACCGGCTAGCACCGTTCACCAAAATTGCCATTCAATGTTAATTTTTTTTTTGCATTTTTTGGCATCAAAAACATAGCTTATGCCCCCCTTATTGGAATGAGCTTGTTCAGTGAATACAAGTGAAGTATGGGTTTTCTGGCTAAATGTTTGGATGGTGATTTGGGAGAGGATTGGAATATAATTGGAATTCCCTCTATCACAAGTACAATGAGGGGAAAGCATGGTTTCATTAGATGTGTTAATAATAGGGTAAAAAAGGTGGTTACATGTGTACATGTATTTGTCATTTGCCAGAGGTTATAGTGTGCTTCTCGGTTCTGGATACCACACTTGCTCAAGATGCATTTAATTGCATTCTTTTTGGCAATATATGGCCTTTATTGTCGACTGTGACAAAAATATAACTTTTCCAAAAATAAAACAGTATTATTCAGTCTGTGGTTCTCGAATGAACATTTAAAAGTGAAATATGTGTAATATCCCCAAAAATATAATTAAATCAGTGTTGGAAGCCAAAATACATGTACATTTACAATGTACATTTACTTATTTCCTATAATCAAACCCAAATCCTTTCGAAGGGTAACCTAAAAAACTTTTCCCTGACAAAAATTCACCCCCCCCCCCCCACAATCATTTTCACACAATGCGCACAAATCACCCCCCCCCCCCACCCCTTGTTCCTCCCTCCATAATTGCTGGTGAACAAAAATCCCCCCACCCCCTAATTTTTTAGAAGTACATGTATATTTAAAGCCATACAAAAATGTCCAAAGCTTTTTACCACTTGAGGCCGAGCACTTGTCGCTTCAATCAATGCTAACTTTGCTTGTGTGGAGTTAGCAGGTTGGATAATTGCTCACTGTTGCCAGATGGTTCTCTCAGTGCACTTTAGCTTCCTCCACCCATAAAACTGTCCGACACTAGGTGACACTGGCTGTTGAAAGTGTCCTTAAACTCCAATAACTAAATAACTGTGTTGATAAATAGTTATTGAGGCATGTTTTCTTGTTAATAGTGATGAGTGTTTATGTAATTTACAAATTAAATACATAAGTTTTTAAATCCTTTTGGACTGCCTTTTAACCTTTTGGTGTAAGAGGCCGGGAGGGGGATTTTTCTACTGCTGTTAAAATAATGTGAGAGAATGTGGTACTACTCAAAAACTGTGGGGGGAATTTTTGCTAAGTGTGTAAAAATGATTGGGGGTATTTTTTTGTAGGGGGGATTTTAACCTACATTCTAATCCTTCCAAAGATGCATTCTATCTCTTTCATTTGATAAAAGAGTCATTTCTGCATGAGAATTCACTGCTTTCTTTAAAAACTGCCCCAATCCCAAAATAAAACTAAAATCTGCATCAGCAGACAATAGTTTTGGGAAAAATCTGTCTCATTTAACCATACTGCAAGAGAAAGAGTGGTGTTCACCACCCCCCCCCCCCCCAACCCCCCCCATCTACTCAACTCAAAACAAAATGAATGTCAACTTTTATTTAAAAGCTGGTGTTGCAGCTATATAAATCACCAATATCAATAGACAGTGCCATTTTATCCTAACAAATTATGTCAAATTTTCTTCTACATATTGATGTGGTAAAATATAGCCCTGAATGTGTCCCCTAGACCCCCAGCATCACAAATTATGATATAATTCATAAATTAATTGATGTTGACACAAAACAAACCTCTTATGATATTAAATTTCACATTTCTGATAGTTTTTAAATCACATTCTGGCTTCTTAAGATATTTCACATTGTGTTTGATGAATATTTTGCAATATTTGTAAAAAAAAAAAAAAATTTAAATCCCTCACATTTCTTAATTAATTTAAGGCACTTTGAGTCATTGGTATGGTATGTCTCTGATAAAACATTACACATTGATTTTTTGAATTTTTTTTCCAACAGCATGACAGTGCAGGTCATATGTTATCTCATAGCACCATTAAAATGCCTGAAACCATCAAATATTGATTCTGTAGTGCGGTGCCAAATATTATTTAGAGGTCGGTTCTGGGGAGGTTGGTATTTAGGCTTTTCAAAAGTTTTTTGCCATTTTTGGAGAAACATACTCAAGTCTAAATATCAGAATCCCCACCTCCAGATGTTGGTCAGACGAGGAGGGCGACATTGACTAGTTTGAAGATGAATTCAGTTCTATTCTGGTTGCAATGCCTAAAGCATCCAGGAATTAAAACATTGTTTACCAAAACACAGAGTCAGAGGAAGTGTGCATGTAATTTAAATGCGAGTTCCGAGTGATTCTGGTATTTAGTCTTCAGGAAAACACGTCGGATCACAAAATTGGCTGGCCGCTACACTGTAATTCTGACGGTCTTAAACTGACATTGTATTGTATCATTGGTAAAAATAGTTGATAGACTGGATCCAGTGAACTTGTGAAGACAAATCTAGGAAATAAATGAATTGGTATCGCTGTTCGCGTGCATGTCTGTTTCTGTAAAATTTTACTACAACAAGACTGCATGCCCGTGTTTTGAGAACAAAGATTTCCCCAGACCTCACGTCAACATAACTTGAATTCATCCGAACTCCGGCTGTTTCTAAGGAAATCGCGCTAAGTTCCCCACAAATGAAAAAGGCCCACTAAAAGTGTCAATAAATCACTTGTTTTATTTTTTATTCGTTGCCAACAATTTGTGAAGTGTACGTTCTCAATTAAAATTGAAACTGGGCTTTAAATTTGACGAAACCGGCAACGGACGGCATTGGCACTTCGAACTTTCAAACAATACCTAACTCGCCAACAACTACCTAACTTCGAAAGTCACTTCATTACTTGATTATTTATCATAGTTTCCAGCATTCTGCAACAATATATTTTACATAATGTCCTTTGAAAGGCCCAAAACAATTAAGTATCCGTTACAATGATTCTGGATTTTTTGCCAGTGGGAGAGCCACGCCGCCAGATGGCACTCCAAACTCTGTTGCATGGTATATAGAAAAATTGTAAAATCATGGACACGTACCCATTACCTATGTGCGCACACGCCACTGCGTGGGTGTGCACTATTACAGGTGGAGGAAGCCGGAGGATCAGGAGAGAACCACCGAGTAACGGCGAGCAGTTGCCAGGCTCCCCAACGTACTAACTTCACACAAGCAGGGTTAGGATTGGATGAAGACAAGTACACCATCGACATGCAGTACGCCCTAGAACACAGTGTCACCGTGCCCCCATGCGGGCAATCGAGATGAAGTGCCTTGCCCAAGGACACAACGCCAGTTACTCCTGGCAGGGATCGATTCGTGGACCTTTCGGTTTGAAGTTCAGTGACGTAAGCACTGAGCCACGCGATGTCAGATACCGGAGATATAACATAAACAGCATCTGGGGTACGCCACTCCCATTTTCTGACAGCCCACCCTCAAACTACAAAACATAACACTAAATTTATACTACAGGCGGCTGGAGGAATAATTGGAGGCGAGCGTTGCTAATTTTGTCCACACTGTGTGTGAAATGTTGAGGCTATGACATAAATGCCAATCAAGGTTCGAAAAACGTTAAAATTAAATTTCATTCAATTTTATGTGGTTTTAGTACGCGTGGTCCCAAATACAAAGGTGAGAAAGTTTTGAAAACCGTACTTCAAACATCTGAGATGTGAGTAGCGGAGGGTGCCACTATGGCGAAAATCATTTAGCAGTGAATTTCCCATACCCAAAAGCTGATACTCGATGGACAAAATTAAATCAGGATTCTCCATAGGGGGATTGTCCCTCGAGTGGCATTTTTTTCGTCAAAGTGCCATTTTTGGAGACAGGAAAAAGATTACTACTGATGTTAATACCATCGGGCGTATTTTTTCATCATTTAAGATATTTTGAAAATTTTTCATTAAAAACCCTGTCTTGTGATTCACGCAGCCCCCGTATTTATAAGCGCCATAACTATCAAATTTCACACACTATTTTCTGGTTACTTGAAATTGTTTCTTTTCATTTTTTTGCTCTCTTGAGCGAAGCTCACGGGGAGCTTTACTGATCACTTTCCGTCCGTCGTCCGTCGTCCGTCGTAAACTTTACAAAACCGACTTTTCCTCCAAAACCACTAGCCCAAGTTTATTCAAATGTTGGGTAAATGTTTTTTACCTAATGCCAATTCGGATTTGTTCAAATAAAGTTGCCCTCTCCCTGGGTGGTGCCACGCCCCAAGTGGCACAAAAATCTTTAAAAATCTTCTCATGAACCAGCAGTAGCAGTGACCTGATATTATCGTATGCAGCTTCCTTTTGAGTTGTAGACTCGTATTTGTTCATGGGATGTTCGAGGGGCAATATTTGCCATCGTTATGGGAGGGGCAGGAATTTTGGCCACGCCCACAATTTCTATTTTCCGAACCGAGGGGCAGATTTGAACCAAATTTGATATGAGGGTTTAGTGGGTCATAAATGCTTAATTTATGCCAAAATGTTTTCCCCGTCGCCCCATGGGAACCGCAGGAGCTAAAAATAGAAAAAAATTAAAACGCCCATATCTCCAAAACCACACGGCACTGAGAATTCCTATTTGGTGTGAACCTTCCTTAGGACGACGAGAATGGAAAGGTCAAAAACAATTGCTATCGGTTGTATCATGAGGTACATTTCTGGGACTTTGAAAAAGTGCTGAGTCAGCATTTTTTTAACACTGTGGGTAATGGGGAAAACATTCAAGACTACCTTTCTCCCAAACCACTGCTTCAAAAGCTTTCAGATTTCACCTATAATATCTTTGGAAGATTGTTTCACATTTCTATTGAAATTAAATCCCTGGGTCCATATCTGGGCTCTCTATGGGAGCCCAAATGTTTAAATTAGTGCAGTATGAGGAATATTCTATAAACATCTTCTTGAGATATACCAATGAGAACCTTTTGATATTTGGTATGCAACATGCTTAGGGGGTGAGATTCAAGTTTGTTCAAGCCAAGTCCCTAGGTTCATATTTGGGTTCACCGTGGGAGCCCGAATTATAACTTAGTTCAAAATGAGGAATTTTCTTTAAAAATCTTCTTTTTTAGATCCAGTAGTCGGAATGTTTTTATATTTGGTATGCAGCAACCTTAGGGGGTGAGATTCAAGTTTGTTCAAGCCATGTCCCTAGGTCCATATTTGGGCTCTCTGTGGGAGCTCGAATTGTAACTTCGTCCAAAATGAGGAATTTTCTTAAAAAAATCTTTTTTGTTTTAGATCCACTGGTCAGAATCTTTGGATATTTGGTATAAGCTTTTCTTAGGAGGGGCAGATGCAACTTGTTGAAATCAATTCCTTGGGTTGATATTTAGTCTACCTTGTCAGGTGAGCGCCCTCAGCCCCCCCCCCCCCCCCCCCCCCCCCCCCGGTGGGGCCTCTTGTTTTATTTCAACGACGCCTTTTATTTTCAGCCTCATTTTCAGATCCAGCCTTTCAAAATTTCGGAAATATAATCTCCACAAAAAAACATATCTAAAATGTTGTGCCGCCCTATGAAATTCTGTATCTTTACAGCCATACTCTGAGGTGACGTTACAGAGAGTTATACGGTTAAAAATTAAAATGCGTCGGAGTTTTTTTAAATGTTAGTATGTTGTAGAGCTGAAAAATTAGGGAATAGCTGTTTTTTAGTTTTTAAGTTTATCGCCATTTTTATATCACATCAAACGTGGATCATTCAATACATATTTATTAAAAATGCTATGCTTTAAAACATTTTACGGAGCTCAAATAGCTATCACCATGTTCGGAAAATTTCCTACTCACGGGTGGTATTGTTATTACGGCCTGAGATACGCCCGGCTTCCAGGCGATTGGAAAAGACGTAGGACACACTATTCAGTGGCTTAGTGCGTTAAAAGGCGCCACACACCTTTTCCTCGTTGTTGGGCGCGCTCGATGAGGGACTGTTTCGTTGGTTTCTTCTGGAAAGTAACTTGCGATTTCAAAGTAAACCAGTTGCAATTAATATTCTGTAGTGCGATATCCTTCAGGTGCTAGAGTTTAATGCGTTAACCCTTTATCGACGGAACCTCAAAAACGACCAGGATCATTCACAAAAATCGCCATTTAAATTTTATTCTTTTTCTTCTTTTTTTCAAAAACATAGCTTGTGATTTCTCATTGGAAAGAGCTAGTTGCACACGTTCCAATGAAGGGTCATAGGCTGTGTTTTTAGATAAAAATGAAAAATTCTGGTCATTCAAGAATTTCTTCTTTTTTGGAAATTGTCGTCGACTATACGTGTTGGATAAAGAGGTTAACAGACTTGTTCCAGTTGGTCCGATTCACATTTTGAGCATACAGCTCTGTAATCACAAAGTATTGTTTTTTTGTCGATCGAAAGGCGTTTCGATACCGTCTCGGTCCAAACTTTTGCTCAGAATTTTATACTGGAAATAAAGTCGAATCAAACTTGAATAAAAAAATAAACTGAGACATGTGCGTGAGAGAGGGAACGTGACAACCATTACTAATTCCCATTTCCTTATTCGACATTTGTTAACAAACGACTTTTTAGTTGAATACGAATATCGAATAAGGAACTGGGAATAAGTAACGGTTGTCACGTCCATTCTACGTCTACGATGGTCACGTGTCTCGTGTTTGATAGTTGAGATGTCAAACAGAGGAGACAAAGAAAGATAAGGTTGTGAGCCGGTGTAAAAGGAATGGAAGTCCGTAGGAACGTTAGTCCCTCTGGACTATTATTCCGCGGAATTATAGTCCTAGGTCTAACATTTCTAGGAATAGTAGTCCGGCGGACTACTATTCCTAGAAATGTTAGACCTAGGACTATAATTCCGCGGAATAATAGTCCAGAGGGACTAATTTTCCTACGGACTTCCATTCCTGTCACACCGGTCGAAATTTTCTATCTCCTTTTAACGATTACATCCCCTAAAATCCCATTAATATGTTTGATATTTATTACAAAAAGGGGAACGGAAAGAATTTACTGACCATGGTTGGAACAACTTGAAATATCAAGGTTAATTGAAGTTACTTCACTAAATTGTGCAAATATGGGCCATATACAATATATATGCAGGTTTTAAGATCAAAAATAAGGTAATAAAATCAACTTGAGGCTTTAATCATTCGCCTTGTTTCATGTTCCTGATTATTGTTGGAATACTGTTACGGATATTTGAATAAGGGTTTTGAATGATTGAAACATACTGAGATGTTCTGAGCATTGAGCCTGTGGTGATATTGAGATGTCTATCCATTACAAATATGTGGAACGCGAGGATTGAGTGTGTACCGCGCATTGGCGGTAGATAGAAACAACGTATTGGTGGTGCATGAGGGTGGAAACTGAATTAAAAGCTGGTTCCGCTTCCGTTAGGTAATATGGCTGGGTGCCAACTTGTCGGTGTGTCTTGCTTCTCTCTTTGTTTTGTTATTTCGCAAACACAATCTAATAGAATTGAACTTTCGCTCTTTTCGACATTTATATCGGGCCTCAAACAAAAACCAGAAAAATAACGAAATGTTCAGAGTTGGGAGGAACCCTCAGCATGTGTCAAAATGTAGCCCCCAACGAGATTTTCTAAAACCTCAACACGGATGAAAATATTCCTGACTTATCCATTAAAGCAGAAGAATTCACTGTTTTAACGGAAACCATATAAACAGAATAGAACACTCCCAGACTAGTTGCAAAGTGTGTGTATGTGGGGTGGTGGGGGGGGGGGGGGGTCTGGCAGGGGAGACTAAGTGGTTAGAGGATTGGAGTATACACCGAAAGAAAAGATAACTAGTTCGACCTTGATCAGCGATAAATGCAAAGGATCCATGGGCACGGCACCTAGTTTGGTGCCCATGTTGGGGCACGAGCTTACTAATGCATACTGCACGTCGATGGAACACTTGCCTTCAACCGTTGTTAAACCTGCTTGTGTCGAGTTATCATGTTGGGGAGGCTGACAGCTTCTAGTCGTTGCTCGGTGGTTCTCCCTGACTACTTTGGCTTCTTCCACCAGTAAAACAGCGATGTGACAATGGCTGTTGAAAGTATAACTAAACTCTAATAAACGAAGAGAAAAGCATATTGCGGCAAAGAATAACGACACAACCAAATCATTAATGTTCATGAAAAGCTCAGATGAGTATTGTGTGCAGTGGAACGCGTAAAGTGTTTCTATGATAAACGAACTGATCTTTTGATTTCAAATGAAGTGTTTTTGTCCCCTATGGGACATAGAACATTCTAGCACTCGGGCGACGTTTTGTCGACAAAAATGAATGATGTATTTAATCCATTGCAAACGTGAATCAGAATATTAACATTTCTACCTGAAATTCTCATCATAATATAACGAGGAATTTTACCATATCACTCTTGTGTTAAAGAACTCACTGTGCTCTGCTAAACAAGAGTGAATCGGTTAAATTTCTAGTTTCATTATGAGAAAATATCGCTGCTAGAAATTTCAGTATTTTGACTACAGTGTATAGAGAGTTAAAAGTTCAGATCAGAGGCGGTGTGCCCCTCCTCCACATTTTGCTACCCCCAATGTACTCCCCCCCCCCCCCCTCCAAAAAAAAAAATAAAATAAAAAAAATACTGATCAGGTTCCTGTGAATATAAAACATTTGTTTCCTAAATGCTGGTACCTCTACAACTTGTGAATACAGTAGGGGGTGGGAACTCTTCTGGTCCTAAACCTTTTTCCTCATCGTTCCAACGGCACTTGATACTACGATATCTAGTCTTAGAAACACTAAATGTATACTAAATTAAAATGTTGGGGCTTTGTGATGTTGACATTATGGCCAACTACAGAATCATCGACGTATGATGTAGGGGAGGGGGGTGCGTCTGGGTCAGGCACTGTGGCGCTTTTCGGGGTAAAGGCAGGATATTAGCCATTTTCTGAGCAGGAGCAGAGTAGTTAACCCTTTACCTAACCCGAAAGGCAGATGACATTTGCAAACAAAATTACTGAATAACTAAATATTTTCATTTTTTTGAGTAAAAAACAGCTTATGTCCCTCACTGGAACCAGCTCGTTCGAATGAGGGGTCAACAGCTATGTTTCTGAGAAAAAAAAGAAAATTAATGAAAATTGAATGGTGATTTTTGTTAATAGCGCTGGCCGGTTTTTCCCGTTACTTTGGGTAAAGGGTTACGGGCCATCCAGGCAAATTCCCCCCGTCGCTCAATAAAATATCTTCCAACAGTCCAATGCGTGAAATAAAGGCTCATGCTCCGCCATCAGGTTTTTGTATCGATTACGATATGCGACGACCATTTCAAAAGACTTGGCAATTCATGAAAATGATGTGTTGTACAAGTCTGTCCGTCGCGATCAGAAATCTGTTTTTCGTAAATTAGATTTGTGATTAACGTATAGTGTAGTAAATGGGCCTAAACAGATAATTATTGTGGCTGTTGGTTTGGTTTACGTTGAATTAACTCTTTCAGAGTGGTATCTATATTATTTTGAGTGAAGAAAAATTTGGCAGTGGACGCAATGAACAAGTAAATTAGAAGTGTGGCTATGTAAACTATTTTTACTAAACACCTCTACAAATTGATTAATGGGTTATTTATCGCAGGGAGTATTGATTGAGATGATGCTTTCTTGGTGGTCAGAGTGGAAAGGGGAAAGGCCATGTTTAGCACCAATGGCGTTAGCGTAATAGAAATAGTTTGGATAGTTTCAAGATTCCCACTATGCAAATGTCCTTTACATAGAGATTATTACCATTAAGTGGATGTATACAGTTAAAACTAAAAGTCCTGTCACGAACTCTGTGCGTATCTAGGCTTAATTGCGCGTAGGAATTGCGCGCAATTGTCATATCGAACGGCATCCAAAGCACAGCAGGTTCTCCTGGTTACTCATAGCAAACACAAGCAATATTTCTGCCAATGGACCTCCGGGTTACCCGGAGGTCCATTGGCTGAAATATTTCTTGTGCATAGGCCATATGTACAGAATTTGATAGCCTTACAATGGTCAAAACGCGTAGATTAACGCGCAGATCGACGTGCTATTTGTGCGCATTTCATGACAGGACTTCTAGTTTTAACTGTAAAATATGTATCCGAGTCGAGTTCCGGGTTCTAAGGGCAGATCAGACGAGTCGAAGACGAGTCGTGATCTACCCTTAGAACCCAGAGCGAGACTCGAATACATATTTTGTACATCCACATAATGGCAATAATCATTTTATCTTACAATATATTGGGGATAAGTCAAGAATGTAGACGAATATGTAACTGTATAATATTTTTACTGCCACGCCCACTTCAGCCATATATGAATGACATCTTTGTATGAATGTATGCGAGGAAGTTTAATAAAATTTATGACATACTTGAAACTCTGTCATCTGATTAATTGTTGGAAAGGGCTCTCTGAGCCCTTTCCAGCAATTAATCAGATGGAAGGTTAGATCTGTGTGCCAGAACGTTCAGATAATCATCATAAAATAGATGGCAATAGTCGCTGTCGGCAGCGCAAGTGTTAAAGAATATTTTAACACTCTGTTATCCTCAGTATCTGTTTCTGGATCTCTACAAACGCAGCGTCAATAGTTCTCTCTTTGTGTGACACACATGTGTTCATAAGTAGAATTTTGATACATTGTGTCATAAAGGAAATGAGAGAACGTTTGGAAAATATCTTAAGCTGATGTAAACGAAAAAAAACAGCCATTTTGATGCCTACTTTTACAGAAGGCTTTTCTCAAAAACTAAAATCGACAATATCAGGCAGAGATGTTATCCTGCAACATGATTCTGAAACAAGGTGGGATGAATAAAATAAATCATGTTTTGCCTTCAACTACAGCGTACGCCCCCTCATTGGAACGGTACTGGCAAGATGGTTCAAATGTGGGCCCGTGAGCCGTGTTTCGGAGGCAAAAAAAGAATAATATAACGTAATTCGAATGAAGATTTTTGCGAATGATGCTGGTCGGATATAAATGTTACATTGGGTGAGGGGTCGAATCGAGTGATCATGATCGGCTTAACTGGAGTCAAAGCTGTTTTGCTGTTTCTCAGTGTCACGACGTTGGACTTCAAACCGAAAGGTTTGCAGTTCGACGTCCGCCAGGGACAACTATTGTGTGTCCTTAGGCCAAGGCACTTAATTCCGATTGCCCACGTGTGGACTCGGTAGCTATGTGTACTCAGGCGTACTGCGCGTCGTTGGTGCACTTGCCTTCAGCCAATACTGACCCTGCTTGTGCGGAGTTTATTACGTTGAGGGGTCTGACAGTTTCCCACCTTGGTGGTATCTTTCGGGTATTCCGGCTTCCTCCAGCCTTAAAACTTCCCCAATCCGTAAAACGAGGTGACCCTGGTTGTCGAAAGTGTCGTTATAACCCAATAACAAAAAATAAAAATAGCCAAAGCTGATTAAAGCATCCAACATTATAGAAAGCTGTTTCAGAATTGTGGTTCAATACTTCGATGGTTTGCTGTTCTGCGACAAAGTTCGGGGGAGCACAGATCAGCTTTTCAACAATATCAACAGTGGAATAAAGAAACAATGGGTAATTCACACTCTAGGGCAGAGCATGCCTCTCGAATAACATTTATTTAAATTCAACAGTTGCATGTTAAAAATATTGAAATGTACTGGAAGCTATTTTGACATCTGGACTAAAAACGAAAGGGGGGATAGCCCATAAAAAGGTCAGCTTGTCCTTCCGTGAGAACAAACCTCGGGCAAGTTAATCAAACACCCCAATCTCATAAATAAAGAGAAAACTGACTGTTTGCCAACTTCAAATGGATGCTGCATTTATACAGCTTCATGTAATATCACATTCTGCTGGAATACTGGAGAATATTCGATCACTCAACCAGAATATTTCAGACAAAGAATAGATAATGACGGATGGGGGATAAGAGGCGTCACAAAGAGCACAGTTTGGGAGGAGTGTAGACCTGATTTGCCCAGACAGAAATGGTTCAAGTCCCCGACTGAAAAAATATTCTAACTTCATCATTAAGGCATGCCTTGACGATGTAGTTGGAATATTATTCTGTCAAATCCTAATTGCCGACGTGAGGGCACGGTGACGTTGTGCACTAAGGCGTGCTGCACGTCGGTGGCGAGGCTGCATTCAACCAATGCAAACCCTGCCTGTGTAGAGTTTGTTCGTTGGGGAGTCTGGCAGTTGCTCGCCATTGCTCGGTGGTTTTCTCCAGGTACTCCGGCTTCCTCCACCTGTAAAACTGTCCGACACGAGGTGACCCTGGCTGTCAAAAATGTCGTTAAACTCCAATAAACAAATAAATAAATAAATAAATAAATAAATAAATAAATAAATAAATAAATAAATAAATAAATTAATTAATCAGTCGTGCTTATAGTTCAAAAACATCTTGGTAATGTATTGATGGGTATATAAAATATATCGAAGTAGGCATGACGCGTCCTCTAATTTAATTATCACGTACCGTACCGTCACTCCATCTTGGTTATGGTGGTCTCTGAATAGCCCGAATCTGGTGTACAGACCTCAATTTATATGGCCGTCCGTGTTTGTGATTGAAGTCCAAGTACCAAATATATATAGTATTGGTACGAAAGTTCATGATTACAAGCAAGAGCATATTTATTTATTTATTTATTTATTTATTTATTTTTTCATTTATTTATTTATTTCATTTATTTATTTATTGGGGTTAAAGGCACTTTCGACAGCCAGGCTCACTTCGTGTCGGACAGTTTTACGGAATACCCGGAGAGAACCACCGAGCTAACGTTCTAAATCCGCGCAAGCAGGGTTAGGGCTAGCATTGGTTGAAGACAAGTGCACCATGGACGTGAAGTATGCCTTAGTATATTGCGCCTCCGTGCTCCCACGTGGGCAGTCGGGAGTAAGTGCGTTGCCCAAGGACAAGAGCATATCGATATGTGAGATTTCAAATCAATCGAAAATGCCTAGAAAGGACAAATTTATTGGGGGAGGGGAGGAGGTGTTCTACCTCCCATAAATCCCCACCCCATAGTAACGCACCTGATGAAAATAAATGCATTGTTGTTTATAAATAAGGCAATATTTTCTTTTGAGATGGATATAACTGTTTGCTTTGCACCTTCTAATTTGTTTCAGAGCAAAACACTCCCTGAATCGGCGATTCCATTAACTAACAGCATTAATGTTTTCGTTTTGATTTGTATTACTTTTTATTGTCACGATATTTTACAGGTCACCTGCTAATGTAAGTGAAACTATCATGATTTCGTGATTATTTTGTTAAACGTGCCACAACATAGAAATCAATTACACTGATTTATCTGATTTTATCTGAACATGGAACAAAGAAATAACTTAACTCAGTTAAACTGTATCTCCCAGGAGGATTGCCGAATACAAAACCACAGCAAAAGAGTAAATCCAAGTTCTATCCGTTGGGAGTTTCAGCCATATTTAACCCTACGGCCAATGGGTTAACCCCTTCAGTTCCGTTGTTGAATAAATGCCACCCCTAACAAAAGCCACCTGTAGCACCTGTGACTGAGATAGGACCTATCGCTGCATGTTCAAATTATTTCGTGTTGTCCATCTCTACTACACGGTAGCAACAGTCCGCTTTATATACTGATTATCGACAGCAAATATTGCACTCATCTTCACCGTTGATTGGGGCTTTGGCTATATGGCGGGGTAATATATCCTATAGTCAGACTTTAAAATTTTCCAATCAGGAATTTTTCGTCGTAGCTATTAGGGTTTAATACATGAACCGGAGATTTTCTGGTTCTCGTTTCTGAAAGTCAGTATCGATACCGAGAATTTCTGGTTCTCGTTTGTGAATATCAATCCCGATACCACGGAAATTGATAGAACAGAACCGGGAATCAAAGGCTGCGTTGCGCAAACTTTGATTCCCGATTCTAGTCTATGAATTCCCCGGGCAATAGCACTGATTGCCAGAACCGCTGACCGGGACATTCCCATTCGCGAGATTAAATCCTAACTCCAACGGCGATGCTGGTCTCGGAAGAAATTGCTATTCGCCGTAATCTCATAAACTGCAGTACGCAATCATTGATACCATGGTCTATGAATTTCCCGGGTATGGTGATCGACTTTCAGAACCGGAAGCCCTAGAGCCGATAAATTCCCGTTCCCGATATTAAACCTTAGTAGCTATCGATCCGCTTTTCCAAGTAACCATATACATTCTAAACCCTTTGAACGCTAGCGGCCGCTTTTCCGGCCAGGAACAAAATACGTTATAACGTCATTATATAGGATGGCTGTGCAATAAATGTGTGGGGTAGACCAATAAATATTTTCAACGTGCAGCCCCGAGGCTGCACGTTGAAAATATTGATTGGTCTACCCCCAAATAATGAATATGGACTCTTCTAATTGCTGCCATTGAACTGGCATGGAAGATACCACTAGAGTTCAAAGGGTAAAGACTTGATTTGTTAACAGGATCAATGTCATATACATAGTTGGTCATAAAAATGGATATGTTCGGTACCCCATTTGGGGTGTTGGGAGCCCAGCGTGCCCAAGTTGGAGTACGATACGTGCTAATTAAACAGGAAGTTGAAAAGCGCATGCGCCTCTGCTACTGTGTTGTTATGCACACAAATAATTTTTCAAGAACGAGGAGTTTTGAAACATAATTCGGACTGACCAATATTCCCACTGCATCATCAAGGCATGCCTTCAACAAAGGCATGCCTTGATGATGTAGGTAGAATATGTCTGTCGACACTTGAGTCTCACGCATGCACACACACACACGCACGCACGCACCACAACCATCATCGCCAATCGGTTTTCTAACGTACGTGTAAGCTGATTTTAGAAAAAAGGCGTCGCGCCAGGAAAATAAGCAATATACCACCGGAAGGAAAACACCATCTCCCAAAACACTATCATTTTTAGCAACAGAATCAACGTGGGCAATGCTGTAAAAATATACATACATCTTTGTAGCTGATGTATACAGACAGAAGGCAAAAAACTTTAATGTAAGTTTTGGAAAAAAGTTATTGCCTTCGATTCCATCAGGGGCCAGAATGTCTTTATATCAATGTGACATTTTAACATTTAAATTGTTGTTGCTTCAGCCTAACATAATCTTATTTGAACACGTTGCCTATTACATTGTATTTGTTTTCAAGATTTATTTATTGGTGTTTAAGGTCACATACTTATGCACAGTGGCTAATCGTGACCGTTACAGTTTTACGCGGGTCGAGGAAGCCGTAGTAAAGTGGAGTGAACCTCCAAGCATCGACGAGCAACTGTCAGCTCCTCAACATGCTAACTCTGTTCAAGCTCAGCTCATGCAGGGTTACAGCGGTTGAAGACATGTGCACCATCGACGTGCAGTGCGCCTGTGTACACGGCGTCATCGTGCCCCCATGTATAGGCAACCGGGATAAAATGCCTTGCCGAAGGACACAACGCGGGTCGTCCCGGACGGGGATCGAATTCGGGACCTCTAGCATAGAAGTCCAACAGTCTACCACTAAGACACCGCCCTCCCTTGTTTTCAAGATATGTTTGAATTATAGGTGACGCCAAAGGGAGATAACTAGTCTGATGAAATAAATTATTGTTGCATCAGAGGAGAATGGCTGTTGATGGAATCCTTCTCTAACTACGTTAATGTCAGCAATTAACACAATGATTATTAATGATGCTTTCTGTGAAATGTAACGGTGTTTTTGTTCATAACTCGACTCGAGTCTCACCCATCACATTCCAATAGGAAGCAAATGCTGTCGTCAGTTTGAAAATATTTAATTTTGTTATTTTCTTTCTTTCTTTTCACATTATATAATCACAAGTTCTGTCAATGGACAAGGACCACATAACTGAAATGGCCAGCGTAGAATTATAAATCATAACAAATGATACTTTTTGAAGGTACACTGTCGTTATATGTTTTTGTTCAACATAAGAGTGTCGTGGCTGAGTGCATAATTGTGCTGGTCTGTCATGTCAGATATCCAAGGATCGATCCTCGATCAGGAACGTTCTCGAGAACTTTCCCTGGCAACATCAAATGTGGGGTCGATGCAGCCACAGCTTAAAGGCCTATGGTTATATGGCTGTCCCCTGTGCGGAAAGAGACACACTCTGTACATGGGATAAAACCCCTTCGCTGTATTCCCGACAAGGGGAGTCGTCAATATAAGCTGGATAACATGCTCGCCAATCCTTGCCAAAAAATACATTTGAACTATATTTATTATACCACGATTACCGTACGCATTCAACGTTACGCGACACGATACATTTATTGAGAACTATTCCTGGTACATCACGCGTGGAATCAGGATTCCGCGTACGAACGTCATGTATAGAGGATATTTACGCTGTTTTAGTGAATATCGGGAATTATCTCATGAGTGTGGATCTGAAAGTTTTATTTTTTTTCACGAGCGCTTGTTGCGCGAGTGACAAATAATACTTTCAGGTCCACACGAATGAGATAATTCCCGATATTCACTAAAACAGAGAAGGTTTTCTTTTTGTTATATGCTACGTGACATTTTACTGCGCAATATTCAGCCCAATTCGACTGCAAACATATTCAAGACAATAACAAAAAGCTGCTGATCGTTCCTTCAAGGCCACGTTCAAGGCGATCTCATGCGCCGAAGTGTAACGTCATTTAGGAAGCTACTGAAAAAAGTCATCGTGTGGACGTGGAAATATTATTTTTGACCCGCCCAAGCGCTCGTGAAAAATAAAACTTTCAGAACCACACTCATGAGGTAATTCCAGATACTGACTGAAATAGAGATTTTCTTTTTATTATAAACTACGAGACATTTTATTGCACAATATTCAGCCCAATTCGACGAGAAATGCGTACGTTTCAAAACAATAACAAAGATCAGCTGATCGTTCCTTCAAGGCGACGTGATGCGGCGTATCGTGACGTCATTTAGGAAGCTACTGGGGATATTCCTCGATATCATAGATAATATGCGATAGTTCACAGGATATCATACAGTAAATAGAGGATATGGAATGAGTGTTTTTCTCATATAATATTTATGAAACGAGCTTAAGAATTTTCCGTTTGGGCGAGCCTCTGGCGAGCCCAAACGGAAAATTCGGAAGAGTTTCATAAATATTATATGAGAAAAACACTTATTTCATATTCTATTTATCATATGACACACATATGCACAAATTAACGACTTAGCATGACTGTTTAACTCTTTACCTAACGTGTGTTGCAAACGACACTTGGAAAAAACATCAACATATAACTACAAATTTTCATTTTTTGCTTCCAAAACACAGGTTATGACCCCTCATTGGAACGAGCGCGATGCGCTCGTTCCAATGAGGGAGTCATAACCTATATTTTGGAAGCAAAAGATGAACATTTTTCGTATATAGCACTGGCCGGTTTTGGTCGTTATGGTAGGTAAAGGGTTAATGCAATGTAACCCAACCTAAATAGGACAGATAATGTAAATTTTCCCTACTCAAATTATGCAAATATGACCCAGTTGTATTTTGTTCAGCCAATCAAACTGTCCATATCTGAAATTGACCAATGAAATCTTTCTACCCCAATTATGCAAATTATGAAAATATGGCCCAATTGTATTTTGTTCAGCCAATCAAATTGTCTAGTTTTGAAATTGACCAGTGAAATCGACGGAAGGCTTTATTTATCATGGATTAATATGAAAACAAAATATCAAATGTTTAAAGTGAACAAAACGGACGAGTCATATAATAAAAGAAGGTATTTGTTTGGAGTTTACACGTCTGAGTGACGTTATGACGTGAATGAAATGCTTCGACACAAGGCATCATCTAGCGAGAAAGTTATCAAACGCTGAAGGTAATATTTTTCTTTAAATATCTCAGTGCCATTCATGTTAAATCCTAGTATAAATACAGAACACAACTCGAGTAGAGTAAGCGGGCTGGAATCAAGGACCGTGATGGAGGCTTTTCTGTATTTCGCAGATTTGGCGCCCGTGAAATGCAGCGAAAACTCCACCTCGGGTCGTTGATCCCATTCGTGCGTACCCCATCTTCCCAGTCCCCCGTACACCGTCCTCGTTGTGCCCTGCCATATTGTTTCTCGTTTATCAACCATTATTCTTGGCAACCGCCATATATATTTTTTGCCAGCGTTATTCACAAACTTCCAAGTCATTAAAGCGCGAATTGCAGTTTTATCTCGCGTTTTGTTTTCTCTTTTCCCAAATCTGTTCATTTAAAAGACTTTTCTCTGAAATGCCAAATGAACATGCTCACAAAAGTTGTGTAAGGGGTGGGGTGGGGGGGGGGGTATCGGTGGTGGAGCATAAACAGCAATAAAGAGTGTAAGATAACAGCGACGGGGTTTTTTTGTTGTAAGAAGATCGAAATCAAATATGCAACGCCTATAATACTATTCAAAAAAGTAGGGGATATTTGATAAAAGAGAGATATATAAAGAAATGTTTTTATAATTTCATCAAAAAGACAGTTGAGGCATTGCATTGTGCCATCTGGTGAATGATTTCAGCGATAGTTGGGTGTCTGACAAGCACACATTCCACGTACTGAGTTGTAGACGACATGGACAGTCAGTCAGAGAATTTACCACATTCAGTCCAAGACCTCAATGCCTTGTAAATCCTCCTCGGTTCGCGAGACAAGCGCGGATCCGACGTGGAGTACTCCTCACCAAACGTCCAATATCAGTTTGACTGATGTTATTCCATTCTTTCTGCAGTGCAGCGGCGAGTTCCTGGACATTGGTAGGGGGCTGTTGGCGTTATCGCACGCGCCTGCCAAGCATATCCCAGACGTGCTCGATTGGTGAAAGGTCTGGACTTAGTGCTGGCCAAGGCAGTGTAGTGGTGTTCTGCTCCTGGAGGAACTCTGTAGCGACACGTACCCTATGTGCTCTTGCATTGTCATCTTGAAAAATGAATCGACGGCCGTGACATCGCGCAAATGGCATCATATGAGCTGCTAGCATGTTGTCACGGTAGTACTGCCCTGTGATGACACGCCCTTGGATGACATCTAAAGCTGTTCTGCTTGCCATGGTTATGCCTCCTCACACCATAACCGACCCACCACCAAAACGATCGTGCTGCCTAACGGTTACGTCATGGTATCGTCCGTTCCGCCACACACTGTTTCGCCTGTCGCGGAAGTCGAGAGTGAACCTCGATTCATCGGAAAACATGACATTGCTCCACTGACGATTGTCCCAGCACTGTCGTGCTCCGCGCCAATTACGCCTTGCCTCGATGTGACGTTCGGTCAAACGTGGAATTATTCGAGGTCGTCGAGCGTACACATTTCAGCTGTGTAGGCGATTTCGGATAGTCTGACCACTGACGCGTACATCTGTCGTTCCGTGCAGCTGCTATCCAGTATCTAAGGCACTTTAATGGCGGTTACGTAATGCTGTGGTTCAGATGAAACGATCCTGGCTAGCAGTTGTCCACTTGGACGACCTGACCGACGTCTGTCATCAACATTGCCTGTCTGACGGTAGCGTGACCACAACCTGCTAATCACCGATTGAGAAACGTTGAGAATTTGAGCCACTGCAGTCTGTTGCCAGCTTCCAGCATGCCAACTGCACGTAAACATTCGTCACCTGTCAGACTTTGCAAATCTCAAAAGTTACATTTCGACCAGAAATTATTGATGAACGAGTTTATACCAAGAATAGACCGATGAGACCTCCGAAAAAGCCCGTCCAGTACAAATGAAAATTACAAAACGTGCCCCACAGACATTAACGCGCGCTCGTACAAAAAACCTGCACGAAGTTTTCTTTTTTGAATAGTATATAAACAAATTTTGACGATTACGGACTGAAACTCCTCAAGTCTTCCGAACAGTTTATCCAACTGACGATTAACTTGCGCAGCATAAAAATGAATATGTTTTATATGAAATAGATATTTTCATAATAGTGTCCACAGATCATTTTTTTGTCATATGCTTCATATTACAAAGTTAGACACAAATAATTTGGGGTACTATTATCTTCCAGGGTTTGTGGGAATTACAATTGTCTGAGGACTGACACACGTGAAGGCGCAGCCGGGAAATGGCAACAAACGCTGCCTAAATTGCATTTTGAAGAGACAGAATGTTCAACTCAATTCAACATTAAAACGTCCCTTGAGTGCAACAAGGTTCCGGCTGCAGATGTTGCTCCGTTGCACTCAAAGGTCGAAAATATTCCTCTTTTGCGGTCAACGGCATACCAACTTCAAAATTAACATTTTCTTGCGAAACTATTGTATTTCCTAAAATACTCGGACAAATACACTTTCGAAAAATTTTGGAAAACTGTACTGGTTCAAAGCCTTTTTTATGTAGTATAAATATAGGTTATTACCATCATTTGGGTTTCTATGATGGGCTATTGAAGTCGAGTCCTCGTCTCTGGACATATATCGACAAGTTAATTAGGACGAGTGAATATATGACCCAGAGGCGAGATCGAGACTTCGATACACAATCTGAGAACCCGCCCCGGTAGTAATTATCTATTTATTTATTTATTGGTGCTTAACGCCACATCAGCAGCGAAGTCCATATCGTGACGAGCTAGTAGTAATTATCAATTTACTTTACAATTTTCCTCCCCTTTTTCACTTGTTCGCATATACATTGACAATCATTATGCTCCTGTGAGTTGATTTTTTTATGAATGAAGATCCTAACATCACGGTATTGCGTTCTTGCGCTGTGCATGATGTAATGCCCATTAAATATTCTACTTGTACCATAACCCCTGAAGGTTATAATAATGTTTCAGTTGTGGCAAAAAAAAATCATCTAGTCTAATCTAATTCGTTGAGTTGTTTATCTATTTATCATTTAATTACTGTTATCAAAACGGTGGCCACGACATGTGTAATCAGTTTTCGGGGACTACAGGTAAAAAAACGTCCTCTTTCTGAATTGAATGATCGCACGTGCGGTTACTCCCCTTGATACAGATTTGTGTTTTGTCTTGACCTTTTCACTCATATTGGTGGAAATCAGGGACGTGGCTAGAGGTTCCCGATTGGAGGATGCAGGGTAGTGAATTTCCAACTACGGGAGGGACCGGGAGGGGGAACCCCCTCCCGGTCCCTCCCCTAGTTGGTAATTCACTACGGAGAAAAATTTTGAAAATGAAGCCATGAAAGGTGGCATAAAATTGATTCTAGTAACTGAAATGCCAACACAATTATCAGGTTGTTATTATTAGTTGCTATTATTCTGGGAATTGAATATGTGCTAAACAAATGCTCAAGCTGAGAACTTTGATCAATTCACACTCTTCTAACATTAAATCAGATCTTATGTAGGAATGATCAATTTTCGATGTTTCGTCATTTTGTAACTGTGAATGATGGAATTAACTCAGGATAACGATTTTACATGATGTAATTTTCTGGAAGTGCATTTCGAGAATTTTTTTTTAATATGATAAGTAAACGTACTGAAGAAATCTCGTACCGACTGACATCATGCATATTTATGAAGCTCGACATTGCGTACTCTGTAGTTATAAATAATAACAGCTAGAATTTTTGCCGATTTGAAACCGAGTTAGAATTTTGGGAAGTAAAGGAGACATCAGCATCACCAAAGAAGCTCTCAACTCCAGATAGATGGAATTTCCAACTACTCATGACTTGCCCTCCTAATTTCCAACTATAGGAAATATTGGCCAGGATATATATGGTGGGGGGATGACACACCCCACACCCCCTGTCGCCACGCCCCTAGGAGGAAGCCGGAGGGAGTACCCGGATATAACCACCGAGCAACGCCGAGCAACTGTCAGGCTCCCCAACAAACCAATTCCGCACAAGTAGGTTCAGCATTGGTTGAAGACAAGTGCACCATCAACGTGTAAAACGCCTTAGTACACAACGCCACCGGGCCCCAACATAGGCAATAGGGAAGGGGTGGGGTGAAGTGTCTTGCCCAAGGATACAACGTCTGCAGGTGGGATTCGAACCGAGGACTTCTCGGCTCGCAACCTGCATCTCTACATACTGAGCCACCGCCACCAATGGTGGAAATACGTTCTTGGTGTAAGATAAATATGTGTTATATGCACATTGTGATTGCACAAAATCTTTTATCGCGAGACTCGTTTTTGGGGACGTATAACTGAGAAATGCGCTCGCTCGACGTGTAGCTATACCTCACTAAAAACTAAATCGAGTCGCGATAAAAAATTGTCTACAGTCACAATGAGCACATATCACGTTTATCTACCAGTCAACAAAACCATGACTTCTCAAAAATATCCGTTAAAAAACAAAAAGCAAAACAAAAAGCAAGACTCAACTAATCAAAATATTGGTACTCCATTTTAAATTCTCTCAACCCAACGCACGTGAGGATATTCCCTCAACATGAAAGAAATTGTACATGGTGATAAACAAAATAATCAAACTTCGCACCAAATTTGCTTTTTCTGTCGAGCAATGATAGTTCAAGTCAATTTCAATTCAGTTCATGAGGTCACCTAAGGGATAGGTGGGGGTTGGCGGAAACAACTAGGGAATTATATTTTTCTGGTGCGCAAGAACCGCCTTAAATATTTGACGTCATTCATTCATTCATAATTTTTAGAAACGTGCAAACCACAATAACATTGTCTGCTTTTCAGAATCTTCTCGCAGTAACTTTCAATTTTTGCAATTCATCTTTTTTTCTTTTGGTGTTTTGGGTTGTGGATTGTTTATTTATTACACGCCAGTAGAAGGAGATGAGGTAACCGTCCCCCATTGGCAGGATGATAGTCACGTGACCCAGAGGCGCCATGTTGTGTCATCATGGTAACCCGCAGGAGCGGCCATCTTGTGATGTCATCCCCATAGTGATACGTGATGTGAGTGCGCATGCGCAGAGCGTGTTGTTAAGGTGATACGTGTTTCCATCGTCCAAGTTGTATACTGGGGGACGCCATCTTGGTTTCTATGGTAGCACGTGGTTGCTATGTTACCCAAAGGCTCACAAAAACAGAGGTATGTTCGGAGGGGGTGTTCGATTGTACAGGAGTAATTTCCCGATTCGTAGAATTACCCAAATAAACCCGACAATCTCCCCAAATCATCAAAAATGATTTTATTTACTACGGATTCCCTCATTTTATCGGTTTAGCATGTAGTGCTATAATACCAAGTGATCCCGGAAGGGAAGGGGGGGGGGGGGGGTGTCATTTCGATTGAACTAGAGAAATTTTCTGGCTTGGATACTTCGTAGAAATACCACAAACAACCCGAAAAGTTGTACTGTTTCGAATTCTTTCAGAATTTTCTGCTTCTATCGATCTATGCAATAGTTTTCTCTACCTGACCATGTTCCTGCGTCCTGGAGTATACTCCAGTAGAGTAGAACACCCTATCAGATGGAACAACTTTGCTTATTATTACTATATTTAGCTGTCCTGGTCTGTTCTTGTTAGTTCTGACCCTATTCCGAGTACTCTTGTTGTCTCACTTACCTAGATCCCCCAATCACTTCACTTCCCTGACGCTAACTAACCAATCAGAATGCTTGATTCCCCATAATCTTTATGCAGAGTTATCTCCCCTTATTGCAACGAAGTCCTATCCGATTCTCATCACCTCTATATCCAATGGCCGCGTCCCATGGAATCCCTTTTTGTGAAACGTCTCTAGTTATGGAATCCCCTTCTAGTCGTATGAGGCCATGAGGTCTATGAGAAAAGCCCTCAATGAGGCCTAATTTACTATCCCTCTTAATCTCATTTTGATTGAGGCCATGGGGGCCATGAAAAAATCCCTCAATGAGGTATAATTTACTTTCCCTCTTCGCCTCATCTCGGTACTTAACAGCCATACCCTATGGAATACCATTTTAGGAAAACGTCTGTGGCTATGGAATCCCTTTTTTGTCGTATGAGGGCCATGAGAAAGCCCTCAATGAGGCCCCATTTACTATCCTTCTTAGCCTCATTTGTTTTGAGGTCATGATGGCCATGAAAAATCCCACAATGAGATCTAATTTACTATCCCTCTTAGCCTCATCTCGGTATTAGAGAATACCTGACATTGTATTATTGGAGGATACCTTTTTATAGGATACTTGTTGTAGACACTTGGCGAATACGTAGTAATTAAATTCGTTTTGGTAATTTGGAGAGATTGTCGGGTTCATTTGGGTAATTCTACGAATAGGGAAATTACTCCTTTACAATCGAACACACCCTCCGACAATACCCCTGTCTTGTTGTTAGCCTTTGACTACCACAGAAACCAAAATGGAGGCCTCCAGTATACAAAATAGACGCCGGAAACACATATCACCCTAACAACACGCGCTGTGCATGCGCACTCACGTCACGTATCACTCTGAAAAATACGTCACAAGATGGCCGCTCACGCGGGTTACCATGACAATACAACATGGCGCCACTGCGTAACGTGACTATGACGTCACATGAGAGCCTGCATGAGATCCTGCCATTGGGGGACGGTTTCCTCATCTACTACTCACGCATGTTCTATGTAATCCCCATCTACAGCAACACTAAACCATGCGGAAAATGGAAATATGTTTCGCACATATGTGCGGAACGGAAATCGTTGACGGACGGTCTTTAAATAGAAGCGAAATTTCACCGGAATTTTCTACAAATTGTGCAACGCAATTACAATTTGAAGCCTTAGCGATAGCTGAACATCGTCTCCTGAGTTTCAGTGCGTTCTATGTGCCAGTATGCACATAGAACACATTGGAACTCGGGGCTCGAAACAGTAGTACGGGTTCTCTTCGCAAATTTAGTTAGCGGTAACATGTGTTCTTTTTGTTGATAGTTGTCAAATGAATTGTTGAGTCTCCTTCTAATAATTGTTTTTATAGACGTTAAGGCGTGTAATAAACACAGAACGACTCACGGGCATGAATGAGGTAATCAATATGGCATTTGTTCCATCGCGGAAGGTGCTGGCACTCGTGCCAAATCGATTAACCCATTCACATGCGTGTGTCGTTCTATGTGTGTACTGAATCGTACCATCGTTCTTTTTAGCAGCACGAGTTTTGAAGGAAATGTTATTGCCAGTACTACCGAAATAGTCCGTAAGGCGCCAGTGAGTTCGTTTCTCACTACGTCATGTGACTTTTACCGCCACTGCAGAAGTGATACAAAATCTTTTGTCGCCGAATGTTTATCGCGACTGATACCGCGGTTTGCTATTGCATTTTTCAGTAAACAGTGGATAAATACCATTATCATAGTCAGTTTTTATAGATTTTAAATACAGTACAGCCACCGTGGACTGTTCATAAACCATGTGTGGGCAGTGATGTCCACGCACATGCGTTTATCAGGAAATAACAATCATCATCAGCAAAATTGTACCCGGCACGTCATTAATTAATTTGTGAAGATTATTCCTTTCATGAAGGGTTGGAATCTAATATTATTGCGTCCGTGAAAATATTGCCCATCAGTAGAAAGTGACCAGTCCATGGCGAGCGTACTGTAAATAATGAGGCTGTCTACATATTCTGATTTTTACACGGAATTAAACGAAGGTATAAATAGTTTAAGAGTTAGGGGGTAATATTTACTTGGTACCGTTCAGCCAATCAAATCACTAGATTTGAGCCAGTCAGGAAATATGGACATTTGTTACTATCGTTTGGGCGAGTCCCTTCAGATAATATCCAATACAATCTAATAAAAGATGAATTGATGGATAGACGAATTTTAACTACCAAAATTAAATGCAAGCAAGGTACAGAACGATCAGAAGATTGCATTTTGTTTGAATAGAAGGAATGCAACACACGCCTGATAAGCATTCATTACAAATCATACTGATGTCAACCATTCTTTTTATAATTAGAAAAAAAAGAGAAGAAATTCCACCAAGAAGTAATTTACAACTGCAGGCCTGGCAATCTAGAAAATCAAGGAGTGCAAAACTATTGCCCTCCTCAGATTGCTTGGGAGTGCAAATGCACCTGAAATTTTCAATACAAAAACTTGTATGCTATTTTGGTTATATTCACTTCAAGGTATTAATATTGTGATTGAAAAATTGAACTACATTCAGCCACATAGTGGAAAAAGTGGCACACACATCTTCTCATTATTCAAAATGTTGCATTCAATTCTTATGTGACAGTCTTCTACATTCAAAATCTAGTGAAATGCGACACAGAACGGGTCATGAATTATAGCGAATCAATGCAACATTGATAAATCGTCCCCTGAGTTCCAATGTGTTCTCTGTGCCAATAGGCACAGAGAACACATTGGAACTCAGGGAACGAAATGATAATAAATTTTAAAGGCGGTCCCAAACAGGTCTGGCATTCCTGAAAATTAAGGGGTGTAAACAAATTGCCCTCCTCAATTTTTTTCTAGGCATACAGTAGGCGTGCAGCACTCCTGCACCCCTAAAGAATGCCAGGCCTGCAACTGTTGGATCTAATAAGCAGAAGTCCAGAAAATAAAATCGGCGGCATGATCATCGGGCTTGGAGAAGGTTCAACCGCTTTAACGCGTGATTTTGGACTTTTACATTCCACGGGCGATGCAAGAGTTCCTTGTGATACGATAAACCAATAATTAAAAGTGTTTCGCTTCACATTAGAATTTCAACATTATGTTTTTGCTATAAATGGACAATGCTCAGCCAAAAATAAACAAAAACATTTTATCAGGGTTCTTCCATAGTTTCCCGACGCCAAGCAATCGATTTTTAATGAATATTCTTTGATGTCATCGAAAAAACGATTACACTATTGATAATGCACTTTGTTCGAGTCAATATAAATTGAAAATTATTCACAATATATTTTAATTAGTATTTACAGGAAAACAAGTATCGAGATGGGAAATTTGACACTGTGTTATAAGTTACAGGACGTTGACTTGCTAGGTATGGCGTCGACTGAGGCTCTGCGCGATCAATATTAGGCGATGCCTACGGCCTCGCCTAATATTAATCTCACTTCGCCTCACATGACGCCATACCTGGCAAATAAACGTCCTGTAACGTATTTATCATGCCTCCAAACGAATTAAGTAATAAATAAAAAGATCCGAATCTTATCATTTTGAATATTTATCAGGAAACATATTTTATTTGCACGAAAATGGTGAACACTTGAGGTGGGAAAATTAATTAGGAAACAAAATGGCGCCACGCAGGGAAGTTGTATGGGCTCATAAACTGTCACTGGCAGTGTTTGGACTCAATCCGATAGCCGCTTCTCCATTGAATAACCTAATATCGCATGGTCCACCGATGCTATGTGAGCACGTTGATTGGTCAAATTAAACCTGTGGCACGATAAAACGTGTTTCAGTGCTAGGTTTTCATTTGATGATGTGAAAGCTGTTACTTCAGCAATAGCGTAACAGATTTCAAGGCATTAACCCTTTCTTAACATGAAAAGCAGACGACACTCGCAAACAAAAGTATTGAATAACTAATATTTTTTATTTATTTTGTGCGTCAAAAAGATAGCTTATGACTCTCATTGTAACGAGCCTAACAAGATCGTTTCAATGAGGAGTCAAAAGCTATGTTTTTGAGGCAAAAAATGAAATAATAATGAAAATTGAATGGCAATTGTTTTGTGAATAGAGCTGGCCGGTTTTGACCGTTATGTTGGTGAAGGGTTAAACAAAATCGATGGGAGAAGTCACATCGTACCTTCAATGTAACAAGGCACCAGCGGCAATGCAGCGGCGTTTATTGCACTCTATACTTCTGTACCTTGTTTTCAATTCACCCGTTTTTGAAAAACGACTCTATATAAATCCATCAAAATAATTATTTATCTGTTATTTCTTACATCATATGATACAGGAAATAGTCTTATAATTTTTTCGATATTTTTTGTCACAATAGATATATACAGATTATCATGACTACGTGCATGTCCTGTGATTTGTAACAGATTCGAGGTGGTGACCAGAATGGGATCTCAACGAGCCGGCTTTGCCGGCGAGTTGAGATCCCATTTTTGGACATCACCGTGAATCTGATGCAATTCACAGGACATGCACATTATCATGATAATTCATTTATCTAACAATTGTGTCACATAAACAGATTAAATCTTAAGTTATTAGTAGAGTTTTGGACATAAAACATATTTTATGGAACTACATTGTTGTGCATGCTGACAAACAATGAGTAACGCGGTCACCGCAATTTTCAAATTATTCACTCTCAGTGTCACTTCTTGTGGTGATCCGCTTGAATTTACGAGTTAGCGACGTGGGCACATCCTCGAGAACCGGATAGGTATAATATTGAATTGTGCACTTTCTATTTATTGTAAATTTTTTAGACTGTAATTGTCGCTGTCGCGTTAACGGAAAGAGTCGTCTATATGATACGGAATCTGAATGAGTCGTCTATATAATGCGGAATGTGATACGTACCGTTTCCCGTGGTTTTCAGGCCAAAATCTGTATGTTTGTTACATAAAAGAACACCTCTTTCTGCAAGGCGCTTCATGCATACGTTTAGATACATATCACTACGCACTTGCGGTGTCTGGATGTTTTAATTGCAATTAGCACATGTTTTAGTTACAATAAAAACATCGCATCGCATATAATGAAAAGAATATCTACTGCTTTTGAGTAGATATCAGAATTCCCCAGCTCTTTGCAATTTATATTTCCTTATAGTCACCCATCAGAACCGAATATGGAATTTAGCATGCACTCAAAAATTTCGAATCGAAAGAATGCCGAAAATCGAATATGGAGGTTCGCATATTTCTCTCTTCGCGGCCAATATCATACTGAGGCTAGATAGGGTGGGTGTATAAACCGGATTTGTTTCTACTGCGATGGTCAAGTCCTAACTGATAAAATAGTCCCTCTACTTCACCAAGGCCTATCTTCGTCGTAACCATGCCTTGATGATGTAGTTGGAATACCAGCCAGTCGGGATGAAAGTTAAAAAATGCAAGACCCTGCATTACTTTCGTTAACCATATTCAAAAATTCCATATTCGCCTCTCTGATTTCACTCGAATGATTTTTCGATTAATCGCTGCACCCGAGATCCAAACCATGGGTTTTCTCTATTGTTTCGTTTCCTCATCCTGAATATGTTCCTACTCAGTGGCTCCTTATTTTCACCTTCCCCCAATCCTGCCAATCTTTCTTTGCTTAAATCCTCGGCCAAGTCACTTGAACAATGAACAATGAGGAAATCTCGGTTGTTACGTTACCGACCTTTAGGTCGCGGTTACACAAGTGTCGGGCAGAACAGAAATCTGACATTGGCATTATTATTGTTATCACGGAATCACTAGCAAATAGCTCATTACGGAAATATCGTTCACAGGGGCACCGAAGCCACCTAGACCACGTCGGGGCCAAAAATTTGCCGATCGTCTTTCGAGGAACATAATACGACAAAATTCCCTGCCAAATTGCCTTTGGCAATTTTGGCAGGGAATTTTGTCATATTATGTTCCTCGAAAGACGAACTGCATGCGCTGTACTTTTTTTTTCTCCCCCACATAATCGATGGCAACAATTCGAAAAAAAACCGGGATCTGGGTGTTATGGTCGGGCCAATGTTTGGGCCGTTCCGGCGCCCCTTGTTCATAACACGCCCAATAAATATGTGACGTCAGAGGTGAACGTCAACGATGTAACATTGAGAGGGAGATGGTTTCGGCAGTTGATTTTTATTCCAGTTTAACGACACTTTCGACAGCCAGGATTACTTCTTGTCAGACAGTTTTATCGGTTGAAGAATCCTAACCAACCAGAAAGAATCATCGAGCAGCGAGCGGCAACTGTCAGACTCCCAAATGTCCTAACGCCACACAAGCAAGGTTAGCATTGGTTAATGACAAGTTGCACCATCGACGCGCGGTGCCCCTTAGATCACAGTGCCACCGTTCCCCACGTGGGCAATCGGGAATAAGAGCCTCCCCAAGGGCAAATGTCAGTTACCCCTGGCTGGGATCGAACAGCAGATCTATCGGTTTGAAGTTCAATACGTAACCAGCTAGCCACCACGCTCCAGGTTTCGGAAGTAGAATTAAATTAATATTTTATATTTCAAAAACTGTTCGTCTAATACGAATAGCAGACGACATTTGTAAAGAACACTTCAGGAATAACTAACAATTTCGAATGTGTGCCTCGAAAAACATAGCTTACACCAACGAGGGCCTATAATTTTTATTTTCGAAGCAAACATTAATGAAATAATAAAATTTGGTTGACGATTTTTGTGAACGCCGCTGAACAGCCGTTACATTACTAACGTCTCACGATACGAATATGAAATTCGTCACGATTTGACATTTCTGAACCTCGTTCGTCATTATCCACCCGTGGCTCCGTAAACATAGGCTCAGGTCGATTCTAGTAAACTCGTTTCCGAAATTGCATATCGAACCATGCCTCATTAGAGATCCTCTGTGCATTGTGAATGAGAGTGGGTCTTTTTATTCAGACAGCTCGTACTGGTGCTCACCACACGAACTACCAGGGAACAGTACTATAAAACTTTTACAATATTGTATTTTCTAGAATTGTATTTTCTAGTTATGACTTTAAATGGGTTAAAATGAACCATTAGCGTTTCCAAGGATGTGGCAATGTGCCAGTTGGCAAATGCCACATATTTTAAAATGCTAATGATTAATTCGAGTCAGTTATATTAATAACAGAAAATACATTTCTAGAATACACAATTGTAAAAGTTTCGTAGTAAATCTTATCCGTGGTTTTGGTACAAAGGGCATAACGTTAATGACAGTAACATATATCCCTTCAGAAACACGTATATGTTAGTTACTCAGGTTAACCCTTTGCCCAACGAATCGGCCGCATCCGTTCATGTAACATGCAAATTCAGCAGTTGCAAAAATATTATTTTTCAAACACATTCAACAAAACCATATCATGTGACCCCTCGATGGAACGAGCTCGTCGAGCTCGTTCCAACGAGGGGTCACATGATATGGTTTTGTTGAAATATTTTGAAAAATTTGAAAAAAATGTTATTTAAAATAATAAATTTTGATATCGTGTGCGTTGGGTAGAGGGTTAAAGGTGCAATCATTCATTCTTCTTCAACATCCCCTCCTCAACGAATGATGGCCTTGCTGGGCGATACCAGGTTCATATCTGAATTTCAGCTGAGATTATTCTTAACCCAGTTCTACCCTCCAGTTGGTTACACAATTCTACCCTCCAGTTGGTTACATACTCCTTTGCATATGACAGAACACACTGAAGTTAATCCCGGTTCTCAAGCCTATTTATACCTAAATTAGACACAATACGTGGCAAAATTACCACCCATGATATTTGTGTCTTCACTTAATCCTGGCTAAATGCTGGCAACAATAACTTTCATTTTGAAGTACCGGATTGTATTCATTCATCAGTTACAAAGGATCAGTCTTTTAAAAGCCATGAAAATCTCGAGCTTGATAATCTAGAATGTTTTTGGCTTCAGTTATTTCACGATAATAAAGGCTTTCTACTTGGGTCATTTTATCGACCAAAGATTTCTGTCACTGATTTTTGGAACCTTATTGCTACATCACAGGACGCCAACAGATACATTGTGTGTGTAATAATAACCGGTGATTTTAATAATGACCAATTAGCATCTCATCAAGGACCAATTCAGAGGATATTACACCAGTATAATTTGTACCATGTTATTAAGCAGCCCACCTATTATGTACTGAAACATTGTCGTCAGGGACCCTTCTTCAGCAGTGCTGACACAATACCAATGCATATCAAACTTGGAATCTCGAAAACACGCTGCAAACCTCTGAAGCGCCGAATATGGCCCTTTATGGACGCTGATTTTAAAAATTCAACAAAACTATCGAAAATGCAAACTCGATCGATATCATATCTTCACATTCAGTAGATGGCATGTATTCATTGATGTTTAAGGTCACTTTCAGCATCTTTGACTATATCATGACCGCAGTATAGGTAAGAAGTCAAGTTTAGCCAATCGTTTATACATATGCGGCCTATTTTAGAGGGCTATCACCCCAGGCGTTGATTATTTTTCCAATAAACCAATACTTTTATTGCACGCCTGTTCTATGAAATCCTCATCTACAGCAACACTAAACGTTTTGGAAAATGAAAATCTGTTCAGCACATATGTGCGGAACGGAAATCGTTGACGGACTACTTTTAATAGAAGCGAAATGTTACTGGCATTTTCTACAAATCGTGCAACGCAATTATAATCTGAATCGCTAGCGATAGTTGAAAGTCGTCCCCTGAGTTCCAATGTGTTGCCAGTAGGCACATAGAACAGATTGGAACCCAGGGGACGAAATAGTACCACGGGTTCCGCTAGCAAATTTGGTTGGCGATAAAATGTTCTTTGTGTTGATAGTTGTCAAATGAACTGCTGAGTGTCCTTCTAATAATTGTTTTTATTGACCTGAAGGAGTGTAATAAACACAGAACGACACACGCGTGTGTCGTTCTGTGTACGTACACCACAGAAAGCAAGCATGCTTCGCTTCCAGGGGTTCCAACGAGGAGCAGATGATATTGTAGACCAGCTTGTGGATTTCTTGCAGACTTTTCCGCTCAAATGTATGCCCAACATATTCTTTTCAATTAGTCTAAATGATTCACATTGGTATCAACTGTCTCATGCGTCAATGTAAACGCATCCATCGTCTCACGAAACTCGGAAACACAACACTGGCTTTAATGAAATATCGTAATGAAATGCCTCACACATGGTAGAAAACATAAATATTAAAATAGGAATAGCAACAAACAGGATTTCCAGTATAACGGATATACATTATCCTCTACTGTAGAGAAAGACGAAGCTTTCAACGAATATTTTGCTCAATTTCCCGTGTTAATGGCACTTATATGGCGATCTCATCATTTTGATCCGAACCTTGACTCCCTTGAACAAATCTCTCTGCAAGAAGATTTTGTTTTTGAAGCGTGTCGTCTTTCATTGTTTCGAAGGCTTGTGGAGCTCACTATATTATACCTAGAATGAGTGTTCTTCTTGATAAACTAAAATACCAATCCTTAATTAATTATGTTCTTGGAAAGCGGCTTTTTCACCAGAATGGAAAAGGACAATGCAATGACTCGCTTCAAAAAGTATTCTCCAAATCAGAAGACAAATTATCGGCTTTTCTCTCTTCTTAGCTGCTGTATCGTCAGGGGCATGGACAGGCATATCAAAAAGGATTTCCATTACTGTCTCATATGAAATACACCGAATCAAGAACACATCAACACACAACAAATGAAAATATCACCTAAGCTTCAATGTTTTTTTATTACCGTTTCGACAGTTGAAATTCTATTGTACTGCTGGGGATAGGCGGACGAGGAATTTCGACCGGATAGCAACCAAGTTGCGATCCGTTCGAAATTCTCTGTCCGCATTTTGGATCACAGTGCTGCAGCCTTGATTCGAACGTCTTATACTCACTCGCTTTCAGTCTGGCTAACGGACCAATGAAGCAGTTATACCCCAGCAAAGTGATATTTACAAAACAATCAGCAGCGCCTTTGGAGAAGGGATTGAAATGCGGTTTGTGTTGTTTGATGCCAGCAAAGAATTCGATAAGGTGTAACACAGGGGGCATCTTTCCAAATTCGAGAAGACAGGTATGACTGGGCAGCTGCTTCGAGTCATATTTGAATTATCGACAGCATGCCGCGGTAGAGACTGGACGAAATAGGGACGCGGGGGAACAATGTAAGCGACCTGCTCCGAAAGTTTCCGACGTTTTAAATCATTTCTGGCCAAAAATCTGGTGCAAACAGAGGACTTGCCATGTAAGATAAGGCCTTCTTGAATTTAACAGGCTGGTCCTGAGCCAGTTCCCAGACGTTAGAATACAAAATTTTTAAGATTTTTCTCCCCACTGGAATCATGCCCCAATTGTTCCAATACGGTAAAAATCCTGAATTCAGTAACAGCTTGAAAACTTATATGCTTGGTAACCATTAATTTTTCTGGCATGGACACTCCACCACCCATGATGGTTTCACACGGCATTTTATAGCTAGGACAATTAATGAATAACAGACCCGTTGATATCGGTGGAATTAAAAGGGTTTTGCCACATTCTCCCCTCACAATTATTTTCAGGAACGATGTCTCAATTAACACTCGAAGTTATATTTTTTAGTTTGCTCAAAACCTTTCATTCCGCTCAATCAATGGATATGTACATGCGTACCTCACAACCACTATTCTTGACAAATTCACCAAAGAAAAGAAAGAATTCTCACGCTCAAATAAACTTACAATGGAACGAAAAATAAGCGTCAATTGGACTTGCCCAAGCTTGGATGGTAAGTTGGTAGGTTAAATTTGGACTTGGTGTGGTACTTCCTTAACGCGTGTCACCCTTTATCTTACTTCACTTTAAAGCTGCCATCGCTATTCAGAAGCTTGGCACTCAAATTCTGTTTTTTTTCCTTTTTGTTTCTAAAACATACCTCATGAGTTCCCATTGGAACTAGCTCAATGAGCTTGTTAAAATGAGCGGGGACATAAGCTATACTATTTAGGCTAAAAATTGCAAATGGTTAGTTAATAGAGCAAGTATTTTGCAAGGATCGTTTACAATTTGAGTTATGTAATGGATCATGGGAAAACGACACAAAAAATAACTTGCGGTTATACCGTCCACGATCGAACATGGAACAGCACCGGATTGTTTGAAAAAACGCTGGTTGCAAAGTGAAACGGGTATTTGAATTGAAGTGAAAGAACCAGATTCGGCGTGCAGATAAGTTTCTGGACCATCATTGAACAAGCACAAATCATATTTTGAAATAAGCCCATCTACTGTTTTCCCTTTGAGGTCTTCTTTACTGTAAATCTGTTTGTAAAAAAACAGGACTGTGAATAGTGTCGTTTCTGACTGCGACAGACTTTCCACGAATATGAAGATCACTTTCGCCTGCCCAAGCTTCATACGAAATGTATACATATACGCGTGTGAATGGGTTAATCGATATGGCTCTTGTGCAGTCGCGGGAGGATAAAACTCTAACCCATTCACACGCATGTGCTCTTCTGTGTTTATTACACGTCTATAAAAAACAATTATTAGGACACTCAGCAATTCATTTGACAACTATCAACAAAAAGAAGACATTTTATCGCCAACCAAATTTCCGAGGGGAACCCGGGTTACTATTTCGTCCCCTGAGTTCCAGTAAGTTCTATTTGCCTACTGGCTGCCTACTGGCACATAGAATACACAGGAACTCAGGGGACGATTTTAGCTATCACTGGCGATTCAAACTGCAATTGCGGTGTACGATTTGTGGAAAATTCCAGTGAAATTTTGCTTTTTTTATAAAAATAGCCCGTCAACGATTTCTGTTCCGCATATATGCGGGTGATAAAATGTCGTTTCTGACTGAGAAAGACGTTCCACGAATATGAAGATCAGTTTCGTCAGCCTTGGCATCATACGAAGTACAGTGATAAAAAGATGATCTTGAGTGTCAGGTTTCATACAAAGTGTTTTCTACAAGCAAAAGCAGCAGGTTAATATTTTTGACCAAGAAAGCCAAGTTCATTACAATTCCCAATAAAACCAAGACAATTCGATTGTATTATAATGTGTTTTGTTGTATTATCCATGTTTGGTTGGAGATTTAGAGGGTGGACATGTGGGTGGAAATGTAGCAGCATTTTTCTTTGGTGAGGTTTTACCTGGGGACCTATGCGGAGATGAATTCAGACGTAGTACAATGGTGAATGCGGAAACGACGTCATCCTAAAAATCCGTGTATTCAAATGCGTCAAGCATATTTTTGGTAAAATGTTCCGTAACATTTTTGGTGTTCTGTTCGATTGCGGTTCAATCCTGACCAACAACAGTAACTGTGTTGTGTGTATGGCCATTCCACCTAATCTCGATTGCCCATGAGATGCATGGTGTCGCTGTGTACTGCGGCGTACTGCAAGTCGATGGAGCACTTGCCTTCCACCACTGCTAATTCAACTTGTGCGAAGTTGAAAAGTCTGACAGTTGCTCGCCGCTGCTCGATAGTTCTATCCCGGAACACCAGCTTCCTCCAACCGTAAAACCGTTGGACACGACGTGGCCCTGCATGTTGAAAGTGTCGTTAAACCCCATGAAACACATGAACCTCTACCTTCATTTTAAAAAGTGGGCGAAGAAAACTGTGAGGCATCAAATAGATTTAACGAAACAAATTCCAGTTTAAGACTCTGAATAGACCAAATGTTCAGTTGTTTCTTCAATATTTCATCAACAACAAAAAATGCTGAACCCACTTCAACTCGGTACATCCGTTTTACCCCATTCAGTTTTCACCTCTTCTAATTCTATTGATGGGGTGTTTCCAACGGGCGTGTAGTGAATATTTATCCTTTAAACCTGAGCAACACTTTTTCCGGCCCAGAAACATGATACATCATAATTTCATTAAGTGGAATGGCTGCTGAATGAATGTGTGGGGTAGATCAATTAATATTTTCAACGCGCAGACCCACGGCTGCAGGTTGAAAATATTAATTGATCTACCCCCAAATAATGAATGTGGACTCTTCCAACTTCTGTCATTAAACTGATATTGAAGATACCACCAGGATTTAAAGGGTTAAAGCATTTACAGCAAATAACACGATGCGAGTTTTTCGAACATTGCGATAAGTAATAAAAAATCTCATCCCAATTTTGAAATTTCTACATGGTTTTAATGTGAGCCTCGCTGTACAACAGAGAAATACTAATTGCAATGAGAAAAGAATCACTGAATATAATCTTAACACTGCGAAACGTTGTGTCTAAATTAAATTCAGTGATAAAATATCATATCCGACACTGAGCTGTGGTCAGTTGATTATTGTCTTTGCTCTATAGCAAATCAAAATTAGCCATTTGAACACTTCTTGTATCTTCCATGTCAATTGAATAGCAACAATTGGAAGAGTCAATATTCATTCTTTGGGGGTAGACTAATTAATATTTTCAACGTGCAGCCTTGGGGCTTGATTAGACTACCTGACACATTCACTTAGATCCAATCCAAGTTAATGAAATTATGACGTGTCATGTTCCTGGGCCGGAAAAGCTGCCTCTCGCGTTCGAAGGGTTAATAACCAAAACATTATGTCTAAATTGTAAAATGAAAAGTAAAAAGTATGTGAAGGCATTCAATTTAACACATTTGCCTTGTTTTTCAGCCGCTTGATCCAATCTTGGAGAGCATTTCATCGTGTTAATGACGTTAGTTGTTCACTGTCACTATTATGATCGGTTCGATAGAGAAATAATAGCATTTGTATTTGTATGATGATGGCCGTTATAGAATGAGATTGGGGGATAATTCTGGAGCCGTTCTGATAGTAATGATGATTTCGATCGTTATCTTTACTCAGGTTAAAACTCCCATCACTAATCAACAGACAACAGCATGGCATTGTCCCGATGTTAATAAAACAAGTATTGATAAATATCGGGTGAAATGCTATAGGAACTGGGTGGACATGTCTGCTTAGTGACTGATTGTATTAGAGATGCCGTTGAACTATCAGCCCTTGGCTTTTCAATCAAGCTTCCTGATGTTTGTTCTTTTGTTTGCGCCTTTTTGCATTCGCCATTCGTAACCATGTCTGACACGACGAATTCGTTCATTGAGTGCAATAAGGCTCAATATGCAATGCTTAGCCCTGTTGCACTCAATGGACGAATTATGCCAAGCAATGTATTGTTTAGCCACGAAGGTAAGAAGTGAAGGACGGAAAAATAAAATAAACACAGAAGAACAAAACCACTTCCAAAAATACCCACTCCTCGGGCCTATGTGTTAGGGCAGTGGTAAATTTATCCTTTTCTGAGTGCTGAAAGAGAGGTGCCCATAAACTAACAGAGGGCCAGTCAAACGGCGGGGAGGGGGAAACACCATGGTCCAAGGTAAGTAGGATAATTTTACTCATTTCGCACAGGGATTCGAGGAAATTAAAACTTTAACTGTCGAAATTTGGAAACAGTCCCCTGTATGTGCTATCCAAGTAGAATTTTCGGAACCTACACTGCAAAAGTCGAGGATGTCCGTCTTGTTTCTGGTTACCCCTCTCCTACCCTCCCCCCTCCCTCTTGGAGACCCGGGGCCTTTATTCGACACTGTGTGCTGGAGACTATGAAAATCCCCGGGAAATGTCTCAGTATTCCCCCCGGTGCCGACCATTCCTCTGGCCAGTCCTATTGTTGTTAGTGACGATCTAATAGTTCAGTTTGTTTCTGATATTATAGAACTGCTATTCTTCAACCCAATAAAGGCTTCCGTTTTTCGTGACAAAAATGTGGACGCGTTAATGCAGTCCCTTGATTTCTATTATGTTTTCAGCGCCATTTCTGAACAAATGAAAGTTGTCAGCCCACCGATGAGCTGTATTTCGGTACGTTACGCTGATGCACAAGCGTAGAAATAGCCAGGGTTGGCTGGGTGTTGCCAAGTTAACTGTCACCGACATTGGCCACGGTTCACATAGACAGATGCGGCGGACTCTGGGGAGAGCATAGGGACAAGTGCATCGCCAATACATTTCCTCTGATAAGCAACATGAATTAAAAAATGCAAACATGCAAATGTATCTATATCCCGGCATTCCTGTAATATACAGAGGATATCCAGTGTTTTTGAGTGCATACCAAACATTATGTCATGAGTGACAGAGACAATTTAACCATTTATCTCGGTCACAAGTAAAATAATTTTCGGTATCCACTCAAAATCAAAATCACTAGATTTTCTTTTTATTATACGCTTTTTATAAGAATCTGATAATTCCGCTCGTTTCAGACTTGAATTGATGCATGGAAGTAAACATCGCATTGAATCACTGATACACGGAAGTTATTTGATTGATGCTCGGAACAGATAGCGTCTTACAATGTGATTCAGCTGGTGGGTTCCTAGTCCAAACATGGCCTGAAAGTCCGTAATATAAGTTTTTGCTTTGGTACGTCCTTTGAAAGGACGTTCCAAACCAAAAACTTATATTACGTACGTTCAGGCCATGTTTGGACTAGCGGGTTTCATGCATCAATTCAAGGTGAATACGTGTTGAATTATTGCTGTAAATGGTCGGTATCCTCTCAAAAACACTAGATTTACTTTTCATTATATGTTTTTAGAACAAATTGATCATTTCCAGAGAGATAATTTGACTCGTATTCACCATGAAGTGATCCTTTGAAAGCCGCCATTTTGATTGATACTGTGAAAGTGATTTTTTTTTATATCTTCACAGTGGGGTACACGTTTTTTATCTTTCCGTAATTTCTTCGATAATCTTTCGATATAACGTATAATAAATACATTATATTTGTAATGTAAACAACTTTTATTTGTATTTGGCCAATGAGTTCCCGAATTCTGTCATTCCAGAAACATACCAAACTCCGATCAGTTCATAACATACACGCAGAGAGTGGTCAGCCCACTTCCCACGGCCGCCGTGGACTGCCCACTTTCCACGGGTGGGCAATATATCATGGACGCAATAATATTAGATTCCGAACATGAATTATTGGTAATCAGCAAAAATTTAAATAATGAAGTACCGGGTACAACCCGGTACTTCATTAACTAAAAAATCATCAGCAGCAAAAATTTATGACCCAGTAAACGCATGCGTGGACATCACTGCCTACGCGTCCATTGCGACCATTCGACGACGGTTGTACTGTAATATGTGGTGCCACACCAAAGGAAGTTGTCCGCTATTTGAAGGTATGAAATGTTATCCCCGTCCAAAGACACACCATCTCCTTTCGCAATGTTTGAGACAAGAAATTAAAGGAAATTGCACGTCTTTGAATTAATATTTCAATCTTTTTTGTGCCCTTGCCCCCCCCCCCCCCACCTCCCACTGTTACCTAAATTGCTTTGTAATAGCGAGCTTACGGTCTCAATAACCTATATTTTCTTTGTTGCTAGCTACACGTTCTCAGTTGAAACAAACAGAGAAACTAGCTGAGTATTATCAAAACAAAAATAAGTGAAACGGTTCCAGCAGGCGCTTAGCCAGGAATTTATATTGGGTATCGGGAATAAGCATCGTTTGAGGGGGAGGGGACAGCCTGAAAATGCCACTGGCCTACAACGAAGGCTGGAGACCTAAGTGGGGCAAAGTAGTCAAAGGGGTGCTTCTTCCCATCTGTTTGGGTGTGGCTGAAATGTTTGAAAAATACGCGCCAAATGGCGCCATGTCGGGGCATTTTGAGGCTCAAAAGAACGTCAGTTACACTAAATGTTATTTCTAAATACACCAGTTGCTCCATACATATTCTATTTTGGGAGACCTGCGGGGATTTGCTTCCCATTCCACCATGGCCACGCCACTGTGTCAGATTTACAGACTCTGTGTGTGGGCAAGGGGGAGGCAGGAAGGTGTGTGTGTGTGTAAGGTTAAAAATTCGCACTGGCACAGACATTTCCAACTGAAACGTTTTTTTCTTTTAATATGCCGCCGAAAAATTGTTTTCATTTACTGAACCCTGATGGGTTTCAAACATGACAAAAAATTACATAAAATTGATTTAAACTAAGTGATGAGCTTAGAAACTGGTTAAACTGACTGGCAATAATTGATGTTATTCATTAATGGGCTCTAATTTAGTCCTTATAAGGATGTTACGCAAGCTTTTGTTTTTCTTATAGGCGATGACAGGTCGAAGATTCAAAGGTTTATTTAATTTAGCATTGGTAAAATTGAATTCATCTTTTATTCATTCTGTTGTACGTTAAAGTGAAAGGAATGATGGACCTCCTTTCGCATTCGCCCTCTGATATGTTCATACCAAATGGCCAGAGGGTTTGAAGCGTATTGATCCAAAAAGCTTCACGTTTTTTTTTTCTAAATTCATCCGTTTCTTCTAATGTGTCTTTAATTGGTGGTTGTTCAATAGGATGGATTTCGAAATCGTCCAAAGAATGGCCAGGAAGGTTAAAAGGTTGTGCTACTGGGGCATCAGCATTATGTTTTATATCCTGTTTGTGTCTAGTAGCACGTTCTCGGAAAGGATTTTGACTTTGACCAACATACTGTTTCCGACAGCGCTTACATGTGATAAGGTAAATAATGTTTGGTGAATCACAATGGATGGGGTTACGGATCTGATAATGATTTTTCGTGTGTTCGGAGGAAAATTCCGCTTTCTGATCAGGCATAAAAGTACGCAGTCTACATCGAGGCTTTTTGCAATTAAATACCGCGCCACTACCATTCTGCAACGGTCTGTTATGTTCAATCTTCAGTGGTTCGAAATCAGTAGTTTCAGCTGGACTTTCGAGCTTTTTCAGAGTTTGAGATTTTAAGGTACGCAAAAAGCGCAGTGAGTATCCTCTCGATCTGAGGGCGCCAAATAGAGTAGAACAAGCCTCATTGAAATTTACCTTATCACTTGAATTGCGGTGGAAACGAATGAGTTGTGATTTGATGATACCTTTAAATGTATGTTGAGGATGAAATGATTTTGTGTGCAACAATTGATGTGAATCAGTTGGTTTGAAATTTACTTTACAATCTAAATGACCGGACGCCTGAAATTGCTTGCCTTTATACACGGTCACATCGAGAAAATCAACAGACAACAGAATTTTCACTGATAGTAGCTTTCAATTTAATATTTGGATCGTGATTGTTCAAAATTTCTAAAAATTCATCAAAATCTTCTTTTGAATGTTCCCAAATAATAAAAATGTCATCTAAATATCTGAGATATACGAGAGGATGCTTTGCACATTTGCTTAAGGCATTTTCCTCCCATTCCGCTACATAAATGCTTGCAAAATTAGGACTGAATCTTTTACCTATAGGACAACCCATTATTTGTAGAAAATATTCTCCATTGAATTGAAAGTCATTACCTTTTAAGCTTAGCTCTAAAAGATCCGAAATTTCTGATATTATAGAACTGCTATTCTTCAACCCAATAAAGGCTTCCGTCTTTCGTGACAAATATGTGGACACGTTAATGCAGTCCCTTGATTTCTATTATGTTTTCAGCGCCATTTTTGAACAAATGAAAGTTGTCAGCCCACCGGTGAGCTGTATTTCGGTACGTTACGCTGATGCACAAGCGTAGAAATAGCCAGGGTTGGCTGGGTGTTGCCAAGTTAACTGTCACCGACATTGGCCACGGTTCACATAGACAGATGCGGCGGACTCTGGGGAGAGCATAGGGGCAAGTGCATCGCCAATACCTTTCCTCTGATAAGCAACATGAATTAAAAAAATGCAAACATGCAAATGTATCTATATCCCGGCATTCCTGTAATATACAGAGGATATCCAGTGTTTTTGAGTGCATACCAAGCATTATGTCATGAGTGACAGAGACAATTTAACCATTTATCTCGGTCACAAGTAAAATAATTTTCGGTATCCACTCAAAATCAAAATCACTAGATTTTCTTTTTATTATACGCTTTTTATAAGAATCTGATAATTCCGCTCGTTTCAGACTTGAATTGATGCATGGAAGTAAACATCGCATTGAATCACTGATACACGGAAGTTATTTGATTGATGCTCGGAACAGATAGCGTCTTACAATGTGATTCAGCTGGTGGGTTTCTAGTCCAAACATGGCCTGAAAGTCCGTAATATAAGTTTTTGCTTTGGTACGTCCTTTAAATGGACGTTCCAAACCAAAAACGTATATTACGTACGTTCAGGCCATGTTTGGACTAGCGGGTTTCATGCATCAATTCGAGGTGAATATGTGTTGAATTATTGCTGGAAATGATCGGTATCCACCCAAAAACACTAAATTTACTTTTCATTATATGTTTTTAGAACAAAATGATCATTTCCAGAAATAATTTGGCTCGTATTCACCTTGAAGTGGTCCTTTGAAAGCCGCCATTTTGATTGATACCGTGAAAGTGAAAATTTCTATATCTTCACAGTGGGGGATACGATTTTTATCTTTCCGCAATTTCTTCGATAATCTATCGTTTAACGTATAGTAAATTATTTTTTTTCTGTAATGTAAACATCTTTTATTTGTATTTGGCCAATGAGTTCCCGAATTATGGCAGAGAGTGGTCAGCGTGTATTTGTATAGAATATCCAGTACGGCCGCCGTGGACTACCCACTTTCCACGGGTGGGCAATATTTCATGGACGCAAAAATATTGGATTCCGAACATGAATTATTGGAATAATCATCAAAAATTTAAATAATGAAGTACCGGGTACAACCCGGAACTTCATCAACTAAAAAATCATCAGCAGCAACATTTTATGACCCAGTAAACGCATGCGTGGACATCCCTGCCTACGCGTCCATTGCGACTATTCCACGGCGGTTGTACTGTAATATGTGGTGCCACACCGAAGGAAGTTGTCCGCCACACCCCACCTTTAACATCTCCTGGCGCAATCTTTGAGACAAGAAATTAAAGAAAATGGCACGTCTTAGGAGTAATATTTCAAGCTTTTTCACAGAGACCCCAGCCATATTAGTCACCTTTGTCTTGGAGATTTGTGTCCTCATTTTAATTGCTTTGTAATTAGTGAGCTTACGGTCTCAATAACCTATATTTGCTTTGTTGCTAGCTACACGTTCTCAGTTGAAACAAACAGAGAAACTAGCTGAGTATTATCAAAACAAAAATAAGTGAAACGGTTCCAGCAGGCGCAAAGCCAGGAATTTATATTGGATATCGGGAATAAGCATCGTTTGAGGGGGAGGGGCAGCCTGAAAATGCTACTGGCCTACAACGAAAGCTGGAGACCTAAGTGGGGCAAAGTAGTCAAAGGGGTGATTCTTCCAATCTGTTTGGGTGCGGCTGAAATGTTTGACAAATACGCCACAAATGGCGCCATGCCGGGGCATTTTTGAGGCTATTTCTAAATACACCAGTTGCTCCATACATATTCTATTCTGGGAGACCTACGGGGATTTGCTCCCTATTCACCGTGGCCACGCCACTGTGTCAGATTTACAGACAGGGGAGATAAACAGGTCAAATTATCATAGAAAACGAAGTTTCAGACTGAGCCCTGTTTGACGTTTTAGCACGAGTGTCAGTTTGTGTTTGTGGCTGTGTGTGTGTCAGGTAAAATTCCGGCGATCGGGCATACATTCATTGTACCAACCAATCGGGCTCGCAATGACAAACGGGGTGAGCACACACTAGTCAAAATGAGCCCGAAAGATACCCGTTGTAAGTATGTTTATGTGTGAGTGAGTGTGTGTGTATTGAAGGGCACAATCATGTTTTCGAAGAATTTGGAATATTGATTTCTGACCCCCGGTCGGGAATCGAATCGTTGGCCATACCACCTGACGAACAGGAGTCCAACATCAAAACCACTGGACCATTGTACACCGTCAAATACAATGGATGAAATCCTATTTATCAGATGATGTTCTGATGCAAACTAGCCTGAAATCTCAATATTGCCCGGCTCTAAAATGAAGTGCTTTTTGTGGATATTTCAGCATTCTTCAATATTCCGAGTTATGGGGCTGGATGCTCAACATAAGCGTGAAATGTATTCAGCCTAATATGCGAGATGTCATGCGCAGATTGTTATGGGCACAACAAATGTTATCACATTATTACCATCAAATAACTGATTACGGAAAATATTATCGTTCACGTGGTAACTTTATGAGTGAGTTGGCTTCGGAAGTAGAATTGAATTAAACTTCCCTTATTTTTCATTCAGAGTCTACCTTATACACGTGTGCTATTTTTGGAAAACATTTTCTGAATAGCTAAATATTTCCATTTTTGTCAGGAAAACATAGCTTATGACCTCTCCTTGAAACAAGCTCGACAAGTTCGTTCCAATGAGGGGTCATAAGCTGTGTTTGGGGGCAAAAATTTAAAAAATATACCGTTTGGATGGGGATTGTACTGAACAGCACCGGTCAGCTTTAGTAGTTACGTTAGCTAAAAGGTTATTTATTTATTTTTGGTGTTTAACGCCGCATCAACAACCAAGGCTATATGGTGGCGATGAAAAGTTTTGGGTTTTATTCCAATTATTTATTGTGGTATTGACGAGCCACGATTTTACAGGTCTCTATACATTCTCACGTGGCTAGTGGATAGTAGAGTTCATTTTGTTATAAGTACATCATTTTACTTTCTTGTATCTCTATTTCAATTGGAAAATATATATAGGGGGCGGAGGATAGGGTGGGGGTGAGGATATGTGTCATTAGGGATAAAAAAAACTCGAGAGAGGAAAAAAACATGAGAATCCTTCAATTATTTTTACGTTGTATTGTGTTATGTGGTGTCGGAGATGCGGGAGCATTAATTTGAGTTTGAGAGTTTGATATGTGGCAATACAATAACTAGAGAACAAATAAGAGATCGAATTAGATACCCACAGCGTCACTCCGTGTACCTGCAAACCCCACATACCTGCCCCATTTCAAGAGTAATCTCCCGAAATCGGACAGGAGCGTCCAGTCTGTCAGGACACAGAGCTCTGCCGGATGCATCAAGCATTTTCAAAGTTGCCGAAGTGTGTTTGAAATTCACGAAGCCAATGCACCGTTTCCTGTTTTAGCGTCTAAAGTTTTTTTCTCAGCGAATTATGGTTGTCCACAACACCCGTTTTGGAGAATCAATCAGCTGGGCTTTTGTCAGCCTTGAGGAATTTGTGATATGGCGATCAAAATGGCTGCCATTTTACCAAACAGGAGGATTTTAAGCAACGTGGGGGCTAATTGAAACAAACTAGTATCTTTCAGACTGCCTAAATCCAACATGGCGGACAAAATGGTGACAAAAGTCAGAAGAATCTATTTGTTTCACAAACTTCACCAATTGTTCCAGATTACTAGTGCAATGATGGTCGTAGTGACCAGTGTTGTGATTGACAATCTCATGACAGTAATGTTTAGGCATTTCCGTACAATTGTAAAGCTCTATCGGTTCAGGTATGAAGTTCGGAATTGGTACTAATATATCGCCTGTAAATTATCAATGATATCATTGGTATTAAAAATATTAGAAACAGAGAGTCCTAGTGTATGGTAATATGGTACGATAAGAAAGATTATGTAGACCACCAAGTAGTTTCAAAAATTGGTAAGTATCCTAAAGTGTAACAAAATGGCGGTTAAATGTAATGTCCAATATAGTATTTTCTAAAAATTTAGGCAATGATTAGTCTTCATTTTCAGCAGGCTCGGCAGTAATAGTCTGTTCGTTACAGCACTCAGCTGTTGTTGGGCAAGTACAGAAAACAGCGCTTGCTAACAGTGAGGCAACACAGCAGCACCTTGACGTCTTGTATGGTGGCTTACTGGAACACGAGCATCAAATCAGATTTAAGATATTGTCAGATGCTAGCGATACATTGTGAGACAGAGTCAATGGGAGAAGTGACTTCGCCTTCTCGTCTCTAACAAATCCATAATTTGTCGGTTCCATTTTGGGTAGGTCCGAATACAGTGCATATTTCCAAATGAACGCTTGCATGTGGCCTCGTTTGACGTTCTCCGCAAACGACTCAGTACTTGCCCCTGGTCGTCCTACTTTGGATGTCCAACAACTGACTCTTCCATCAGACAATGATTTGGATGTAGGACACTCATAACAGGCAGCCATGAACTGTGTGGCATCATGCAAGTCGTCGTACCAAGGAGCATCAACTTTTCCAATTGACTCTAGCGATATACAACCCTCTTTCAAAACTTTAAGGACCCGACCTTTACCTATTCCAAAGAACATGCCGAAGGAATCACACCCAGAGATAGCATGCGCGGCAAGGATACTTGGGATATTGTCACGATGCTTCTCAGCAATGGCACCAATTTTTATCACAGACCTATCCCTAATGGGTGACTCCATCAACATGGGAGATGTTATGTTCTGTTCCAGATACTGGTGCAGGAGTAGGGTATACACATTTGTGTCGTCTGCAAGAACGACAACCGGCTTTTGGTCATCCATAGCAAGTTTCGCAGCCTGTTGAACTATAATATTATCAGCTACCTTGGGACTGATGTTCATGTTACGCTTTTTTATGAGGACACCTTTGTTAATTTCAGTTGGAACGTTGTCTTGGATAGCAACGACAAGTTTGTGCTCCTTAGTACTTTCACCACCAAAACTCTTATGTGACTTGAAATACTGACAAATTATACTGATGAGCTGCCTTTCATTCTCAGTGACGGTCAGCATATGTTTCTGAGAGAGCAAAATTGATGTTGCGCTCAACCTGAATTCTCGGTAAGAGCTTTCAGCGCTCATGTGAGTGCGTGTACAACTTTTCATGATGAACTCGTTGTACCTGTCGAAAATAAAATAAGCGACGCCCAACAGCAACTTCTGTTTTACAGATTCTTGAAAGTTTTCAACGAAATCCAGCACAGTAGGACTGCGAAGTTTATTGGGTGCCGGTCAGTGAGGAATTCAGAGTAGGGCACATCCATCAATTACCGTGCAAACCTCTACACCTGTCGGTGTGGATTTCCTTGCTGATATTGTGCACGCAGTTCTTGTGTTGAGGTTTGATGTCTATTTTGGTATATGCAAAGCACCAGCTTCATTGAACAGGGCAGTTGGAACTGGCGCCAGCTCATAAGATATCACTTCCTTGATGTCAATATCTGTCATACTCGTTTGAAGACTCGTTGTCCTTGAATAAATCAAGTTGCAATCATAAACGTGAGTCATCTACTTTTATAACCTTCTTCGTGACGGACATTGTCACCACTGGTGTGGACAATATGTCATAAAACCCGACTGTTAACCGCCTCTCGAACTCAACCATCTCCTCTTGACCCAAAGCTATGGCTTTGTAAACAGTTACGACGCTGGCCCAATCCTAATCCCATCAGTGGTGATATTCACGACTGCGCTCGGATGTTGCTTCGGATTCAAGGAATTGATAACTACGCCCAGTTTGCCCCTGAGTCCATCTCGATCAAGTTTACCAGCGGCGATTCTACACTTCGCTTCTTTGTGAAACCGATTTAAACTAGAATTCACACTGGAAGCCCCCAATCGAAAAAGGTCACTCACTAAACGGCCGCACTTATGAAGACTGAGAGCCCAGACTTTTAGAGTTTGTGATTTCCGAGTGATACCGAGTATTCCAGATTTACCAAGTCCATAACGCATGGATGTGGTTTCGAAGTACATGTCGCTCCAAATTCCATTCCAAATTCCATCTTTTTGTCTCATTACATGACTCCCTTTCATGAAATGTTCGAGAATGTCTGGGGTCAGAACTTGCATCTTTCGTAAATATTAAAAGCCATATCTAGCACAGTTAACGCTCTTTATGTAACGATTTCCGTGTTTACGCAACATTGTGTTGATCAGGAAATGATATGGGTGGGTTCTACGCCAGTTTGTGTCATGAAATTCGCGCTAAGTCTTTCAAATGTTCGAAATGTGATTTTTTCGGTCATGTTTGTGGCCATGTTATTCGGGCCTAATATCTAAAATTTCTCAAGGCTGACAGGAAGCCAGCCGACTGAACATTAATGTGGGATGTCTAAACTATCGGAAACCACCGAGACAAAAACTTTAGACGCCAGAACACGCACGAGCTGCCGAACTAAGTTGCCGTTGCATAAAAAAAACTTGATTGGAGACTGACAATATTTTCTGTTCAAAGAAGGTGTAAAATCTGTAACATTAGTGTTGAGATCCGATGATATATGTTTCGATATTCTTACATGGTTCGATTCAACTCGAAATTTGATATTCGCACGGTTTAACCAACAGGTGAAACTAGAAGTCCTGTGACTGTATTGTGCACTATTTTGAAGTAGTAGTGCGCTGTGTAAGTGCACTTTTGTCACTGTCAAACTGCACCATTACCGTAACTGAATTCCTGGAAAAAAACAGCGTGTCCAACTCGGTACAATTATATACTAGCACATAGAGACAACAAACACCATTCCTAACCGCCACTGAGATACATGTACATGTAATGATGTAAATAGATATTAAAATTCGACTGTATATGCAGAATGAAGAGAGTGAGTTACTACTTAATCGCAGCGCCATATATTCCCCACTCGAAACGTATTTATAATTGTTCATAACAACGCTAGAATCACTTGAAAACTTCCATCACACGGACCACCTGATTGCAATCCGGTAGTCCATTTGCTGAAAGTTTGCAAGCGCTTCTTGTGTTTTGTCCTCAGGAAGTGTAAATAGTTATCAAGTGAAAAATCTTTCCCACAGCGATTTAGTAGTAATCCACCCTCCACATTCCGCAGTCTCAATTTTTCATTTTGTGTTGATCTGTTCAGTTCGTGATTTCACTACCGACCTCGCTAATAGCGCACTAAATTTTGCATTGCATAGCACAAACGGACTTGTGCATTTGTGCACTACTTCGTTCTTCTGCAGTAAGGAGTGCATTAACCCTTTACCCAACGCAGAAGATGTCAAAATTTATTATTTCAAATATCATTTTTTAATTTTTTTTAAAAAATTTCAACAAAACCATATCATGTGACCCCTCGTTGGAACGTGCTCGTTCCAACGAGGGGTCACATGATATGGTTTTGTTGAATTGTTTTGAAAAATAATATTTTTTCAACTGCTGAATTTGCATATTACGTGGGCGGATGCGGCCGATTCGTTGAGTAAAGGGTTAACTAACAAACATTTCTTGCGCTAATTGTGCCAGGACTTCTAGTGTCAATTGTAGTCGCCAGAACAAATGCTTTAATCCGAATGTCTCCGAAAGATTAAATAACACAGCACTTCACAAATCGGGCCCATTCTCGATCAGAGAGCTAGCTATACGACTCCTATCTTGTCACAGCACACTGAAACCGGTGGAACGAGATTTCATAGATCGAATAATGAAACATCAAGATGGATTCCAGAAAAAGGAACGAAAAGGAGATGCATTGGTTTCGTGTTTCTCTTTCAACCATTAAGATTCTTTTATGCTCTGTGCAGAAAAGCGGAACGCAATTTTCGAGTTTCGACCAGATCGCGAAATTCCCAACCCGCGATCTAAAAGTTAGTATTTTATCTGTCTCAGAAAAGTCATGTTCTCTCTGCGTTTACAAATTTGTCAATTTATTATGCTAACAAAAATGTCAACTGAAAGTTAGCTGCGCGGATATGTCACGTCTTAAGGGATGGGGCTGGTGTGGGAGTTGCTTAAAAAGCTCAGAAGTTTATAGATTTATTTGTTTATAGTCTGATAGAGGAAGGTCATAGCGAGCAGTTCACGTAAAGTGGGTGATCATTAAAGGACAAGTGGAATGACGTTTAAACTCAGCGAATAAGTCTGAATTTCGCTGCAAAGCATATAGAGTACAATCTAAGTTTCAGCTAATAGACCTTCGAGTGATCGGACTGTTGTCTGACGTTCTGATAGTTTTCCACAGAAAGCAAGTTATTGTCTTTAAAGTTTAAAGATGCAGTCCGTGAGTGTTTACGTAATAATCCACATTTTGTATCGCTTTTTCTTCTCCGTGTATTGTATTTCTGTATTTTTCGCCATGTATTGTTTTGGTGTATTGTTCTCTTCATATTGCATGTGTTGGTTCACTCTAAATATCCTAAAACCACATCCTGTGACCCCCCTCATTGGAACGAGGTCATCGACCTCGTTCCATTGATGGGTTAGAAGGTATGGTTTTGTAGAGATATGTTTATTGGTGCTTAACGCCACATCAGCAGCTAATGCTATATCAATGCGAGGAAACGGTATAAAATAAAACAAGTTCTTGACAATTATGAATTAAAATGATTGAATATCAATAGAAAATACAAAAGAAATACCAAAGAAATGAGTGGTTTGAACAGTAATGAGTGATGATATAAGAAGAGTGAATAACTTATCAACCTGATGATTGGTGACTTGTAAAGTCAGTTTAAAAGATTTGTGACTTGTAAAGTTAGTTTAAAAGAATAAAAACAATTTCACAATTTATTAAAAAGGTTGAAAACGTTCAGAAATGGCAGAATTGTGTTCGGGCTCGTATGATAAAATAGATCTCTTAGAGATCCTACAGTGAAATACTGCCCTCTAACATGATTAAAATCACTGTTGTGTAATAGAAGGTGCCCCACTGTCAACGCCTGTTGGCAAGGAACACACTCTGATCGCACATCATCCCTAACAAAAAGGAATGTGTAAGTCTTGTATGACCAATATGACATCGTGTCAGAATGACATGATTGTTTCTACAAAGGTTACTAGACGGATAATTATCAGTAATCTTTGTTTGGAAGCGATGGAGCTTGTTATTTGTCGCTTCATCCCATTCTGCCTGTCACATAAATTCGATGTATTTATTGAAATGTTGTTTAAAATGACTGAAAGGAATTTTCGAATCAGTGATAGGCTTATTTTGGGGACTGTTTTGCTGCACCGTCTGCCCTGATGTTACCGGAGATACCAACATGTCCATGTAACTAGCAAAGTACGATATCATATTGGTCCGATATGAGAGTATTCAACTTCTCACGAAAGGGGTGCGGTGGCTCAGAAGATAGACGTGCAGGATTCAAGCCGAGAGGTCCTAGTTTCGAATCCAACCTGCAGCAACCGCGTTGTGCCCTCGGGCTAGAAACTTCACCCCATTACCCACGTGGGGACACGGTGGCGTTGTGTACTAAGGCGTACTGCACGTCGATGGTGCACTTGTCTTCAACCAGTGTTAACCCTGCTTGTGTGGTGTTAGCATGTTGGGGAGCTGACAGTTGCTCGCAGTTGCTCGGTGGTTCTCTCCGGCTTCCTCTACCCGTAAAACTGCCGTGGTCATGATTAGCCATTGTGCAGAAATTAAATTTTTTTAGTAAAGTTTGTTTCTTAACATACCTACCACAATTGTTTACAATTGGCTGTAACGTAAGTGCAAGCCCTACTTCGGAACTAACTCAAGCTAAGAAACTTTTCCAAACAAGTTGGAAAAATGATCGAAAAAGGGTCGAGCGAGAACGGCGCTCGACATTACAGGAACTCTCTATGCACACCTCTTGTGTTTAGCGAGCGCATCCGTAACAACCGTGACGTCAATTCCGTATTTCCGCCAACGAGAAGTTTGTGATTTAGCGGGGAGGCATCGATATCAAAGATATCCCCAAGGAGGGTGGGCCTCCGGTAAACAATTGTGGTAGGTATAAGAAACAAAAGTTACTAAAAAATTTAATTTCTTCTCAACCTACTCACAGTTGTTCACAATTGGCGGAATAAACAATAGGAGGATGTGAATCACATAACCAATACCAACAAGAGCAGCAGAAAGAAATGCAAGGAGGTCAGAGAATAATAGCGAAACCTGTAATGAAGAAAGAGAGAAGGCACCTGAAAAGAACAAGGCTGAGCGGAGCACAAGCCCGATAAAAACAAATTTAACGAGGGTGCACAACAGTCTGAGCAGCAACGAGAGGGCCTAAAGAAAAAAAGATCCTCAGATTGCAGCTGTAGGTGGCGGAGATAAAAGGAGAAGAAGGTAGAAGTATTCCTCCAGTAAGCCGCATTCATAACATACCGGAGCGAAACAGAATTGGCGAACGCCCAGGATGTAGAAATGGCACGAACCTCATGAGCATTAAACCGGTTCGAAACAAGATCCGAAGCAGACAAGCTGGAATAAGCCAGCTTGATTGCAAGACAGATCCATCTGGAAATAGAATGGGAAGAGATAGACTGTCTCCTAGGAATGAGAGACAGAAAGAATCTCTTCCGACCCCTCCGAATGAAATGAGTGCGATTAATGTTAGTCTTGATCGCACGAACAGGACAAAGAAGAGGCCCCCGGCCATCGACAGCAGGGAGAACCCGAATGCAGATGGGAGGAGGTACCGAATCAGGAAGTTGATTCTTGGCCAGAAAAGAGCAATCAGTAGTGAAGGTGACACTGTTAGCCTCATTTCTGAAGAAAGCAGAATCAACAGATAGCGCATGAAGCTCACTGACACGTCTGGCAGAAGCAAACGCAAGAAGGAAAGCCGTCTTATAGGTGAGAAAACGCATATCGATCTCAGATAAAGGCTCGAATGGCGCCCCCTCCAAACAATGCAACACCCATGCCAAGTTCCACTTGGGTGTAAGACGCAAAACTCGAGGCCCCTTCAAAGAAAAGTGCCGAATTAGTTTTGAGAGAAAAAGATTACGATCGATGCTCCGATTTCCCACATATGAGAAAGTATCAGACAGCATAGATCGATAGCCCTTTATCGCAATAGGCTGGAGGCCCTTGTAGTCAAAAAGGTATACCAGAAAATCCGCAATTTGAGCGATTGCCGGATCACGGTAATCCACATTTTGAGCTGTACACCAGCGGCAGAAAACCTTCCACTTAGCAGCATAAGTCATGCCAGTGGAATGTCGCCGCGATGCAGAAATGCACTCCACTGATCGTCTCGAAAAACCTCTACGTCGGAGACAGGACCTGATAAAAGACTTGCGTGAAGGGAAGGCTCGCCAGGTTGTTGCGATACTTCTTGGGACGACCCTGGGAAAGACGATCGCGACGTATGGGTAGACGGATTGGTCGATCTGCCAACAGAGGCCGCAGCAGATTGATCCACACCCTCTGTGGAGACAGATGTGCGATCAGAATGATCCTGCAACTGCAAGCACGAATCTTCGCTAACACTTGAGGAAGAATCGGTGCAGGAGGAAAGGCAAAGCCGATCCAACCTGTCCAGTCCAGAGACAGAGCTTCTACATCAAATGCCAGTGGATCTAGATAAGGAGAGACAAAGGTCTCTACCTGATGATTCCAGCGAGTGGCGAAAAGGTCGACCAGAGGACGCCCCCACCGCTCGCAAATCGCCTGAAACACCGACCGATGCAGCATCCATTCGGTGGGAAGGACACTGTCGCATCGGGACAGGGAGTCTGCTAGGACGTTGAAACGCCCGGGAATGTGCCGAATGGACACCCGAGCGTTTACATCCCGCGCCAACAGTAGAAGATCCCGAGATAGCCGATACATGGGAATCGAATGTGTGCCTCCTTGATTCCGTATGTAGGCCACCACTGTCGAATTGTCCGAAAGAAGTAGGACAATGTGGTCCATCAGGTGAGAGATCCAAAGCCGAAAACTGAACAGAAGAGCAAGGAGCTCCCTCTGGTTGATATGAAGGTCCACCTGCTCGCCGTGAGTAGACAGACCGAGAGGATCCAACGTCGCACCCCAGCCCCGATCGCTGGCATCCGCAGTAATGATGCGATCGGCCGAAGGAAGATCCAACGGGACACCCTGAGTCAACCAGGGAACATCGGCCCAAGGGTGGAGGTGACGAAGCAGGGACCGAGGAATAGGAAGTTCCAGGTCCAGAGGATCTACATTCGGACGCCAATGATCCAACAGGAAGTGTTGGAGAGGTCGGACAAACAAGCGACCTAGCGGAATGAGATCTGTCACCGAACCGCAAAGGCCCAGCATCCGAAGGAAAGTCCTGGCCGAGACCGAGGAAGATTGGAGCAGGTTCCGAGTCAAGGCGGAAAGAATCGTCGCCCGAGCATTGGGAACCGACACCACATTGTGAAGAGTGTCGAAATCCATTCCCAAATGACGAACCTGCTGAGAAGGAAGGAGATCCGACTTCTCGCTAGTAGGCCAAGCAACCGCCGGACATCGGACTCCAGAACTGCAGCATTGTGGTGCCGTTGGAGGATGTCGTCCGGGTAGGCTGACGAAGTCACAGCCGACTGAGTACGGTGAAAAGCGAGCACATGTGACATCAGTCGGGTGAAGGCCGAAGGAGCCAGGTTCAATCCGAACGGGAGAGATTTGAATTGAAAGACTCGATCCCGAAACGAGAACCGAAGGTATTTCCGTGACGCCAGATGAATGGGTACATGGAAGTAGGTATCCTTCAGGTCGATACTGGCAGCAAAGACGCGCTGATGAACTGAACGTCAAACCAACCGGAAAGTGCCCATACTGAAACGAGGTGCTATAATGGACTCGGTCAGGATTCTTAGATCGATGAAAGGACGAAACTGGCCGTTTGTCTTCGGCACCATGAAAAGTCTCGAGTAAAACCCCGGTGGAAGCGTGCTCCTGACCACCTCGATCGCCTCTTTGGAGAGGAGATTGTCGATCTCCAGCACCAGAAGGTCCCGACGCAGAGAATCGGAAGGGACTTGAGTCGGGAGGGGCACCCGAGATAAACAGGGATACCGACGGAAAGACAGTCGCAGACCGGATTGGATGACGTCGAGGACTCAAGTGTCCGACGTTATCTCTGTCTAACCGTCGAAAAACAGCGACAGCCTTCCCCTGAATGGAGGCGAATCGAGGTGAGGACCTTCAGTTGCGGCCTTGACGAGGCTCCCGAGAGGAGAAACCAACCCCTCAGGAAGCAACAGAGTCCTGAGACTTTCCTCCCTGAGGCTGCCAGCGAGCCTGGCCCCGGCGGCGCTTCTTCTGAGCAGAAGGAGCGGACGGAGCCGAAGGAGTGGCCGACATCGCCGACGTAGCAGACGCAGCGGGACGCTCGGCAGGCCTGGGACGACCACCACCCGCTTCAGCAGGTTGGTCCTGCTGTCGGAACAAAACCACGGACAGCTTCCACGGAACCATGGAACAGCTGAGGTCCAACTAAAGAAGCAGACCTCAGAACAGCACGCTGCTCAGAAGGAAGGGGTGGAGAAAAATCCAACACCGCATCCCGGCGTGCAAGCTCCAATTTAGCCGTGTTACAGGCGTGAGCGTGTTTGAGGTTCATAAGAGCCTGTGACAAAACGCGCAAAGGCGCCTGAGCATCATCAAACTCCCCTGGTGGAAAATATGCGGCCAGGACAGCGACGACATGGTCCGCGAGAGATAACATACCCAGCATCTCTCGAGACGGGCTCACCATGGACTCAACGACCGACATCGGGAGAACTGCCGAATTAGGCTTAGTCAATCCGAGGGAAGAAGAATCTTCGACCACAGTAGTCATCCCTTGCAAGACTGGTGGACAGACGGACTCGTAAACACGAAACCGCGACGGAGGCAGAAAAGCATCAGCTCGTGAAAAGAAAGAACCCTTCAGGGCATTAGAACGTATTTTGGCGTCTAAGCCCTGGAAGGACTCAACAACCTGAGCCGATTGCAGAGGACGCAAAACCCCAGAGCTAGAAGGTTCAACAGGGTTACGGTGCTCCACAGATGACCGCGGCCGGACGGTCACTGATGGCTGGTCTGAAGGCTGAATGTCTGGCAATAAGCCAAAGACAAAACCCAAAACCTGCCCCAAGACTGACGAGGGGGGGGGGGGGGGGGGGGGCATCGCCTTCAAGAAAATCGTCGTCCTCTGTAGCAGGATGGACGCAGTCCGAGACTGAACATTATCCAAAGGGCCAGGCGAGAAATCTCGGTGACCGACCAAAAGAGGTTGTGCCCCAGGAGGCACAGGGAAGCCAACTTGAGGGTTGCTAGAAAGCAACCGGGTGAGCGCCAAAACGGCCTGTCGCAGCTCATCCTGAGAATCCCTCGTAGCAGCAGCGCCCGACGGAGTGTCTTCCCTGGACCCTTGTAGCAGAAGAACTCAAATCCTCAGAAGGGAGCGACGACGAACGTCGATCAGCAGACAGAATAGGGAGACGGTGAGAAGACACCGGAGGATAGTCCCAAGAGTGACGCCCAGGAGCAATCATTGACCTCTGTGGAACAGAAGGCCCTGCCTGCAAATCCTCTAGAGAGACCGACGGCGTACGTCGATCGGCAGCTGGACCTGGGACACGATGAGAAGAGACACCGGACGATTGTCCCAAGAATGACAGGAACCTGCCATTGGCCTCTGCGCGGCAGAAGGTCCCAGCTGCCCATCCTCTGAGACCGACGACAAGCATCGATCGACAGCCAGACTCGGAACACAGCGAGGAATCACCGGAAGAAGGTTCCAAGAGTAACTGCTAACCGGAGCTGTCACTGACCTCTGCCGAACAGCAGGCCTTGGATGCCAATGCCCCAGCCCCATCCTGCAAGTCGGCACACCAGCAGGGGAAGGTGGGACAACAAACGATTCGCTTGAGGGTCGAGGAATCGCAGGCGAAGCGACCGAACGGCCCAACCGACCAGGAGCAAATCTAGCCAGATGAGACGGAGCAGACCGCAAACCCGCACAGCTTCGCCAAGAAGCCAGGGGAGGCTGAGAGCTCAGAGACATACCGGCAGATACAGTCTCGGACCCCCGAGACTGTACACCATCCCCAGAAGAGTTGGAAGAGCCACTATCATACAAGATAGGATCAGTAGTAACAACTTCCCCAGCAACTGTCGACGGCGCAGGAGGCAGATCGGACAGTGTCACCGAGCTGACCTCGGAGTGACATCAGAAGCCAAAGAGACCACAGTCTCCACTTCAGGCATCAAAGTACCAGCACCGTCAATAGTTGCAGAGGAACTTTCTACAGAAAGAGACTGATCAACATCCTGCGTGACCAGAGTCACCACGTGCACTCCCAGAAATGTCTGAAGAGGCACGGCTACCCTTACCCCGAGAACGAGGGGTTCTAGCCCTGGAGAGAACCACCTTCTTAACAGATGCCCAGAATTTTGAGGACCAAACCCCACAAATACCACAGGAATGGGCCTGTGGGCAATTGTTGCAAGTGACACATGTAGCATGAGAATCGTCTACATGTTTCACCTGCAAACAGGGGGTACAAGGAATTGTTTTAGGCATAATTGCAATATGACCAATGAAATCAAGCTTCCCGCCGACGGAAAACCGAACAACAATGGTCGCGTTAACACGCGGGGGAAAAGCAAGCATATATGTATGAGGAGACAAGCAAAAATGAGCATAAATATCATCGAATAATACTCAATTTAGAGCTTGAAAAGGATACTGTCCACTTGCACATAAATAGACAAGAAGCACCATACAAAAATAAGTTGTTCAAGCAGATAACAGCAAATAATAGCACGAGTCACAACATTTCCGACCATCACAATGGCGCAAATAAAAGGAATTGACGTCACGGTTGTTGCGCACGCGCTCGGTGAACGCAAGAGGTGTGCCGAGAGAGTATCTGTAATGTCGAGCGCCGGTCTCGCTCGACCCTTTTTCGATCTTTTTCGTGCTTTTGCACTCTATCACTTTTCCAACTTGTTTGGAAAAGTTTCTTAGCTTGAGTTAGTTCCGAAGTAGGGCTTGCACTTACGTTACAGCCAGTTGTAAACAATTGTGAGTAGGTTGAGAAGAAATATGTGACCTTAAGCAGGAATAAATAAATAAATAAATAAATAAATAACTTCTCACGAAGTTCCAAAGTGAGAGGGTTCTTCCACTTGGGGTTGAGTAAAACCAGCAAGGAGGAAAGAGAGTCTGAAAAGATAATCGACTTCCTTTCGCGTACAGTCGCGATGTTTTCAAACGCTAGATGTAAAGCTTTGGCCTCAGTCGTGAATATAGAATATTTATTTGGTATTATGACTGAAGTGACGTGATCGCCAGTAACAACAACTGATGATACTTTATCGGCATATTTAGATCCATCTGTATAGAGTCGTTTATATGCACTATACTTTGACTTAGAAAGTCGTTATAATAACTTGAGTAACTCATTATAACGAGTTAGTAACTCGTTATAACGACTTATTTATTAATTGTTCCTTAACGCCACATTAGCAGCTATGGCCATATCGTGGCGAGAAAACTACAGACACAACAATTGTCAAGTATGAATTAAAATAAATTGAATAAAATATGAAATAATCACAAACTAAAAACCAAGAGCAGTCGAAACAATAATGACTAAAGTTATAAAAACCAGAATACTTATAAAATCAACCTGACATTTAGACTTGTGGAGTCTGCATCAAAAGAATAAAAACAATTTTAAAATTTATTAAAAAGGTTGATTTCTTTCAAAAATGAGATTATTTTATGCGTATGGTAAAATAAATCTCTTAGAGATTGTACTGTAAAATACTGCCCTCTAACAAGATTAAAATCAGTACAATATAAAAGAATGTGTTCCAGTGACACCACCTGCTGACAAGGAACACACCCTGGTCGCATATTACCCTCTAACAGAAAGGAATGTGTAAGTCGCGGGTGACCAATATGACATCGTGTCAGAATAACATGATCTTTTCTACAAAGGTTACTGGATGGGTAGTGATCAAATATGTTAGGTCGGAAGCGATGGAGCTTGTTATTTATCGCCTCATCCCATTCCGCCTGCCACAGAGATTTGATGTAGTTACTAATATGGTGGTTTGAAATCACTGAAAGGGATGTTAAAATCAGTGAGAGGCTTGGTTAAGCCTGTTTTGCTGCACTGTCTGCTTTGGTGTTACAAGCGATACCAACATGTCCGGGTAACCAGCAAAACACGATATCATATTGGTCAGACATGAGAGTTGTTAACTTCTCACGAAGTTCCAAAACGAGAGGGTTCTTCAACTTGGGGTTGAGTAAAGCAAGTAAAGAGGAAAGAGAGTCGGAAAAAATAATCGACTTTTTTTCCTCCACATTCTCGATGTGTTCAAGCGCGAGTTGAATAGCCTTAACTTCAGCTGTAAAAATAGAACTCTGATTCGGTATTTTGATTGAGGTGATATGATCACCAGTAACAGCAGCTGATGATACTTTGTCACCATCTCTAGATCAATCCGTATAGATCCTTGTATATGTACTATACTTGAACTTTATATCGGCATATTTTTGTTTGAACTGCAAGGAATTGGTATCAGATTTTTTGGTAGAAGCAAGGTCCAAAATAACTGTAGGTTTTTTAAGATGCCAAGGAGGAATGTGTGATTTACGGTTTTCTTTTATGGATTCAGAATCATTTTTTGCAGACTCCATGTGGGGTTTAACTCTAATTCCCAATGGAGGAATATGTTTCTGATGTCGGTTAAAAAAAGTCAACATTTTGATGTTCTGAAATACAATTATAAGCAGGATTTGAAGGATTGGCCAAAAGTTTAGACTCATATTGGAGAGACAATTTAATTCTGCGCTTCTCAAGAGAAGGCTCCTCTGCTTCAACAAGCATCGAGTCTATTGGGGATGTTCGAAAAGCCCCTAGACTAATTCTAATACCATTATTGTGAATGGCATCAAGTGGTTTTAGGTATGACTTTCTTGCAGAACCGTAAACTATAGAACCATAATCTAATTTAGATCGAACAAGTGATCTATACAGATGGAGCAAAGTTTTTTGGTCAGCACCCCACTCAGTGCTACCAACGACCTTCAGTTGGTTCAGTGCTCTTTTACATTTAACTTTTAGTTGTTTTATGTGGGAAGTGAAATTCAGTTTGCAGTCAAACAACAAACCTAAGAATTTCACTTCCTTTACAACTTTAATGGTGTTTCCATCCACTTTCAACTCTGGATCAAGATGATGCTTCCGGAGCTTTTAAAAATGAACACAATTGGATTTGGTCTTTGAAAACTTAAAACCATTTTCTGTAGCCCATTTCTGGATTCTGTTTAAACACAGCTGAAGTTTGCGCTCTATAGCATTCATTTTTTTTTTTTTTTTTGCTGCTATAGCAGATTAAAAAATCATCAACATACAATGAAGAGTCTACCATATTCTCAATTGCATCGATGATGCTATTAATTTTTATAGAAAACAGGGTAACGGATAAAATACTACCCTGAGGAACCCCCAATTCCTGCTCGTGAGGATCAGACATTTCGACTTATAAAGTCGCTATAACGACTTACCGAGTTACGTAACTCGTATAAACAAGTTACTATGTTGTTTTGACAACTTAGCAAACTCGTTATAACGACTTAGCAAACTCGTTTTTACGACTTGGCAAACTTGTTATTTATTTATTGGAGCTTAACGACACTTTCGATATCCAGAGTTGACTGTGTCGGGCAGTTTTACGGGTGGAGGAAGCCGGAGTATCCGGAGAGAACCACGGAGCAACGGCGAGCAACTGTCAGACTCCCCAACGTACTAACTCCACACAAGCAGGGTTAGCATTGGATGAAGACAAGTGCACCACTGACGTGGAGTGCGTCTTAGTACATAACGCCACCGTGCCCACAGCAAACTCGTTATAACGACTTCTTAGTAACTCGTTATAACGACTTAGAACGTCGTTATAACCACTTACGCAACTCGTCATAACGACTTGGTAAACTCATTTGAACGCCTTATCAAACTCGTTATAACGACTTAGTAACCCGTTATACCAACTTTCTATAACGACTTTCGCAACTCGTTATAACGACTTTGTAAACTCATTAGAACGACTTATCAAACTCGTTATAACAACTTACTAACTCGTTATATCAGCATAACATCAATGACAATGGACTGTAAATTGTTGTAGTTAAATTCTCCCAACACCCAATACTCGATTTCATGAAGTAGTGCAACATCTATCATCCATTTCTGATTTGTGTTCAACCGATTAACAAAAATGGTCCCTGACCGATTACCGGTTATTTGAGCTCTCAATCGACCGATTCTGATGCCGATTCCGATTGTAATACCGTCCACTACTAGACAAATCGAGGCTCGAAAGATCAACATTAAACTGAACATTTTTCACAGTGTGAAACTTTGTTGACTTTGGTCGTAGTAAAATTACCAGTCGCGCACACTTGGGTGGTAAACGTGGCTCTCAGAGAAACGTTTATCGCCTAAGTGCATGCGACTGGTAATTTTACAGCCACCTGAGTCAATGGTGTGCAACCTTCACTTTTCCGGTATGAACTGGCGATTTCCGTAAGTACGCTCAGTTGTAAGCTTATATGTGACCTTAAACACCAATAAATAAATAAATATTGTAAGCTTTATATTTCGTTTAACTTGCTTTTTCCGGAAATAGGGCGTCTAGAGATATTAAGAATACACATTGCGGTTGTTTCTCAACGTTACTGAATGATATTATTGACATCATTTTACAATAACAATTGAACAATTTCAGAAGGCTAATAAAATGCGGTTAATGAATCATCACAAGATGCTTGGCAATAATCGATTGAACCGATGTTCCAGGAGCCGTTGCTGTTGGCATCCGATTGCCCACAATCGGCCTATTGTGGTGGCCGGTTCCGATCATCGGTTGAACACTATTTCTGATTTGTGTTTCGCAGTTTATCAGTTCAAATGAAAACTATTATCATCATGTAGTTATCGTGGTAATCATTATAGTAAATGCCTGAAAAAAAAATGACGGATTTTTATTAACACAGACACGTGCAGGAGATTCAAGAGAATTAAGTAGGCAATCATTACAAGCAACTCTAGATGATGAAATTGTAACATGCATTTATGTTTGCAAAATGTTTAGCTTCAGCATACACAGAATAAAAACATCTAAAAAATGAATTGCATCACAAGGGATATTAGTTACTGGGGTATGCATGTACCCCATCTTGCATCATAAGACATAATAGGTACACCTGTTTTCCTCAAGAATGTCAACTCTGGTTGACTGAATATACAAATGAATGTGTACCATTTCCCCTTCACAAAAACCTCAAACAGTATTGAATAATCCAAGACCACGTGGAGGGGGGAAGGGGTAGGATTATTTGAACTGGTAAAAACGGCGAAACCCAAAACAGAAATAGATGACCGTGTTTTGTGTTACTTCATAAAATCGTTTATAGACTTTTGGTATCGCACAGCAGATGGCGTTTTTGAGTTAGAGAATTTAGCTACAACAACTTACAATCCTTTGTGTTACATCACAGAATGGTTTTGATAATCGAGAGAAGACATGGATGCTATAAAGGTGTCGAAAACTAGATTTTATTCTATGCGCTCTATCATGCTGAAGTTTTTGGTGATTATTACCGAAATAATGGGAAAAACCTTTTTTTATTCTTAAGTCTGAGTGTGGCGACAAATTTGAGATGACTCGATAAAACGGTAGTCCCGCGTGAGATTCGTTCTCTCTCTTTGGTATACTACTCGTTCGGAAGTCAGCCTGAATGAGAATTGTGGGGTAGTGCTGTCGGGGTATTCGTTCCCCGGATCTATCTATCGAGTTTTTAGATGGAGTGATGGCAACCAGAACAATTTTCTTTCAAAACATAATTGCTGCAGATTCTGACGCCATTTAAGAGGTGTTTTTGTCGATTTTTGTTTGAAAAAATGCACAAAATCTTTTGAAAATGATCGATTTTTTTATTTCGAAGCCTGTATCGAACGCTGAATCAACAATTTTCGGAATATCTCGGTAATATAAGTTCGCTCATTAACCCTTTATCCCAACGTAACGGCCAAAACGGCCAGCGATATTCTCAAAATCGCCAGTTAATTTTCATTATTTTTTCATTTTTTGTCTCAAAAAAACATAGGTTATGACCCCTCATTAGAACGAGCTCGTTGAGCTAGTTCCAATGAGGGGTCATAACCTATGTTTTTGAGACAAAAAATTAGTTGCTCAATATTTTTTTTGCAAGTGTCGTCTGCTTTTCATGTTAGGTAAAGGGTTAGAACACGATTCGCATCGAAAACGATGCTTGCGACATGTTGGTGTCAGTTTTGAGAACCCGTACACCAAGTGATTTATCTGATTTTGGGCGCTATTTTGGATTTAAGCACTGTGGTCAGGCTGATTCATGTTAACATCCAAAAATCGTCTTCCAAGATGTACAGGTACACAAAAAATAATTGTTTGGGAAGTGGGGGGGGGGGGGGGGGGGGCCTGGGTGAGTTTTCAGCTACTGGACTAATAATGTCTCATGAAACCGCATTGTTTTCAGCCAAAAACAACTGAAGCTGGCATGGAGGTCTTTTGACGGGAACATAACCTGTGCGGTTCACAACAATGCCCGGAAAGACTTTTGCCTGGCTAAATACAATACTGTGATCACTAAAGTGGTCTTTTTATCGACTAGATCGTGATCCGACCCCAACACACTTACACAATTGGATCGATGTTCATGAACAGAATATTGCGGATTCAAGTTTGGAAGAAGGAAAACAAACAAAAATAGCTTCTGATATTCGATGCGGCTGCATTACCTTTACCGTGGGTGAGACATGATAGTGTTGTAGAGAGGAAAGAAAATTTTGAACGGATCAAAACCCAGTCGCGATCCGGTCGCAATTATCTGCCCACTCTTCTATTCACATCACTGTGCTCTCGTTTGGCCGATACTGTCACACGGTACGTACCGTCCATTCGATTGGGCCTCTAAATGGCTGTTCGCCGTGTAATAAGGGATGCTCGGGCAGGGCCGTCGCTAAGGGGGTTTGACCACCCCAATATTTTTCCAGTCGGGACATTTTTAATTGGATTGGGGTCTTAGATATCGATTCGCTCTTCCTTGCAATCATGTACTGTCTGCAGAGACTAGAATGTATACTGGATTTATGTCATCACACAGCCGATCATACGGGGGGGGGGGGATTTAGTACTCGATTTTGCTGTTGGGGGAAGAGGAGGGCGGCGGCGTGACTAATTTGGAGTACAAGAACATTAAATAAATATTTTTGGATGAATATTTTATTTATCCACAAATAAAGTTCAAAGACGTCTGGAAATTTTTAACTATACCCTCCACTATCTAATATTCCAACAACGTCATCAAGGCATGCATTCAATGAATGCATGCCTTGATGATGTAGTTGGAATATTTTGTCAGCCGGGACTTGAGCCATCAAGGTTGGAACAAATCAGGTTTAACCCCCCCCGCCCCCCCCCCCCCCCCCCAATCAGTCATCTTCGCGACGCACCTGCCCTCGGGCTAAAGATCAGTGCACAGTATTCGAGCAGAGCAAGGTCGCAAAGTTTGCAACGGAAGTGTTCCTACAAAATCTGCGCCACGATGTCAAGGAGCATTAATATGTAACAGTTGAAAGAATCCGTAAAAAACCATGCGCTGAAAATAAACTGAGAACCTACAGTGCTTCCACATCTGCAACGGAGAACATTAACATGTTGGAATAAAAGTGTCGGAGTGATAAATAATGCCCTACCTTGTCCACGGCTTCACTCTTCCTTCACTTTCAAAACTCGAACTTTTGAGTTCCGCGGTCCAACTTTTTCTCGAGATATTCATTGTAGGAGTTCAACAAGTTCTCAAAACAGTGTCGTTAAACACAGAAGTATTCCATACACAGTTGTAACTGACTCGATTGATATAGATTATAATTATTCCATACGCACACAGATAGCGAAGAATACTTCCTTATTGGAACACAAAAAAATAGTAACTTTATCAAAACCCAAAAGCCACTGGCACCTGTGACTAAGTAAACGGAGTTTTTTCAATCACGCTGGAAGATCGATCGGATAACAGTGTATCTGCGAAGTGGTCAGTTTCTATAGCAACCCAATCAAAATATTACTGCAGCTACAACATTGTCATGCCTTGTATGCAGTACCAACGCATCATCTTCGATAAGTCGCAAATGCAAATTCTAATCAAAGTAATCGTGCAGGGCAATTTTATAATTACATGCGGTGATGAGATGTGTGCGAGTCCTCTGTGCGACGTAATCTTGTGTCATCGCCGACTTTGCTATTAGGAAGGATATTTCAGTGCTTTGTTAAAATTCTGTGAAAGTGACTGGCATAACTTCTGTTTTGTGTGATACAGTTGCGGTCACAGCGGCTGACAAATTTCGGAAAAAACTAAACACTATAACAGCTTTTTAACCCTTTACCTAACCTGAAAAGCAGACGACACTTGCAAAAATAATTCTTGAAAAACTAATTTTTTTCATTTTTTGTCTCAAAAACATAGGTTATGACTCCTCGTTGGAACGAGCTCGACGGGCTCGTTTCAACGAGGGGTCATAACCTATGTTTTTGAGACAAAAAAATGAAAAAAATAATGAAAATTAATTGGCGATTTTTGAGAATAGCGCTGGCCGGTTTTAAGCGTTATGTTAGGTAAAGGGTTAACTTGATAAATTCAATCTACAATTTAGGCCTGGTGGAGGCATTTTATCTGTCGACAACAGCTTTTTAACTTCAAGAAAGTAAAATCTACAGTTGGGTCAGATGTCGACAACGATCGTCCAAAGAGACTAGGCAGACATTTCCATCGTTGAAATAAGGTGAATGCAAGTCACATTTCGAGTGAGCAGCAGGAAGCTTGAGTTGTTATCACCGACACGAAGCTTGAGTGGTGATCACCCTATGGTGGACAAGACTGTCCAGTTTCTTCAGAAGAGAGTTGCGTCATCTATCTGATAAAGGACATACTGACGTAACCTTATAATGACACTTGGTGAACCAATATGATAACTTTCGGAGGATTGTACATGTAATAGTTACCAATCGAGCAGGAGGTATTTTATTAATTTAAACAACCTGCCCGGTGCGTGGAGGGACTCCGAGCCGCGTAGTGGCGAGGTATTACGGCACGGTTCAAATTCATGAAATACTGACAGCGAAGTGAAACGAAATGAAATGAAACTTTATTTTGCAGCACACTCATGTACAGTTTACATAAATACACAATAACAATAAAAAGGTGTACACTGCATGGAAATGGCATAGCCGGAGAGGCTGTCTTCCTGCCATTCCCAGACATGATTTATTTTTGTTTTGTCCTGACATCAGAGTCGTTTAGTTCTTTGTCCTCCCCGATTCACAATAAGTGAACCCTTAGAGAGGCTTTTTGTGAAGCTTTCAACATGTTCGGAGGTAATCAGAAAAAACAAGTGGTGATTTGAAAAATTTAGATTGAGGAATAATTGTAGAAATAGCGATAGTTGGGAGGTTGGACTATTTGATACAAATAGATAACTAGAAAATGATATATAGATTGGTACAAGTAATGTCAGAAGAATATGCATTCAAGAATGAATTTATTATTGTCTTTTTAAACAGAGGCCTGCTATATTGCCTTACTTCGAGATTTAAATCATTCCAAATTTTCGGGAAAGAATGAATCGGGAGATCAGCAGAAAAGCGAGTTTTTGGTTTGAGGGAGCGCACATTCCCTGTTTGTCTTGTTTCCATTCCAGAAGGGTTAGTGTATATTTCGAAAGTATTGTCAAATGACACAGGAAGTTTATTGTGGTACCAGTCACGCATAAAAAGATGTACATGCAGCTTATACAAATCTTCGAACTTCAGTATTCCACAGTTTTTAAATAAAGGTTCGGTGTGTGAGGTATCTTTTCGATTTGTTATGATACGGATAGCCTTTTTGGAGTGTTGAAATTCTCCTGGTTGAGGGAACATGGCCACATACAAGAAAACCATACAGCATATGGCTATGTATCAATGAGTGATACAATATCTCCAAGGCTTTCAAAGAAAGGATTCTTTTTGCCCTATGATGGGCAAATATTGCCATGCCATCTTTAGGCAAACTGCGAGGTTGGTAACTAACTTACACCCTGTCCTTTGTCCAATCAAAAATAAAACCCAAAACAAAAAAAAAAACAAAAAAATACGCACGGTCTCAGGTATATTCAGTGGACCAGAGGCATTCAAGTTTGGTCACTTGAACACACAGTCAATTCTATCAGGTGTGTCCAGAGATGGCGGAAGTTCTATAAAAGTAGAGGGGCACAAATTTTCAAGACGCCTATGGTTCGGCTCAGTGGGAGAAAAATATACTATTTATTTATTTATTTATTTATTTATTTATTTATTTATTTATTTATTTATTAGGGTTTAACGACATATTAACAGCCAGGGTCATATCATGTCGGTGACAGTTTTACGGGTGGAGGAAGCCGGAGTACCTGGAGAGAACCTCCGAGCAACGACGAGCAGCTGTCAGCTCCCCAACATCGTAACTCTGAACTCTGCACCGTGGCACAGGCAGGGTTAGATTGGTTGAAGACATGCGCACCATCGACGTGCAGTACGTCATCGTACTCGTGCGTCATCGTGCCTCCATGTAGGCAAACGAGAAAAAGTTACAATCGTATATCGGTAAACGTACTTTGACACACCACAGTGTCTCGTTTAGACGTGCATGCCGCTTTGTGGTCACTGTCCTGTCCATTTCTGCAACTTCGATCCATCTTCCAATTCGAAGGCCACCCTTCGGGTTTGAAGATGGTGGAAGTAGAAGAAACGGACGTAAGCGACCGAAGGTGGGATTGCTAGGTCAAATGGCGTTAGGATTAGCAAATTATATATTACAGAAATGCCGTATATTGGCACGTTTGCATGCGCCCATTTTATCGCATTGTGTTACCACACAGCATGTCTGTGGAAATACGTTGAGGGACGTGTCCCCTGTGCCCTATGGTTCCGCCGCCTCTGAGTATGTCAAGTTATTTGCATGTAAAGATAGTAGAGGCAGGGTGTAAAATTATTTTCGGATTTAAAACAAGAATTAGTAAGCATTTGAAACAGAGTCTTAGGTTAGTACAAGTCAGCCTTTTTCTGTAAATTCAACAGTAGCTCTAATGCAGGTCTTGAATTTGCCTTAACACTTTACACCCGGGGAAGCCCAAAACAAGACGTTAGGGAATTTATTTCTTTCATTAAGGCGTCTACTGACGGAAATAAGTCCGACAGCAAATTTATTTCTTTTTTTACGGTGTCCACCTACGGGATGTATGAATGGAATCACACAAGCAGACAAAAACTTGCGCCTATTTAAATTTATACAAGCATGGAAACAAAGGATAGTCATTCCCAATCGGCGTTGTCCGATGCAAATTATCATTCAGTGGTACTTGTTTGCCCATAACGTCATATATTCCCAAGGATCTAGTAATTTTAACAAGGTTTCTTCCCATCAACAAACTCAATAAAATCATCTACCATTAAGGTGTCGAATTTAAGGCTCTGAAAACTGGCTGCGACTTGGCGGAAGCACAAGAGTGGGTATCCGAAGCTAGTCATCGGTGTCCCGGTTAGTTGGGAAAATGGAAGATCAGTGCGCCCCCCCCCCCCCCCCTCCCCACCGGTGGCCTTTTTGAACATGACCACAATGTTGGCCAGTCAAAATATTTCCTCAAGTTTGTATAGACACACTCAAATTTTGAAAAGGTAATAGACTTTAGACGGCCCACAGGAGACCAGAGCAGGAGCAATATTGCTAGACACATGAAGTACTATAAACGATAAGACATGGACATCCCCTACCTCTCGTAGTGGATGTCCATGTTGTAACGCGGATATACAGAACGACACACGCTGATGAATAAGTTAATCGATATGGCACCAGTGTCAGCGCGGTAGGATAAAACGAGAGGCCGTGTCGTTCAGTGTTTATTACACGCTTTTGCGTACCCCCCCCCCCCCCCCCCCCCAATTATTGGACGGACACTCGTCATTTCATTTGACAACTATCAACAAAAAGAACACATTTGATCGCCAACCAAATTTGCGAGGGGAACCCGTATTACTGTTCCGTCCCCTGAGTTCCAATGTGTTCGACAATGTGTTCTCTGTGCCTACTGGGACATAGAACACATTGGAACTCAGGGGACGATTTTCAACTATCGTTAGGGATTCAAATTGTAATTACGTTGCACGATTTGTAGAAAATTCCAGTGAAATTCGCTTCTATTTAAAAACCTTCCGTCAAAGATTTCCGTTCCACACATATGTGCGGAACTGATTTAGAGCTGTAGGTTAACCTAAACCGAACCGAGGTTTTTAGTTTTTTTTAAAAACCGAAACCGAAACCGTCGACATCCCGTAATCTGAGGTTTTTCGTTTTTTATTAAATACTCTCTTGCTGCAGAAATTCACAGAATGTAGCCATCCCAGAGTAGTAAGAGTACCCAGACACTGCCAATGGCAGTGTCTGGGTACTCTCACTACACTGGGATGGCTACATTCTGTGAATTTCCGACATTTCAGTTTAGTTGTGTTTTCAGCTTTCCTCAAGTTGCGTGTAGGTGTCAGACCTCGACAAATGGCCAAGCACAATGAAAGTTCTGTATATAGGTAATTATTATATTGGCCTCCCTGATTCTTCGTGTATTATAGCTTATTTCGGGCATTCATTAGCTTATTTCGGGCATTCATTGAGTTTCACTCAATTTCACTGCCATTCAGTTATGACTCCGGATATAAGAATGAGTTTTATTGAATTTTATTTGGCCTCATGAACAAACCGAAAACCGAACCGAACCGAGGTTTTTACACCACCTGAAAAACCAAAACCGAAAAAGAAATTTAAAAACCTACAGCTCTAAACTGATTTTCATTTGCCGCATGGTTGCTGTAGATGGGGATTACATTGAACAGGCGTGTCATAAAATAACGAGCCTCCCAGTTAGTGTCGGTGCTTGTGAGAAAAAAAAATGAGTTTCCAAAAATAGGAGGCGCGCCGGATGTCCGCCCAAATACATGTCCAAAGGTATTGTTGAAACGTATGAATTCTAAAATAGATCACTATTTGCCATGGAGTAATTAAAAACCAATCAACGAAGTATGAGGAATAAATCTAATCAGTGAACATAGTAAGGAGAAAATGAGATCAAGTGTTCAAAAAATGCTGTGTAAATCAACCTGTGAAATAGTTATGAATGGATACGAATTTGAAATAATAAAAACAAACTATTTAAAATTTATTTAAAAGGTTGATTTCCTTCAGGAACGACAGAACATGAGGATTTGTACTGTAAAATAGGTCTCTAAGAGACACAACATTAAAATACTGTCGTCTAACAAGATTAAAATCAGTACAATGTAAAAGAATGTGCTCTACTGATAACACCTGCTGGCAGGGAACACACACTGATGGCATATTGCCCCCTTACAAAAAGGAATGTGTAAGTCATGTGTGACTAATATGAGACCGTGTCAACATTATATGATCCTTTCTACAAAGGTAACTAGACGAGTAGCGATCAAAAATATTAGGTCGGAAACGATGGAGCTTGTTACATGTATTCGTCGCTCCATCCCAATCCGCCTGCCACAGAGATTTGAGGTAATTATTGATATTTGATTTGAAATCACTGAAAGGAATGTTAAAATCAGTGAGAGGCTTGGTTAAAGCCTGTTTTGCCGCACTGTCTGCTCTGGTGCTACCGGAGATACCTACATGTCCAGGTAACCAACAAAACACGACACCATATTGGTCAAACATGATAGTATTCAACTTCTCACGAAGTTCCAAGATGAGAGGGTTCTTGAACTTGGGGTTGAGTAAAGCAGGCAAAGAGGAAAGAGAGTCGGAAAAGATGATCGACTTCTTTTTCTATACATTCTCGATGTGTTCAAGAGCTAGTTGTAATTCTTTAACTTCAGCTGGAAAAATAGAACTTTTGTTTGGTATTCTGATTGAGGTAACCCGACCACCAGCAATAACCGCTGATGGGACCTCGTCACCATCTTTAGATTCATCTGTATAGACCCTTGTATAAGCTCTGTACTTTGTCTTAATTTCCGCATATTTCTTCTTAAACTGTAGAGAATTTGTTTCAGACTTTTTGGTAGAAGCAAGGTCCAAAATAACTGTTGGTTTTTTAAGATGACAAAGTTTGCCGTTCACGATTTTCTTTTATTGTATCTGGTTCAATTTTGGCAGACTCCATATAGGGTTTACTTCTTATTCCCAATGGAGGGATATGTTTCTGGTGGTGGTTAAAAAACTCAACGTTTTGAGGTTCTGAGATACAGTTATAAGCAGGATTTGATGGATTAGAAAGAGGTTTTGACCCAATGGAGGGATATGTTTCTGGTGATGGTTAAAAAACTCAACGTTTTGAGGTTCTGAGATACAGTTATAAGCAGGATTTGATGGATTGGAAAGAGGTTTTGAGACATATTGGAGTGAGAGTTTAACCCTTTACCCAACGCAGACGATATCAACATTTATTATTTTAAATATCATTTTTTTCACATTTTTCAAAACATTTCAACAAAACCGTATCATGTGTCCCCTCGTTGGAACGAGCCCGACGAGCTCGTTCCAACGAGGGGTCACATGATATGGTTTTGTTGAAATGTTTTGAAAAATAATATGTTTTCAACTGCTGAATTTGCATATTACGCGGGCGGATGCGGGCGATTCGTTGGGTAAAGGGTTAATTCTGCTCTTCTCAAGAGAAGGCACCTCCGTTTCAACAAGCATTGAATCGATGTGTGGTTGGTCACTTGTGAAATTCCCGTTCAGTTTTCTTGCGATCCTTTATAGCCTGTTTACGTTCATCATCAAACCTTGGTGTGGTGAAACGTTTCGGACCTGTCGAGGTTTTAGGGGTGACTGTGTTTGTAGTGTCAAGCAACTCGTTTGTAAAATGTTCTATTTGGTCAGCGCTATCCTGAAATTTCTCCCGTGTGAGGCGTTCAAAACAAAGCAATGAGAAAGTGTCCCAATCAGATTTTTTAAAGTTCAACTGGGACTCCCTCTCATCGCCAGCCGGAACTACATTCTCCAACACAATTGAAAAGTGGTCACTCCCGCATAAGTTATCTACTACCTTTGGCGATGAAAAGTATGTATTATAAAATAGATCATTATTTTCCCTGAAGTAAATACAAACGTGTCGATGAAATATGAGGAATAAAATTAGGAGTGAACACAGGAATGAGACTAGTTGTTTGAAGAATGTTGTGTAAATTAACCTGTTGAATAGGTGGGAGTTTAAAAAAATAAAAACAATTTACAATTTATTAAAAATGGTGATTTCCTTGAGGGACGATAGATTTCTTGAGAATGTGTATTGCCAAATAGGTCTTGAAGAGACGCAACATTAAAATACTGCCGTCTGACAAGATTAAAATCCGTACATTTCAAAAGAATTGATCCACTGTCGCCCCTGCGGACCACGCACACATTCTGATCGCGTATTACCTCTATCAAAAAGGAATGTGTTTGTTTTGTATGACCGATATGACATCGTGTCAGAATGACGGGATCTTTCCCACAACAGTTACAAGACGGATGCTTCTCAGTAATAGTAGTTCGGAAGTGGTGGAGATTGTTATTTGTCGCTCGATCCCATTCCGCCTGCCACGCAGATTCGATGTACTTGAAATATGTGGCTTCAAAACACTTGGTGGAATTTTAAAATCAGTGAGATGTTTGGTTAAGACTTAGTTTGGGTGCACTGTCTACCCTGGAGTTAACGGAAATACCAACATGTCCAGGTAACCAGCAAAACGATATCTTATCGGTCAGACATGAAAATATTCAATTTCTCACGAAGTTCCAAAATGAGAGGGTTCATGAACTTCGGTTTGAGTGAAGCGATAACAGAGGTATAATCATACACTAAATAAAGGAAAATAAGAAACAGTCTTTAACAGTAATCATACAATGTATTTAACCTGAAACCATTTCCAATACTGTGGCCTATTAAATTATTCTGTTTTGATTCACTAATGAAATTATTCTGGTTCGGGTTATACTGCAGTGTTGTCTGTCGCAGTTGGATAGCATACTGCGGACAGTATGTTCGTATTGTGCCATAGTACAACTAACAGTTTACCCTATAATCTTCGCGGTTGCATTTAGCAATTAATACTTTGTTTTGCCTAAAATTCATTCAGTTGCTATCGCGTATTGCTGATATACATCAAAGCGTGACGTAGTCACAACAGGTCTTCTCATTAGGATGTAAGGACCCACGTTCGAAAGTCATTGTCATGTCAGAGGGTTTTATAGTTGGAGAGGGGGGGGGGGGGGGGCGGAAATTCTGAGGGAACTTTGTGATCATTTAATTATTTATTGGTGATTGGTATTGGGAGCGCGGTTTCTCAGTGGTTACGGCATTGAACTTTAAACCGAACATCCACGGTTTGATTCTCGCCAGGGGTAACTGCGCTGTGTCTTTGGGCAAGGCACGTAATCTCGATTACCCATGTGGTGGCACGGTGGCCTGTATACTAAGGTGTGCGGAACGTTGATTTGTTTACCTATTGGTGCTTTAGTCCACATCAGCAGCAAAGGGTATATCGTGGCGATGAAAAGTATGTTTTTTAAAAGAGATCACTAACTCCCATGACGAAATTAGAAACGAGTGAATACAGTACGCTAATGAGAGAATGAGACCAGTTATTCGAAAAATGCTGTGTAAATCAATCGGTGAAATAGATATGAATGGATGAGAATTTAAAAGCAATTTAAAATTGATTAAAAAAGGTTGATTTCCTTCAGGAACGACAATTTTATAAGAATTTCTGTTCTAAAATAAGTCTCGAAGAGATGCAACATTAAAATACTGCCGCCTAACAAGATTAAAATCTGTACAGTGCAACAGAATGTACTCCATTGTCAACACCTGCTGCCAAGGAACACACTCTGGTTGCATACTTATTCATTTATTTATTTATTGGTGCTTTACGCCACGGCTATATCGTCGCGATGAACGGTATGTCTTTTAAAAATGATCATTATTATAAGTAATTTTGAATCGATGAAATATGAGGAGATAAAACATAAAACTAAGAAGTGGATACAGAAATGACAAAATGAGACAAGTCATTCAAAAAAAGCTGTATAAATCAACCTTTGAAATACATAGGAATTGGTGAGAATCTAAAAGAATAAAAACAATGTAAAATTTATTAAATGTTGATAACTTTCAAAAAGTGAGAATTTTGTGCGGACTCGATTGATAAAATAAATCTCTTAGAGATCTAACTTTAAATATTACCCTCTGACATGATTAGGTCGCATACTACTCTCTAACAAAAAGGGATGTGCAAGTCGGGTATGACTGATTTGACATCGCATCAGAATAACGTTACTAGACGCATACTTATCAGTAATATTAGTTCTGAAGCCATGGAGCTTGTTATTTGTCGCTCCATCCCAATCTGCCAGCCAGACTGATCTGATGTAATTATTTACATGTGGTATAAAATGACTGAAAGGAATTTTAAGGTTAGTGAGAGGCTTCGTTAAGTCCTGTTTTGCTGAACTGTCTGCTCTGGTGATACCGGAGATACCTACATGTCCAGGTAACCAGCAAAACACGATATCATACTGGTCAGACACGAGAGTATTCAACTCCTCACAAGTTTCAAAATAAGAGGGTTGTTCAACTTGGGGTTGAGTAAAGCATGCAACGAGGAGTGAGAGAGCCCGAAATATAATCGACTTCCTTCCCTGTTCATTCTCGATGTGTTCAAGCTCTTGTTGTAATGCTTTAACTTCAGCTGTGAAACCAGAACTTTTATTGGTATTCTGATAGAGCTGACCTGATCAACAGTAACTGCAGCTGATGATACTTTGTCACCATCTTTAAATCTACAGGAATAGATCCTTGTATATGCACAATACTTGGACTTTATCTCAACATATTTTGTTTGAGCTGTCTCAGACTTTTCTGAAGAAAAAAGGTCTAAAATAGCAGTAGGTTTTATAAGATGCCACGGAGGTATATGTGGTTCACGGTTCTCTTTTATAGAATCAGATTCAAGCCTGGCGGACTCCATATGGTGTTTAATTCTAATTCCCAATGGCGGAATATGTTTTTGGTTCCGGTTGAAGCAGTGTTCTAGCAAACAGTTTAGAAACATACCAGAGTGACAATTTCTCGAGAGAAGACTCATGTGCTTCAACAAGCATTGAATCTATTGGTGATGTTTGAAAAGCTCCGAGGCTAATTCTAATACCACTATTATGAATTGCATCAAGTGGTTTGAGATACGACTTCCTTGCAGAACCGTAAACCACACAGCCGTAATTTAATTTGGATCTACTGAGTGAAAACTTATATTACGTACTTTCAGGCAGCTGTACAGATGGAGTGTTTTTTGATGAGCACCCCCAACCAGTGCCTTGAGGGGATTAACCCTATACCCAACGAATCGCCCGTATCCGCCCGCGTAATATGCAAATTCAGCAGTTGAAAAAATATTATTTTTCAAAAAGTTTCAACAAAACCATATCATGTGACCCCTCGTTGAAACGAGCTCGTCGAGCTCGTTCCAACGAGGGGTCACATGATATGGTTTTGTTTAAATTTTTTGAAATTTTAAAAAAAATGATATTTAAAATAATAAATTTTGATATCGTCTGCGTTGGGTAAAGGGTTAAGTGTTTTTTACATCTCACTCTTTGTTGTTTTATATGAAAGGTGAGATTCAGTTTGTTTTCAAACAACAAACCCAAGAATTTCATTTCTTTTACAACTTTTAAGGATACTCCCCCCATCTATTTACAACTCCGGATCAAGGTGATGTTTTCGAAGTTTACACAAATAAAAGGTACACAATTTGGTTTTGTCTTTGAGAACTTAAAACCATTTTCTGTGGCCCATTTTTTAATTCTTTGTAAGCACAGCTGAAGTTTGCGCTCTATAACATTCATGTTTTTGCTGCTATAGAAGATTAGAAAGTCATCTACATAGTTACAATGGCGAGTCCACTATATTCTCAATTGCGTAAATAATGCTGTTGGTTGATTTTCACTGAGAAAAGGGTAACAGACAAAATACTACTCTGAGGAACTCCCAATTCTTGTTCGTGAGGATCAGACAATATCACCGAACTTGTAATTGACGGCCCTTTAAAACATTTTCTTTAAAAAGAGGCACGCGCCCTCTCAACCCAAAGTTAGAAAGATCTTTTAAAATCCCATACGTTCACGTTGTATAGTAAGCTTTCTCCAGATCAAACAAGATAACGACCGCATGTTTTCTGGTGAAGGCATTTCGTTGGCTTCTGAAACCACGCTGAACATTCGTAAGTATATTTTTCGATTCCAGAAACCAGACAAGTCGATCATTGATCATCATTTCCATGGTTTTACACAGACCGCTTGTTAAAGCAATGGGTCGATAATTGTTTGGGTTGCCTTGATCTTTATCAGGCTTTAGAATGGGAATAATCGTTGCTTTTCACCAGGGGGTGGAAACTGACCAGTCACTCATATGCCATTAAAAATTGATAGCAAAAGTTCAAGTGAGGTTTGGGGCAGATGTTTTAAAAGTTGATAATGTATTTCATCTGGCCCAGTGGCAGGATCCTTTGTTTTATGCAAAGAGTTATTCAACTCTCCCATGAAGAAGGGTTCATTGTAATCCTCTAAATTGTCAGAGGTGAATTTAATTTTTTGTCTTTCGAGTTGTTTTTTAATTTTAACGAATTCCTGTAAAAGGAATGGAAGTCCGTAGGAACGTTAGTCCCTCTGGACTATTATTCCGCGGAATTATAGTCCTAGATCTAACATTTCTAGACTACTATTCCTAGAAATGTTAGACCTAGGACTATAATTCCGCGGAATAATAGTCCAGAGGGACTAATTTTCCTACGGACTTCCATTCCTGCCACATCGGTCGAAATTTTCTATCTCCTTTTAACGATTACATCCCCTAAAATCCCATTAATATGTTTGATATTTATTACAAAAAGGGGAACGGAAAGAATTTACTGACCATGGTTGGAACAACTTGAAATATCAAGGTTAATTGAAGTTACTTCACTAAATTGTGCAAATATGGGCCACATACAATATATATGCAGGTTTTAAGATCATTCCTGTCACACCGGATTAGAATTTTCAGATGATGAATTTTTAGAAAATGCTGAGGCCAATTTCTTTGATATTTCCTTTTTAGATGTAATTAAGGTGCTATTATCTTCCAGGTGTTGTACATTTCATTTTGCTTCTTTATCTTTAATTTTCTTTTAATCATTTTTGAAATTTTATTCATGGGTGTTTGTTGTTTAAGTTCAGAAACAAATTTTTCTTTGTTTTAAAAGTCGTCTTCTGTTTGCCCGATTTATAAGCTGTTTGTTCAAATTAAGTGTTGAAGGTGACTAATTAAATTCCCGTTCAGTTTTCCTGCGATCCTTTATAGCCTGCACTGCAAAAAATATAGGTTCTCTTTAGAACCCAAACTGGTTCTAATCTTGTCCCTGAGATGGAATCAGTTCTGTTTAAACAGTTTTTATTTCAAATCAAATAAATTTATAAAGATTAACATCAAATATTAACAGAATTAAACATAAATTGAGGCGGTTTCAGCCGTAAGCTTAGAGCTTATACGAGGTTGTCTCAAATCATTATTAAGCAAAGGAGATATGAACAGTTGGCATATCGAACCAGTTTTAGTTCTGCACAGAGCCAAAACTGGTTCGATATGCCAACTGTTCATATCTCCTTTGTTTCAAAATGTTTGGCGACTGCGTTGAATAAGCTCCAAGTTTACTGCGGAATCTACCTCAGTTCATGTATTATTCTGTTAAAATTGAATGCTAATCTTTATAAATTTATTTGATTTGAAATAAATTCTGTTTAAACAGAACTGGTTCCATCTCAGGGACAAGATTACAACCATTCCTGGTTCTAAAGAGAACCTATATTTTTTGCAGTGTGTTTGCACTCATTATCAAACCATGGTTTAGTGAAGCGAAACGTTTTGGATTTGCCGAGGTTTTAGGAATGACTGTGTTTGCAATGTCAAGCAACTCTGTATTGGAATGTTCGATTTGGCCAGCACTTTCCCTAAATTTCTCCCGTTTGAGGCGTTCAGAACAGAGCGATGAGAACGTGTCCCAGTCAACCTTTTTAAAGTTCCACTGGGACACCCTCTCATCGTCAGCCGGTGTGACAGGAATTGAAGTCCGTAGGAACGTTAGTCCCTCTGGACAATTATTCCGCGAAATTATAGTCCTAGGTCTAACATTCCTAGGAATAGTAGTCCGCCGGACTACTATTCCTAGAAATGTTAGACCTAGGACTATAATTCCGCGAAATAATAGTCCAGAGGGACTAATTTTCCTACGGGCTTCCATTCCTGTCACACCGGGACCACACTCTCCAACACAATTGAAAAGTGGTCACTCCCGCACAAGTCATCTTCTATCTTCCAAGAAAAATCGAGGAAGATAGAAGGGCATGCAATTGTAAAATCAATCGATGTTTTCGAACCGGATGTGAGATGCAAGTAAGTGTCATTGACCAAACAGAAGTCATATTTTGTAATAAATTCTTCTTTTTCCGTTTACATCTTCTTAACTGCAGAAATTACTCCAAAAGGGGGCAGAGTGCGTTAAAATCACCCAACAAAATGTATGGAGTTGGGAGTTATTGGACCAGCAGCGCAAGATCATTCAGTTGTAGGGTTTTACTTGGTGAAACATAAATCGAACATAGTGTAATTGCTTTGTCTAATGTTATGCATACCGTCATAGCCTGCACATTTGTGTGTAATTGTACAGAACGGTGAATAATGCCGTTTCTAACTAATACAGACGTCACGATCATGAAGATCATTATCATCTGCCCACCAGAATGTTTGTGAGCATGTGATCGAAGTTAATAATTTTGTGTCTGGGTTATTTTTCGGTTCCTTAAATGTTTAAATTGTCATAACTGTCTTTTAAAGAGTAAATTTCTGAACTTTTCAAGTTGTTTACGCTCTCATGTCCGTGAACGTTTTTCAGATGGGACTAATCGGTAAGAATCACACAGCGATCAACAGGATAGTCAAACAAAAAATAAGGAAAGATGACAACCCGCATTAGAAGCTCCCAAATAGGCAGTTTCTAAGAATGTGTCACTTGTTGAGCAAACAGAGGAAACTGACTTGTCTCAACGCTTTAAGAACCCTATTCTCGATAACGGCGCTTCTGATGTTTGCCATGATGAAAATACAAAATGAAATTTAATCTACCGCGTGGAGATACGTCACCAACTCAATACAAAATATGTTAAGGAACTTCAGAAACATTTTCATCTAAGCCATCGCGGCCCTGAGTTTTTGCTGTGCTTCACACAAAAATGCTGGGAAGGCACTTTGAAAACATGCACCAAGAAGAGCCGGATGTGAAAGAGACTCTAGAATTGCCAAAGAAACTTCGTGACAATGCTTTTGATGCAATTCAAAAGCGAGTTATTTTGGAACATAACAAGGCACTGATCATGAAAGGTGATGAAATCTCAGAATGCATTCGCGAAAGGCGTCAAAGTGATGAGAAACTAGTGTTGTGCAGTTTTTGCAGTGGATTTTATTCGGCCGTATTTTTTATTGGCACAGGGAAAAAATGCAAGGTCGCTGATAACAAAAAACGAAAACTAGTCTCACACCCTGTTCGTTGATTAATTATGGCAACCAAGCGGATAGTGGGTTCAAGAGAGACATTTTAGCTCGATTCGTGGCGGATGAAATAGGAGAGACATGTAGATCAGATGAAAGATCCTTTGTGTTGGGAAAAGATTGTATAAAAAAATGATGAGGAAACCAGGAAAGACGGCTAAAGTGAGAAAATCTGTAACGCAAGATATAAGACAATTGGCACATCTCACCATGACATTTTGCACACTTGCTGAACAAGAAGAAACTAGAATCTTCAGATATACTAAATAGGGTTAATTTTCATTATTTGGAACAGGTGATACTGGACACCACAAATAAGGACGGGAGTGAAGAAGGCTCGATTAAAGCTGGTTCTGGGATACTCGATTAACCCTTTGAACTCTAGTGGTGTCTTCCATGCCAGTTCAATGGCAGCAATTAGAAGAGTCCTTATTCATTATTTGGGGTAGTCCAATCAATACTTTCAACGTGCAGCCTCGAGAGTTTAAAGGGTTAAGGTGACAAGTAAGATAATGAAAGGGACTTATTTACTAAAGGACCAAGATGAAATGGGTGATAGAGTGGACAAATTTATTGCGTTACTGAATCTTCACTGGCTTAACATATTTCTAAGACGCCGAATACATTACCCCTTAAGCTCCCATACAGCCCCAAACCGCCACTTTTATATTGCATTGAAGCAGGTGCTCCCTTGTGTAATCTTTTTTATTACTCTTGTGTGTAGACTGAATTTTCCCTGGCAGTGGTTCTACATCACTGCTGGCTGCCTGTATAGGCAGCCAGCAGTGATGTAGAACCACTGCCAAGTCATCAATAACTATGAAAGCAGAAAAAGGCCATACATACTTTAAAATTAATCTGAGGACTTAAGGGTTACAGTAAGAGAACGCTAGGAAATGTGTCGAGAAAACCAAATTAGATTCCACTGGAAAATAACGCCTGTAAGTTGAGGAAATATATCTCTGAAGAGCTAGAAAATTTATTCAAAGACGAGTATAGAGTTTGGACATCAACAGAGTATACATTGTTTAGACGTTTGGGAGGCAGTCTCCTTACCCTATATAGTGCTAGAAGTGGTGGCGAACCAAGCCGACTCTTGATAAAGGAGTGGCAAGATGCAGAATCTGGAGTTTGGGTATCGCTCGAGCGCAATTATCAGGCATTGGATGAAAAAGAAAGAGAGTTGCTTAGCAAGCTAAAAATAGCCTGTCAGTCGGGGAAAGGAGAGAGCTTGGTACCTGTACTAATTCGAGCAGACTGTATTTATGGAATGACAAAACTAGCAGATATGGAAACTATAATATCTGCCTGTTTTAATCCGAGCAACCAGTGCCTACTTGCAAACACAAAGATGTTGCTGGACCACGCAAGCGGATGGCATGAGGAGCAGCACATCAGTATCTCAACTGATGTTGGAAAGCACATCACGGCCACAAAGATGCGACACTTGACATCTACCGTATATTCATGCCTGGAAGTTCCAAAGAAAGAGAGACAAACTTTTTAAAAGCACATGGGACAATCGCAAGACAAAAATCATAATGTCTACCAGTGCCCTGCATCAGTGCTGAAGTTACAAAAGTTGGAAAATGTCTTGGACAAGAGTGCAGGTAGTTAAATTTTGTTTACATCATATTCTGACAATACTAAAAAAAAGTAACAGATTTATTTCCACCAAACTTTAAGAAACAATCTTCACCGTGTGCATACTTTAACTACTTGTGAAGACTTCTTTCTTTCTTTCTTAATTCAAACACACCAGAAAGATATTTGCACAGTGTCTCTCCCATTGGCTTTCATATTTCAGAGCTTCTTTTCCATTTTAAAATTGACAGCGGACATTGATCTTTTCTGAAACATTAAGGCGTTACACATAGGTTCAAGATCGTAGTGCAACTGTTTGTGCGCTTGTTCATTCACCCATCTTACGTCCTTGCCCATCCCCAACCCCGAGTGGAATTGCTTTGAAAGAAAATATGAAAAAATATTGATTTTAAATATCGACTGTAGAGTGAATAGGTACTGAAACTTGTTCACTATGTCTGTAAAAGCGTATTTTTCTGACTTGGTGACTCGTCGAATACCATTTACAAACAGTTAACTCGTACCAAATTCACCGGCATTTCACAAAAACAATATAATAACCTAATTTTATCACACAAAATGACTTGAATGGTTATGATCAATGGGTCACTGAAAGAGTCAAGGGAATAATATAATAGTGCTATCAATTGCCGCAATATAAGCAATGATACTTTCTTAATACCCCTTTTACTTATTTAAATTTAACCCTTTACCTAACGCAGACGATATCAAAATTTATTATTTTTAATATCATTTTTTCAAATGTTTCAAAAAATTTCAACAAAACCATATCACGTGACCCCTCGTTGGAACGAGCTCATCGATATATTTTTTCAACTGCTGAATTTGCATATTACGCGGACGGATATGGCGGATTCGTTCCGTAAAGGGTTAAGCAAGGCATATTATATGGACCTATCCTGCTCTAAATATATTAATTCTACGCACTGGTCGGGGTGGGGCGGAAACAGATGCATTAACATGGGTGGAAATTTTTATTTTGCAGATTTTTTCACCCGCCCACCCCTTCCTGCATATTCTTTCCATGACGTTTTTGGACCCACACCCTTCTCATACATTTTTATATACAAAACTTCGGCACTCGAACACGAACTCGAAGCGCAAAATGCACACATGCAAAACTGGTACGCATTTGTCGAAGTACACATGGAGGCGCATAGTCTAAAGTGACCGATTCTGTCCGTATATCATGTAAAATTATTATATGTACCATTAACGGTCAGTTGTAATATTTCGGTTATTTACGCAAATGTTATGTCATGACTGGTCTCAATCATTTCAGTCCGCTTTAGCTCATTCAAATATTGACTGGCCTGGGCTGTCATCTCTCAACCATGCGTTATTCACTCAGATTAAATGCATATTTTTATATCTTGAAACATGTTTCCATGTTTGCCCACCCCCCTCCCCCCCCCCCCCCCCCCACACACACACACACACTTTTTGTAACTCTTCTGATATGTTTTTAGTGTGTACATCGTTAATTTGCCAACAGTGACATGGTTAAATACCCTATCATTCGGTGAATTCAGTTTTTTCTTTTTATAGTTTGTCATTTGAGACACGTGTGTTCCACTTTCCAGACTTGTCAATCAACAATCGGTCCAATGTAGCATTATCATGTCGCTGCCTGTAGATGAGTTGCATGCTAAAGTATGTCAAAGAGTGAAATGCCACTCAGCAAAACATGTCAGTGACGTCACATTCCAAAACCCATTCGCCAATCCACGACTGCACCTTAACACGTTTACACTGATCTTCTGAATGAAATTTCGACTGTTAGGCAAAAGATAACATCAATTTGTATGGAGTCCTGTGGAAATCAGCCGCCATGCAAAAAACAAGACAATCTTATCAATGTTCAAGAGGTCGAGAGTAGTAGTGCTCGCACGTTTCAGGGAATAGTTGGATGACCTCGGTGGATGGCCTCGGAAGTGACGTCATGTCACGTGACCTAGTGGCGCCATATTGTGTTGTCATGGTAACCCGCGTGAGCGGCCATGTTGTGACGTCATCTCCATAGTGATACGTGGTGGTAGTACGCATGCGCAGCGCGTGTTGTTAGGGTGATACGTGTTTCCGTCGTCCATTTTTTATACTGGAAGCCGCCATTTTGGTTTCTATGGTAGCGCGTGATTGCTATGTTACCAATGGCTTCTAACAAGACAGGGGTATGTTCGGGGGGGGGGGGGGTGTTCCTTTGTAGACGAGTAAATCTGATTACCACAAACAACCCTACAATCCCCCAAATCACCAAAATCCACCCAATATCACCGAAATTGACTTTATTTCCCCAATTTATCAGTTTAGCACGTAGTGCTATAGTACTAAGGGGTACAAGGGGGTGCATTCGATTGAACAGGAGTAATGTTCTGGATTAGAAGTCTCCCAGAATCCCTTTTTGGATCCTTATCCCATGACGTTTTTCCCCTATTAAGAATAGCTCGTAGTGCTATAGGACAAATTTACCCAGAATTCTCTGCTTCTATCTATATATGCAATAGTTTACGTCTACCTAGACATGTTCCTTTATTCTAGAGTATACTCCAGTAGCGTAGAAGAGCCTATTAATTGGAACAGCTTTACTTATTATTACTATATTTAGCAATTTCTGGTCTATTCTTGTTAGTTCTGACCCTATTCCAAGTACTCTTGTTGTTTCATTTATATAACTAACCAATCAGATTTCTTGATTTCCCATAACCTGTATGCAGGGTTATCTCCCTTCTGTATAACAAAAGACTATATCCAATGGCCATATCCCATGGAATCCCATTTTTTGCAAAACACCTGTGGCTATGGAATCCCATTTTTGTCATATGTGCTTATGTGAAAAGGCACAATGTGACACAATATGCCCTATCACATAGGCACATGCTTTATGTGCCGATATGTGCTTATGTGACAAGGCACAATGTGACACATTGTGACTTTTCACATAGGCACATACGGGTATTTGAGGATACCTATGGCCTGGTATTGTATTATTTGAGGATACCTATCGAGGATACCTACTGGAGAATCCCTTTTTGTCATATGTGCTTATGTGAAAAGGCACAATGTGACACAATATGCCCTATCACATAGGCACATGCTTTATGTGCCGATATGTGCTTATGTCAATGAGGTATAATTTACTACGACTCTTATCCTCATTTCAGAAAAAAGGGGTGCCGAAGGCCATATGCTTTTCAAAAAAGGGGGTGCCGAAATTGGGGTGCCTGGGAACATGGCCATTGATATTGGTTTTTATTATACAGAAGGGAGATAACTCTGTACGATTAAGTACAGGTTATGGGAAATCAAGCAATCTAATTGGTTAATTATAATTTATATAAATGATCTAGATAAATGAAACAACAAGAGTACTCGGAATAAGGTAGGAACTACTGGTATTACGTACCACCTTACCAGTAACAGGATGATACAAAGCATTTGGTAGGTTAATACTATCAACGGTTAGGATGGGATCTATAGGGGAATATACCAACCATACTCTGCTGCCGTTCTGTATTACCAGGCATTGACCCCCACCCAGAATACCGCTCAATAATATGAAGTACCTGGTGGATCAGTAGTACCAAGGGCCAGCAAGAGACCTACAGGGGTATGTACAGCCTATGCTATTCTACCGTTCTAAACTACCAAGCATTACCCCCACCCCCACAAAATCACTAGGTCTACCATAACGTACTACATATACCAGTCATATAATAAAACAAAGCAATCGGTTGGTTAATAGTACCAAGCACTAACAGGGACCTGTAGGTGTATATACCGCCCATACTATAGTACCGTTCTAAACTACCAGGCAGTACCCCTACCCACAATACCCCTATGCCTAGCATTGCATACTACCTATACCAATCATAGGATAACATAATGCATCAGGTGGATTAATAGTACTAAGGGCCTGCAAGAGACCTATAGGGATATGTACAGCCTATATAGTATCCTCAGATAAGTATCCTATAAAGGTATCCTCGATAGATATTCTCAATAGGTATCCTCAAATAATACAATACCAGGCCATAGGTATCCTCAAACACCCGTATGTGTCTATGTGATAGGGCATATTGTGTCACATTGTGCCTTTTCACATAAGCACATATGACAAAAAAGGATTCTCCAGTAGGTATCCTCGATATGTATCCTCAAATAATACAATACCAGGCCATAGGTATCCTCAAATACCCGTATGTGCCTATGTGAAAAGTCACAATGTGTCACATTGTGCCTTGTCACTTAAGCACATATCGGCATATAAAGCATGTGCCTATGTGATAGGGCATATTGTGTCACATTGTGCCTTTTCACATAAGCACATATGACAAAAATGGAATTCCATAGCCACAGGTGTTTTGCAAAAAAATGGGATTCCATGGGATATGGCCATTGGATATAGTCTTTTGTTATACAGAAGGGAGATAACCCTGCATACAGGTTATGGGAAATCAAGAAATCTGATTGGTTAGTTATATAAATTAAACAACAAGAGTACTTGGAATAGGGTCAGAACTAACAAGAATAGACCAGAAATTGCTAAATATAGTAATAATAAGTAAAGCTGTTCCAATTAATAGGCTCTTCTACGCTACTGGAGTATACTCTAGAATAAAGGAACATGTCTAGGTAGACGTAAGCTATTGCATATATAGATAGAAGCAGAGAATTCTGGGTAAATTTGTCCTATAGCACTACGTGCTATTCTTAATAGGGGAAAAACGTCATGGGATAAGGATCCAAAAAGGGATTCTGGGAGAATTCTAATCCAGAACATTACTCCTGTTCAATCGAATGCACCCCCTTGTACCCCTTAGTACTATAGCACTACATGCTAAGCTGATAAATTGGGGAAATAAAGTCAATTTCGGTGATATTGGGTGGATTTTCATGATTTGGGGGATTGTAGGGTTGTTTGTGGTAATCAGATTTACTCGTCTACAAAGGAACACACCCCCGAACATACCCCTGTCTTGTTAGAAACCATTGGTAACATAGCAATCACGTGCTACCATAGAAACCAAGATGGCGGCTTCCAGTATAAAAAATGGACGACGGAAACACGTATCACCCTAACAACACGCGCTGCGCATGCGTACTACCACCACGTATCACTATGGAGATGACGTCACAACATGGCCGCTCACGCGGGTTACCATGACAACACAACATGGCGCCACTAGGTCACGTGACATGACGTCACTTCCGAGGTCATCCACCGAGGTCATCCAACTATTCCCTGAAACGTGCGAGCACTACTACTGTCGAGTGTGAACCAATCTTGTAATGCTCGACCGAGTGGGGAAAAACGTCGTCAGCAACTGGGGATACAAAGCCAGAAATTGCAGAATCAAGCGTAAATCAATGCGACAAACTTAAAACCGGGGAAACTTCCTGTGCGGAAACCGCTGTTTGTGAAATGAAATGTTGCGAGATTGGAGATAGACCCTATCGCGGTTAAGGAAATGGTGATTTCTCTGCGTCAAAGAAAATAAATAATTGGCAGCCAAAGTAGGTGTTTTTCGGGAAAATGGCTAGAAGAGTTTCCGTGGTTAATATATTGCCGTTCACGACAAAAGGCTTTCTGTTTCACGTGAAGGAACGCACTGTCACTTAACATGTTAACATTTTCAAAATGTGGTAAAGAAACATTTATATCTGTGGAATTAGATAACTGGAAAAAAGCCTTGGAGAAACTCAACAAACATCAAAAGAGTATGTTTCACACAGAAGCAACTGAAAAATTACGAAGTCGAGAAACAACTGTAGCAGAGGTGAACCAAATGACCACTGACCATATTGCTGACCAGAAACGGAGATATAAATGTCTGTTGAAAGTAATTTCCACACTAAAGACAGTTGCACGGCAAGGGTTACCTATCAGAGGACATGACGAAGAAAATGGTAATTACTTTCAAATATTGAAAATGAGAATGCAGGACGTGCCGGAACTGATGTCTTGGGTTGAACATAAAAAATACATGTCACATGATACTGTCAAAGAATTCGTGGAGACGTAACAAAGAGTGTGTTAGAACGTAATAATGAAAAATTTGTTTAGGTATTATGTGTGATGAGACAAGAGATATCTCAGGCATGGAGCAGATGACATTCTGTGTAAGGACAGTTAATGAATTGTTTGAAGTAACTGAATACTTTTAGGCATGTTCAGCATGGATGAAACAACCACTGCAGCAATATATAAAGCCATCAAGAACATATTACTGAGGTGCGACCTGAGTGGGCACAAACTAAGAGGCATGCCGTTTGATGGAGCATCAGCCATGGCTGGAAGAATTTCGGGTGTCTCTACCAAAATAATTGAAGCCGTGCCGGAAGAAATTGTTGTGCAGTGTTATGCCACCCAGACACTTGCACGCATTTTGGTCACGAACAGGTCCACATGCATACGTGGCAACGCGCGCCACATTTGGGGCACGAAACGTCTCATCACGACAAAGTTAAGCATAGTTTGCGCCATGTCGTGCCATCTGACATGCATTAGTTACGAACTGGGTCCGCGTCTGCCACGAACACATCTATGTCACACAATGGCACACCATGGCAATCATCATTACGCTATAGTTGCGCCAAGAGTACGCACTATTTGCGTATAAGTTGCGAGGTTGTCACGCCAGGGTACGGATGGTTACTCACTGACACGCCATAGTTACGCATGCGTGAAGTCATCGTGGGGGAATTTGGGGTTCGACTGTAGATGAAACGAAAGCAGCCGGTCTGCCTGATAGCATGTTAAAATTTAAAAGCTTTTTTGCATTCCGTTTGTCACAAGAAATTTACGCTGCTGGTGAACAAGTTTCAAGAACTTTATAGAGCAGTAGTTTTGACGCACAAACAGCCGCATCATCTGTTAACATGTAGACCTCTTGTCAACGTAGAATGAGATCAGATACTATTTTCAACGACTTCTATAGCGCATGTGTCAAAACTGCCGATAAATTAGGATGTGATATCCCAGAAGAATCAATCCCTAAATGCCTTCGGATGCCAAAACGATATGACTCGGGGAGCACACCTCACCAGTGGTCGTCACCAGAGGAATTCTTTAAGCGACAATACTTGGAAGTAATAGACCTTTTAATTAGTGAAATGCATCGAAGATCTGAACACTACATCAATTTCTAAATTAATTGCAATAGAGAAAGGCCTTACTTCGTCGGCAAATGGTACCACTGATCGCAAATCGCTAGTTTCTGTGAAAACATGTAATGGCAATGATCTTAACATAAAGACCTTAGACTCTGAACTGAAACTATTTGCTATGGCTGAGGATGTCTACAAACAAACGACTGGACACACAATCAAAAAAGTGACGTATTAATCGACTGTTATTGAATTTTTGAAGAACATACCCCTCAAGACGTTTAATGTTTAACTCTTATAAGCCGGGAGTCGAGTTTTCTTGCCTTTGATGTAATACGGCAGGTAATCTGGCTGTGACGGTTTGGCTATCATTGGGATGGAGGAGAATTAAACACTGAGCAGGTGCTGCTAGTCAAGTGTCGTCTGCCTGAATAGGCAGACGACACTTGACTAGAAGCACCTGCTTTACTGCAAGTTTTTCGCCGTATGTCATGTTCAATAAATTCATTCTGATTCCCCGGCTTCTAAGAGTTAAGGGAATCGGGAAGTTACTCCTGATATACTTCATCGTGCCCTTTTCACCATGCAGTACTGAACGCTCCTTTTTCTAATCTGGGAAGGATTAAATGCGATCAAACATGACTCCAAAACGGTGGAATAATCTGGTGATGTTACACCATTACAAGGACATAACTGACGGCCTTTGCCTTTCTACAATTGCTAGCGATTTTATAAACTACAAGAGTGAGGGAATACGAAGGAGTTTCTTCGGTGATCATTAAAGAAAGGTATGTCCCTCCTATGTGTTTAATGTTGCTTCTAGCTGTATCGGCGTTAAATTTATTTTCAAATGTTAATTTGTATATGAGTATTTTTATAGAACACTGTCATCCTCAGTGTTATGCTAATTGTACAAATTTGTTCATAAATCTTAGTTTGTAACACATTATTGGAGAATGCATATAGGCATCCTTCAATAAATTGTGACAAACTCAGTTTTGTGAACAAAAAACCCAATTTTATCCAGATATATACTGGACAACCATATTTCACCACGCCACTATAATGGTTTTCACGCTATACAGTAGATCCACTATAGTGGCTTCTGACCCCGAGACAATTAAAGTTGTGATTAGTTTAGTCTCCATAATAAATTGGAAATCATGTCAATGAATTACCATGGTGACTAAAATAATCACAGCATTAAAGATAACACAGTCATTGGAACTTTATGCCCCGTGCGTTTTGATAAACGTCGTACCTATCACGTACGTTTTTCCGTTTGTAATGTTCTTTACAGGTGAAAATCATGGTCAGCATTATAAACAGGTTATGCGTTATGACCCTTCAATGTAGAAAGCAAAACACGCAACTCACTCCTTCTCAATCACCTCCGTCCGGTCTGTTTACTAAACGACCCGATATGAGGAGATTGAGATGGGGTGAGACAATCCATCCACATTAATATCCCATATGATTATATTTTGACCTATTTGTATCTATTCTACTGACGTTAGCATTTCCAGGATACATGGTCTAGATAAAAATATTGTTCTATGGGCGAATATCTCGCCATAACATTCCAGGCGCGGCTAAACAAAAAATAAGTGCGCAATTATTTCCATAAAATTGACATTAAATCTCGCAAGAAAGTTATGTTTCCGAAACACAATCGTCATGACGAGGGAAGTAATATCAGTTTACCTTTGTGAAGAAACCATAGTCCAAAAAAAGTTAACCCCCCTCTCTGCCACCTCCCTATAATACCAGTGGGTATACAGTAAATGGATAAATTCACCTGAGAAAACCTGCTATTTGCAGTAGGGGGAATATGCCTTATCAGTGAAGCAAGGGTTTCTAGAGCTTTCTTTTTTATTGAATGAATGTTAGGCACCTCCGACGTCATCACAATGTTAAAAAACGTCACGTTGTTCAGTACCTGATGGAACAGCCTCGAGCATATCCAACACACCATAACTCTTTACCTAACATGAAAAGCAGACAACACTTGCAAACAAAATTCTTGAATAACTAATTTTTTTCATTTTTTGTCTCAAAAAAACATAGGTTATGACCCCTCGTTGGAACGAGCACGTCCAAAAAAGGTTAAGCCCTCTCCCCGCCACCTCCCTATAATACCAGTGAGTATACAGTAAATGGATAACTTCACCTGAGAAAACCTGCTATTTGCAGTAGGGGGAATATGCTTTATCAGTCAAGCAAGGGTTTCTAGAGCTTTCTTTTTATTGAATGAATGTTAGGCACCGCCGACGTCATCACCACGTTGAAAAACGTCCCGTTGTTCAGTACCTGATGGAACAGCCTAGAACATATCTAACACACCATAACTCTTTACCTAACATGAAAAGCAGACAACACTTGCAAACAAAATTTCAATTATTTCTAATAACTAATTTTTTTCATTTTTTGTCTCAAAAAAGTAGGTTATGACCCCTCGTTGGAACGAGCTCGTTCCAACGAGGGGTCATGACCTATGTTTTTGAGACAAAAAATGAAAATATTGAAAATTAATTGGCGATTTTAGAGAATTACGCTGGACGGTTTTGGCCGTTACGTTGAGTAAAGGGTTAATCTGCGTGGCATGCTGACCATGACCTTCCGAATTTCTCTCACTGTGATGTTGTCTCATTTCTCTATAAGCAAACGGCAGTGAAGTGGTCAATAGCCAGTAAATATTCACCAGTTTTAAGGATGTATGCCCGATCCGATAGAGGAATGCAGGACATCACAATGTGAGCCACTCGTATACCCACAGGTAATATAGGGGAGGGGGGGGGGATGCTTAACTTGTTTTGGACAGTATATTATCTGAAGCCAATGTGAATGAGTGTTATCATGTTTGTTGTGTTTCCATCGTCCCATCATTTGTCGTAATCTTTTTTATTAATAGCCAGGGTCATATCATGTCGGAAGCATGGAATACCCGAAGAAAACCACCGAGCAACGACGAGCAACTGTCAGCTCTCCAACATCGTAACTCTGAACTCTGTACCGAGGCACAGATAGGGTAGGATTGGTTGAAGACATGCGCACCTTCGACGTGCAGTACACTTTAGTACACAGCGTCATCGTGCCCCCATGTAGGCAATCGGGGATTGGGTGCCTTGCCCAAGGGCACAACGCTTGAGCGCGAATCATTCGCTGAAATTTGTCGTAATGGGCGCTAAAATATTTTTGGGTAAAATATGCTCGATTTTCACAGAATAAAAGGTAAAAAAATGGCAAATTTATGGAAATAATTGCGCAATTATTCGTAGGAAAAAGCAGAAGAACGCTTCTCCTGGCACCCATTTAAAAAACTTTTCTAATGGTTTCGAGCCTTCGGTGCTCGCAACTGCACGACCTTGGCGCTGGCGAGATATCATATAACACACTTTAACCCCGCCCACACACTGTTTTGTGCTCCGCCGCGCCTGGATGTTGCAAACTCTGAGTTACTTGTTCCATCCTTATATTGAGGTCTCTGTGTGGATAAGCTTGTTGGTTCCTCTTCAGTGGTTGCTAAATTCCTTAGGCCATCCAGTGGATCTGTTGGGAGTAATTCTTCCCTTTATCTTTGGAACTAACAACATCGTGATATAGAAATCTTATAGACATAGTTGTTGAAACCAATGTAAAGCCCCAATCAATCCGGATCAAATAAACAAAATGTACAGCTTAATATTCTTACAAATCTAGTTTCCTGGTGTGTACCTTGCGAATAAAACTCAATAATTATTTTTCCCAGAAACCTCTGATTTTAAATCAAATTTAAATAAATAAGCTTTTCCTAATTTTATCTCTGATATGAAGTCTAGCTTCTGTAAATCATAACATATGCAGGCACATGTGAGCACTGTGCCCCTGCTGTGCCCATAATTAATAACAATTTACTATCACTTATACCGTAACCGTGTGTACGTTGCAAGATTGGTTAAGTGAATGGGAACTTGTGATTGTTCTGGCTCAAGAAGAGCAAACCTTGTGTTTTTGGTTTTGTAAAAGCATCTGCGAAGCAGAATAGCAATCGAAAAGACTTTTTGTTTTTGGTGAAATAAAAATTAATATTTTCATTTTGAAAAATCAGTCCCACCTAGCTATTATGACTCATTAGACAGTATTTTATATACTATGTTTTATTTTAATGAATGTTCCATAACAAAAACTCGAATGAATTATGTTGTGAATGGTTATTTTAGCTGACTTCAGGAGAACATTGTCGGATTTTTTTTTTTCCATTCAAGATCGGACACCTGCCCAATTCTGAAGTCAGTTTTTGCTGAAATTCTCCAATATGTTTTATATTAATGGGATAACTTCTGTTAGTGCTTCTAAATGGGCTTTTATGATCAATTGGTGGCATTTTGATGATAATTGGGGCACAAAAAATGCCATAACAGGGGAGCGCGGTGGATCAGTGGGTAGAGGTGCAGCTGCAAGCCGAGAGGTCCTCGGTTCGAATCCCACCTGCGGCAACCGCGTTGTGTCCTTGGGCAAGACACTTCATCCCCATTGCCCGCGTGGGGGCACGATGACGCGGTGTACTAAGGCGTACTGCATTTCGATGGTACGCATGTCTTCAACCAATCTAACCCTGCCTGTTCTGCAGTGCGGAGTTACGATGTTGGGGAGCTGGCAGCTGCTCGTCGTTGCTCGGTGGTTCTCTCCGGGTACTCCGGCTTCCTCCACCCGTAAAACTGTCACGGTCATGATTAGCCATTGTGCATAAATATGTGACCTTAAACATCAATACATAATAATAATATGCCATAACAGTGAAAAATGAAAAAAATGCATTAACTGTTTACGCACATTTTGGAGGCATTTGACCACCCACCCAACCTCACTTATGTTCAAGCACACCCCCCCCCCCTCCCCCCCCCCGACTGATCAGTGAAATGTGCGAGCCAGGTCCTCTTCATACTGATAGTGTACCTCGACCCCATGACTAAAAGAGCCCTGTTATACCACATGAATATATAATAGATTTATTCGTATCGCGCGTGATACCATTCAGGTACTTACAACCAATATGGATGAAACTGTCTTAATTAAGCACACCCGTTCATGTTGTGTTTTGTTTACTTGCTGCTTTCAGAAAACTTTGACGAATCGGTGGAAATGGGTGACGTGGAGGAAGCCGGAGTACCCGGAGGGAACCACCGAGCATCGACAAGCAACTGCCAGCTCCTCAACACTCTAACTCTGTTCAAGCCCCGCTCAAGCAGGGTTACAGCGGTTGAAGACATGTGCACCATCGACGTGCAGTACGCCTTACTACACGGCGTCATCGTGCCCCCATGAAGGCATCCAAGATAAAGTACCTTGCCCAAGGACACAACTCGGGTCGTCCCGATCGGGGATCGAACTCCGGACCTCTAGCATAGAAGTTCAACAGTCTACCACTGAGCCACCGCGCTCCCGTCCAGTTCGTTAAAATTCGCTTTCAAACCCTCGACAATTCCACTGTATAATATTGTTTTTGATTGTAGTACGCATGTTTGTTTTGAGTTTGTGATGGCGGATGTATGGACGAAATAGTAGCTTTCTTGGGTGACTTTTTCCTCAGGGACTTATTCTGTGAGGAGTTAGGGCGTAATTGCCAGAACGTATCGTCGATGCATGACGTCCATATCTTCAAAGCCCTCAAAACGGTTGCGTGTAACGGGGTTTTGACGAGCTTTGGGTGTTCTCTCTGACAAATGCTGTTGTTTTTGTTTTTTTCTTATTCCCTTTTTCTAATTTTCTTATCTGATTCTGACTCACATTCTGTTGTGTTCGTTATTGTGGTGCATGGTTAGTGTTGTTTGCTTCATTTCTCTGATCTGATATTGTTTGTTGTTTATTTTGTGCAATATTAGGTGTAGTAAGTTTTTCTTGTTTCTGGTCTGTTTCATCTTCCGTTAAGTTTTGAGTTGTTGGTTGCGTTTGAGTTGCTTTTGGGTCTGTTTGACTATTTTGAGAAATTGTAAAAGCCTGCAGTGGAACAGGAATAGAGGCATGGAGCCATGTGTGTGGTGTCTGGCATTCTACTGACCTTGTTGGTATTGCGTATGATGATGTTGAAATTACGCCAGGCATAGATATCACAATGTCTCTGGAATCTCTATAACTTATTTCCTTTTCACATTTCAGTTTTTGTATTTTTTTAGCCAGATAGGGCAATCTTTTGAGGATGACATGTGATTGCCCTGGCAGTTAATGCATTTGAGTACTTCACTGTTGCTTGGTTCATCACGTGTATTGCCGCATCTGTGGCGGGCTGGTTGACCTCTGCAAGAATTTAGGCTATGCCCAAACTTTTGACATCTGAAACATCGAAGTGGATTAGGGATATACAAACCCACTCCGTTGATGTACCCTATTTTCAGTGACTTTGGTGGCTGAGGTGTATTAAAATTGAACATATATGTATTTAAAGGAATCACATTGCCATTTTTCCGAATTGATATTCTTTTGACCCCTACTACTCCTTGTGATTTCATTCCATCTACTATTTCCTGTTTAGCAATATCGGTAAGCTCACGAGTTCTTACAACACTTCGGCTGTTATTGAGGGTCCTGTGAGCTTCCTTTTTTTACTTCTATGTCTAAATTTTTTAAAATTTTTAACTATTTGTTTGATTGAATCTTTGATGAACATTCAATCCAAAAGGTCACCAATCTTAATTTTTAACGCTTTTAACTGTTCCAGCCATGCCATAAATCGCCTTCTCTAAAGCAAAGGGATTGATGCTGCTAACTTTTTTTATCCATCTTGTGAAGTAAGGTTGATAAATTTAGGCCAATTGTGTTATTTTGTCATTACCATCAGAGTCAGAATCAGATGACAGATTTTCCGTTGTCTGAACATACGATCGTTTGATTTTGGTTTTGGAAGACATAGTAATATTAATTCAGATTCTTCTGCGTGTATGATTTCCGCCCTCACTGCGAGCCCAACCTGGGGGGTGAATGTCGCGGATCACCAGCGAACTGCACCAGAATTACATACGCAGCGATGAAGTAAAGGCATATCCGCTGGCCGATTGACCCGTAGATTTTGTGGGAAGTGCCAGGTCGTGGCGGCCATTTAACCAACAATTTCCTTAAAAACGAGTACAACAAAAACTGTTACTGACTACCAACACAGTCAATGCAACAGAACGGAAGGTGTTAAAAAGTATTAAAATCATTAAAAGTCAGTATAGAGCAGTAATGATAAAACAAAACTAAAAGAAAATAACTCACTGAATGACCAGCCAATGCCCCCCCCCCCCCCCCCCCGACGTGACACCAAGTACTTTTTGGGGGTGGGGCTCCCGATTGTCCAGAATGGGCCGTCCGACCATCCGTCTACTCCCGAAGTTGGGGCCAAAGCAGTGTATTGAACAGGTACCTCCATGATGGAGATCAGGGCCAAAGCAGTGTTTACGACCTGATCTCCATCCTGGAGATTTGCCCTAACCCGGGCCCAGTCTGTTCTCAACTACCAGGATTGTTTCTTCGGTAATCAATTATAACGTTTCTGTGTTTATCAATTTCTATTATATTTTGATATTCGGCCTATACTATGATATTCACAGTCCTTGGTAGCGGGTCTTCAAAGTGCATCTCAAGTCTCAGATTTCCCCTTTTCACGAAATTGAAATGTTCGCCGTGCGACAGGTCCGCTGATAAATCAAATGCAAACAATGTATACCCCTGGGCACACTCCTCCTGACTGATATGTATTCCTCCGTCTTCAAAAATGGTTCGACCATCCCCTAAAAGTATTGTGCGGTGTTATGGGGAATGGCAAATGTTATATGATAAACTACCAGGAGCTGAATTCATAGAAGGTGTACCCAGTGATTTTAAGGCAGATTCTCTGGTTATCATTGATGATTTGATGTCACAAACAGATGAGCGAATTTCGCGTTTGTTTACCCAACAGTTCCATCATCAAAACATTAGCGTGTTATACATTGTTCAAAATTTATTTGATAAAAATAAGTTTCACCGCACGGTGTCTCTAAACTGCCATTACTTGATACTTTTTAAAAATCCGAGAGACAGATCACAAATCGCACATATAGCAGCTCAAATGTACCCAGGCAAAGCAAAATACCTTAGAGAAGTGTTCGCTGATGCAACTGCGGTCCCATTCGGCAATTTAGTCGTTGATTTGAGACAGCAAACCCCCGAGGGGTTAAGACTCAGAACAAAAATATTTCCGGAAGAGACACAAGTAGTTTACGTACCGAGAGTATAAAAGCAATGTTTTCGTTACGATCCCTTCATAAACATTTCTGCCCGTGTTAGGTGCAACATCAGAACACTAAAGATTCTTAATCGGGCTGGACCAGGGAAGATTAAAAGGGTGATTAAAAACGGCGATAAAGAATTAATTCTCTCAATCTGCGAATACGCTAAAAATATTTTGGCAGAGAGGATACCCGTTTCAAACTATCCATTACCCACGCTTTGCCTGCATAAAAGAAAGTCAGAAAACTGGCTGAAAAGAACACATCTGATAAGGTTCGAAGACAAATTATACAATCAGGTGGCTTTTTAGGTTCAATTATTGGACCGGTCTTAAAAGTTTTAGCTAAAGGACTACTTGGATAACAATGGAATTCGCAAAGAAAATGATTTTAGTAGATCCAAGAACGCTCGAGCGAACCCATCTATCTAACAAGGAACCCAATGATACCGCCGTCTATTCACTTGACAGAGAATTATCACAAATTTTGAAACAGAACGATCTGAGTGAAATTGAAAAAAATCACAAAATATAATCAAATTCTTCAGCGTTATTTGACTTTTCACAAAAATCACTCGAACCGACAACTGTGAAGATTAAAACAGAAAAAAGACCCTCAAAAAGATGACCAGAAAATTTTAGATTCAGTACCCATGACTATGCAAAGAAAAGCGAGATTATTGTTAACGCGCCTAAGGGACGTTCCAACTTTAGCTTGGGATGATCGTGGACGCCTCACATACAATGGAAATACAGTAGAGGGATCAAATATTACAGATTTAGTAAATGATTTACTGAGACAGCGCAAACAGGTTGCACCGCAGGGTTGGCAAGTTCTAGGGGAGGCGCTGAGAGACGTCAATATTCCACAAGAACTTATCGGGAATAAAGCACGCTGGGAATTTATTCATAACCGCAACGCCAGCGACCACCCCCAACCCGACGAAAACAAGCACGAAAAGGAGTAAAGCACAGAAAATGGCTTTCGCTATCAATTAATCTGTTAATCGCAAGTCGAAAACATAATGAGTTTGGAAGAGTTGTATTATACACCCCAGGCTCCTGGGAGTTTCGGGGGTGTGAATGCTTTAACCCGCATCTCAAAAAAGAAATGTAAAGATGTTGTGAACTGGTTACAAGGAGAAGATCCGTACACACTTCATAAACCGACTCGAAGAAAATTTATTAGAAGACAATCACGTGGGCCTACACCATCCATTTCATACATATACAAACATATATACATCCGCTTGCGATCTGTTTTGTTCAGGGAATAGTTTAATAATGGTGCGAATTAATAATTAGAAATGAAAGATATTGATTTTCAAATTTTTAATTTTTAGCTATATCTATACATAGGCCTAAAGGATCTGTTGGCCGATTTCCGTCAATCATTTAGGCTATGGATCCATGCATCGATCTTGTAACAAACTCTAGGCCTAATTGAAAACAAATGAGCTAAAATTTAACTTAATGGAATTGGTGAGGGGGAGACAGCCTGTACTTTTTATGTAATTGTACACAGAAAAACATTGTCTCTTGCCAATAATGGACCGATATCGGTTCCATGTCGTGCACCTACAAGAACATGGCCAGTTGCCAATAACGGAGCGACATTGGTCCAGGGGTGCCGGAACAGCGAGGCAATGGGCGAAATTGCCCAGTTGCCCTAAACAAATTGCCCCGCCGCCCTAACCTTTCTTCCGACTAACCTTTAGGATGATTTTTGCCTATTTATATGTTCCTTATATGCATGGTTTCATTGTGACAAGGCCACTCTCATGGGCCCCCTCACCCATTCATATACGCCAGAATGCACCAAATCAGATTCCAAATTATAGACATTCGTGTTTTCGGCAGCCGGGGCGACGCCCCCGCCCCCACCCATCATCACCCCCCCCCAACATCACCCCGCCCTGGAGACGTTTGGGCACCCATGTTTGCCCCGTGCACACATGACAATATGGCCAAAATTAAAATTATGAAGAAAAAAAATTCATTGTTACGTTTGGAAGGAGGAAATCAAAAAACAAAACGGTAAAATATTAACGAAGTCCAATTTCAAAAGGAGGGACTTGTTTCTAAAAATTTAAAGGGCTGGGCCGAACGAACTAGATCGAAAGATTCAAAGACTTTCGATTAGGAACCAAGTTAGATAATTCATTCGTGTCGTCTGCGTCGTAAGATTTTCCAAATTCGCTCGTTCAGTTTCACAAACAATCAAGGATTTCCGGTTGTAAAAACCTATTTTTTTCAATTTACTGTCCCAAAGTTGATCATTATAAGTTGTGTTGCTGTTCCGATGTGTAATTCTAAGTGTCTAAAAGTGTGTAAAGTAACTAAATATTCAATTGTTATCATTTGGCCGATACGGCGATAGGTCGAACGAGAATTTCAGAGCAGCTTGGAGCAGCTGAAGTGTGGGCCTACAAATTAGAATGACCGCAGAAGCAAGCTGCGTAAATAATAAATTTATTTATGCCAGGTTTTTATGCCCGAACCGCTGATTTAAATTTCATCAGCTATATTTTGATCAGCGGATTGTCCCACTATTTTAGCACTACACTACAGTACTGGCAGTAACGACACTGCCACCGGGTACCTACTTATTTAAAAAAACATCAATGCAGATTATTTACAGTCCCTTAGTCTTAAAGTTTAACTTAAAGTTATTGTTATGGCTTCAGGCTCAGCAAGTTCAACTTCAGATTCTTACTGGAAATCGTACAGAAAAATAAGATCAAATGTGAATGAACATCTCAATTCCATTTACACTGACACTGACGCCAATAACTCTAACAGCGACCAAGAAGCCCAGGACACTGGTGACAGTGTTACGTCTAACAATAATATTAATAATAACTCCAAAGCCAATTTTCGCACGCCTTTGGCTTTGAATTCTTTTTTTTTTTTTGCAGGAAGGTGGTGTACAATTTCCAGAGTTGCATCATGTTATAAAGTTTGAAATATCTTGTGTCATATGTGATACGCCCGCTAGAGCATATGTTAAACAAGTGAAAGGTCACAATGGTTATTATGGCTGTGATAAATGCAGTCAGAGAGGGACTTGGAGTGTCAGAAAAGTGATTTTTCACAAAACATGCTGGCATTTAATGAAATGCACCAGGCAGAACATCACAATGGGGAATCCCCACTGAAAGGTCTTGGTGGCCTGGTGATGGTTAGTCAATTCCCACTTGATTATATGCATTTGGTATGTCTCGGTGTCATGACACGTTTGCTTTTACTATGGATGAGAGGCCCTTTACCTTGTAGACCAGGTGCATCTGTTATTTCTCGAATATCAGACTATTTGCTTGATTTGAGAGGCCACATCCCACAGGAATTTTTAAGGAAGGGTAGATCCTTAAGAGAAGTAGACAGCTGGAAGGCAGCAGGATTTCGTTTGTTTCTTTTATATGCAGGTCCTGTGGTACTCAAAGGTTGTGTATCAAGTGTATTCTATGAAAATTTCTTGCTACTTTTTGCTGGAAAATTCTATCTGTCTAGCCCCCTTTTCTTCATGGCTTATAATCAGTATGCAAATGAATTGCTTTGTGTATTTATTCAACAGTTTGGCCAGCTGTATGGAGAAAATCAAATTGTGTACAATGTGCATTGTCTTTCTCACTTGGCAGGCGATGTCACAAAGTTTGGAGTTCTTGATAATTACTCTTCATTTGCATTTGAGAGTTTCTTGGGGAATTTGAAACGATTGCCCCGAAAACCAAACTTTCCACTTCAGCAAGCCATGAGGAGATTGGCAGAAAAGCAGAATTTGTTCATTGAAAAAGACATAAAACCTATTTGTGGTAATGTGAAAAAACAGCACAGAAATTTACTTGGAGGAGTACTCTTGTAACTCGAATAATAGAATTGGTCGGATAAAAGTATGGGGTGGAAAACTGTCTCATTTTTAATAAAAGTATAGTTTTGAATAAAAATATGGGGTAGAATGTTCTGTACCATCATAATGATTATGAATACTGGGATTCTAAAACATTTCAATGTGCCACCTCTTGGATAAATTATCTCAAAAATAATTCCCAAGTTTCTACAGATAAGGCAAAATTTCAGAAATTTTATTTAGTCCAAATTGTGTATTCCGATGATTTCAGCCTGTTGAAAATGAATAGACATGTATTCCGATGATGGGCTGATACTTCAGCCTGTTGAAAATGAATAAACATAGGGACCCAAAATGGAGAAAAAAATTAATAATACTATAGAGGTGGAAAATGGAGAAAAAAATTAATAATACTATAGATATGTTTATTCCGAGTCACAAGAGTAGGCAGACAAGCAAACAAACAAACAGAAATACATTGCGCAAATTATTGGAGGATTGAATTTTAACTGGTTGAGTGCTAGATTATTTTTGGAAGTTGGAATTTGTTCATATAGATTTCCATTATTAAAAATTATTGGAGAGTGCCTTAAGGCACTCTCCAATAATTATTAATAATGCAAATCTATATGAACACAATTGTATTTGCTTATGACTGAATAGGAAATTTGTATAAAGAATATGAAGACTTTAGTATGGTACCCTCATGTTTCCTGAAAGCCATGATAGTGGTTTCCAGCACTCAACCAATTAAAGCCCCCAAACTCAATTTGTTGGCTACAATAATTCAATTTGAGGGGTTTTTTTGCCTTCGGTAACCGACGGCAAAATGTAAGCTAGAATACCCCCTGCTCTGATATCAAGTACAGGCGAGGTGGTAGTCTTCTCAATCACCCAACAGTGCCACCGTGTGCCAAAAACATACTGCACGTCGATGGTTCACTCACCTTCAGCCACTGCTAACTGGTATTGTGTAAAAGTTATTGGAGAGTGCCTTAAGGCACTCTCCAATAATTTTTAATAATGCAAATCTATATGAACACAATTGTATTTGCTTATGACTGAATAGGAAATTTGTATAAAGAATATGAAGACTTTAGTATGGTACCCTCATGTTTCTTGAAAGCCATGATAGTGGATTCCAGCACTCAACCAATTAAAGCCCCCAAACTCAATTTGTTGGCTACAATAATTCAATTTGAGGGGTTTTTTTTTGCCTTCGGTAACCGACGGTAAAATGTAAGCTAGAATACCCCCTGCTCTGATATCAAGTACAGGCGAGGTGGTAGTCTTCTCAATCACCCAACAGTGCCACCGTGTGCCAAAAGCATACTGCACGTCGATGGTTCACTCACCTTCAGCCACTGCTAACTGGTATTGTGTCAGGTTACCAGTAGTACAGTAGTAGTAAATTCACAACACCTTTCATGTTTGAACAAAGTATTCAAATTTTTACTTTAGGTACTTTTTGAATACTTTGTTAAAACATTGATGATGTTGTGCATATAAATTTCATGACGCCCCAGCCTTGTTCATGGATGTCCAAGGCATCTGTAGCCTTAAATAGTTTTTAACTCACCTGAGTGAAGCTGAAGGGGAGCTTTACTAATCTAATTGCTTTCCGTCTGCCGCTGCCGTCCGGCGTAAACGTTACAAAACCAACTTCACCGAAGAAACCACTGGCCCAATGTTCTTCAAATGCTGGATACATATTTATTACCTAATGCCAATTCAGATTTGTTCAAATGAAGTTGCCCCTCCCCCTGGGTGGGGCCTCGCCCCAAAGTGCCCACAAATCTTAAAAAAATCTTATTCTCATGAACCAGCTGTAGCAGAGACATGATATTTGGTATGCAGCTTCCCTTTGAGGTGTAGACTCAAATTTGTTGAAGAGAAGTTCGAGGAGCAATATTTGTTGACGTTATGGGAGAGGCAAGAATTTTGGCCCCACCCAAAATTTCTATTTTCTGAACCGAGAGTCTGTTTTTAACAAAAATTGACATGAGGTATTATTGGATCATAATACATGATTTATGAAGTGTTGATAAGCAATGATTAACTGAATGTGTCCAAAATATTTAAGCCATCGACATTTGGAATATTTTACCACGGCAATCACTTGCTGTGGTAAATTCCATTTCCCATGGCATTGTTATGGCAACCACAGAGGTGAACATCAATTCTGTACATTATGTGGAGACGATGTCATGATGGGTTATAAGCTTCAGGCTTCATGTCAAATCTACGAACGTGTTTGTATAGCTTAAAGTTTGTTCTCTTGGTTTCTTGGAAATAAATATAGTTTGAACTATAGAACATCACAAAGTACTGTACTAGGAGTGCAAGTAGCCTTTCATAACCCAAGCACTAAATATCAGGACTGGCAGGTAATTGCCAGTCCTGATATTCAATACTTGAGTTATATAATTAAGAGTGTGGAACGTTGCTCGTGACTAATGGTAACACACATCATTGAAATATTTACTGCCAGCATACAAAATTATAAATTGAGAATCTTGGAAAAATATTACCACAGCATGTATATGCTGTGGTAAAACCAATTTACAACAGCATTCACCATGGCAGTGCTGATTTCTGTGGTTAATTTCAAGGGCTGAATACTTTGAACCACTTATCTGTCGTGGACAGATGAGTTATGAATATTTCATGAGTTCATTCCTCCACAGTGTTGAGGACTAGCTGAATGTGACCCAAAATAGTCTTTGAACCACTTTGCCAGGTGGGTGATTTAGGCCTCTTGAGGCCTCTTGTTACAAAAATTGTCTTGATGTTGCAACATATTTGGTGATTGAGATGAGCATCTCTTGGCCTGTACTGTGGGGCAAGCCTTTTTGTTGCAGTGCATTGCAATTAATGCTGCAACAATATGATTCTGCCATGATAAGGGTTGAAAAAGTCGCAGGAACGATAGTTTAGTTCCCGCAGTGTTCCTGTAATTTATTTTAACCCTTTACCTAACGTGAAAAGCAGACGACACTTGCAAAAAAAATTCTTGGATAACTAATTTTTTTCATTTTTTGTCTCAAAAACATAGGTTATGACCCCTCGTTGGAACGAGCTCGACGAGCTCGTTCCAACGAGGGGTCATAACCTATGTTTTTGAGACAAAAAATGAAAAAAATAGTGAAAATTAATTGGCGATTTTTGAGAATAGCGCTGGCCGGTTTTGGCCGTTACGTTGGGTAAAGGGTTAAGGGGACCCATTTAAAGCTCTCACCATTTTTTAAACTGCCACACTACTTATAACATGCAGTGATCATTTGCATTTTTTTTTTCAGAAACAAATAGTTCATTGAAGAACCATAATTTTGTATTTGCAGAATATTGCTTGAACTTTACATTTAGTTTAGCACATATAAGCATGCACAAGAGTATTGCAATTTGCAATATTGTTATACTGAAAAATACAATATTAAAGGTGTTCAATGCTTTGTCTGAACTCTTTGACATAACAATTGCTTGTAGTCAGCCCCTGCAATTCGAAAAGTTTGCCAAGGCTAAACAAATCTCTACAGGCAATTTGCCTAGGTAAATTCAAAATTCTTGTTGAACTCCGGTTCTAATATTATTTAGGTCCAACCCTTCTTGAATATGCAGTCACATTTCATTACACTGCCTTTCATCAACGTTTGCTCTCAGTATTTTAACAAGTCCCATTTAATGGCTGGATAGAGAGTGGGGGGGGGGGGGGGGGGGGGGGCACCAGCCTGCTGGCCCCACCTGCCACAGTCCTTCGATTTTGACGTGCGCTACAGCGCATAATAATTGGGGACGTTTCGGCCTGGGGACGATTCGTTTCATAACAACAGACAGCAGGAGTATCAGACGGTACCTGGGGACGGATTGGGTAAAATACAGGTTATCAGACAGGATTTCAGATGTGAACGGAACTGACAATCGATAGCGTGGTTCATGAGAAGCACGGGACCCACTGGTAATGAATTTAGCTTCCTTGATGTGCAACATTATAACTGAATGATTGTTGGCCAATGGAGCACCATCTTCTAGAACATGGTCATGGTCAAAACAACACAAGTGAAAAACATCGCACTGAAATAATTCACACTGTAAAGCCCACTGCCTTTTCCCTCCGTTACCACGCAAGACACTCCCCCCCCCCCTAACAATTTCCCCCCAAATTGGTCATTTCCTCCCCAAAGTAGTCATTTCCCACCAAAAATAGTCATTTCCCCCAAAGTAGTCATTCGCCTCCAAAAAGTAGTCCCCTCCCTGTTGGTCATTCCTAGGCTTTGTAAGACTGTGACCTAGGGCCCTCTCCATGGGATAGAAGGGGAGGGGCCCTAGGTCACAGTCTTACAAATACTTGGTCACCCCCCCCCCCTCCCCAATTTGTCTACTTCCGAACACTTTTCCATACTATTTTCTGTGCAGTAATTTAATTAAATAACGTTTAATCATTTGACCCTTCCAGAATTTACATGCTGCAACCAAACATTGCAGACCTGTTTTTGCAAGAAAAAATGAAAAAAAAAACATGAAAAGCGGAACAAAAGCCCTGAGTGATGTGCATCCTCTCATTCACACTCGGGTCTTTTCATGTTTTTTTTTTTCATTCTTTCTTACAAAAACACGTCTGCAGTGTTTGGTTGCAGCATGTAAATTCTAGAAGGGTTAAATGATTAAACATTATTTAATTAAATTACTGCACAGAAAGCAGTGTGGAAAAGTGTTCGGGAATGGACAAATTGGGAGGGGGCCCAAGGTCAGTCTTACAAAGACAAGGAAATATCAACAGGGGAGGACTACTTTTTGGGGCAATGTCAACTTTAGGGTAAAATAACAAATTTTTGGGGAAATGACTACTTTGGGGGGGGGGGCGGAATGACCAATTTGGGGGGTGGGGAATGACCAATTTGGGGGGTGGGGAGTACCAGGGGGGAATTGTTAGGGGGGATAGTGTCTGACATTCAGACAGGACACAACACGTATACAGTCTACAGTCACTAAGGGTCGGAAGGGGCTTGCCGCACACCGTCCCTTCCGCACGCAAAAAGAAAAACCATTTCATTTCGCCCACTGCCTTCGGTCCTTGTCACTTAAAAATAAGCGACGGGTCACAGAGAAATGAATAATGAACTTGAGTGAATTGGGAATAATGTTTGGGAGGAAATTGGCAAAAAAGTGACTTTTTTCCGATTGGGAATGGCGCCGATATTCGTTCGGCCCCTCTAATCGGTAAAAAAAAACCCTGTAGTTTACACATATTTATACCACCCACTTGAAAAGTGGGAGGTATATAGTGTTCACTGGGTCCGTCTGTTCATCTGTACGTCCGTAACGCTTTAGGGGGGGGGGGGGGGTACACATCTGCTATCCACAACTCCTCCTAAATCAGTGAGCGGATCTCATTCAAACTCTCAGACATTATTTTACACACATTGAAGATGTGCACCTCCTATTTTCTTTTCAGATATTTTCATTTTTACAGTTTCCCATATTGAAAAATGAACTTTGTCAGATTCAATTGACATTCTGTACAGATCTGCTATCCGCAACTCCTTTTAAACGATTGAAAAGACTTTATTGAAACTTTCAGACATTCTTTTACATACATTGGAGATGTGCTCCTCCTATTTTCTTTTCACATATTTTCATATTTACAGTTCCCCATATTCAAAAATGTTGTTTGTCAATTCAGGTTTTGGTAGGGAGGGGTATACGTCTGCTATCCGCTACTCCTCTTAAACCATTGAACAAACTCCATTGAAACTCGCAGACCTTCTTTTACATACATTGAAGATGTGCACCTCCTATTTTTCTTTCAGATGTTTTCATATCTCGATGTTCGTCCGTCCATCCGTTACGCTTTAGGCCAAGTTTTGGGATGTACACATCTGCTATTCGCATTTTTACTCCTCTTAAACCATTGAACGGACGCCATTGAAACTCTCAGACATTCTTTTACATACATTGAAGATGTGCACCTCCTATTTTCTATTCAGATATTTTCATATTTTACAGTCTCCCATATTGACAAATGAACTTTGGCAAATTTAATTGACATTCTGTACAGATCTGCTGCTATCCGCAACTCCTCTTAAACCATTGAACAGATTTCATTGAAACTTTCAGACATTCTTTTAAATATATTGAAGATATGCACCTCCTGTTTTGTTTTCAGATATTTTTATTTTTAGGGTTTCTCATATTTAAGAATTCAATTCAAGCTTGCGTGTGGGGTGGGGTGGGGTCGGGGGGTGTTGACATTTTCTATCCACGACCTCTTTTAAACTAGTGAATCCATTTCAATGAAACCTTCGAACGTTGGCGTCAGTCTTTGTGCTCTCTACATTAAACACACTTTTACTGTTTGTAAAACGTTTCTTAGTGGGAGTGGGTGGTATCATTTCGTGAGCTGTACTCACAGTTTTTCTAGTTTGTGATGTATTTCATAATAGATTTTTTTCTGAAAAAAGAACACACGTAGGGTAAATTACGAGCGATAAACACGATGCACACACTGTTTTCCAAAATCGCAGGTCTAGATCAAAGAAAGAGTCTGGAAAAGAAAAATATTGTCAAAGACAATGTAGTCTACCGTAAATGCGAGTTTTGCGTTGTAACAATCACTGAATCAACTGTCGGGCTAATATTTTTATTTTATATGTTGGCTATATTGTTCGGTTTCCGATTTTTATGTATATTTGTGATCGTCGAAAGTGGAGGTTGCCGAAGGCAAATTTTTGCCGACGTAAAACGCGATTTACGTCGGCAATGCCGAATGCCGAGGTGAATTGCAGGGGCTGGTACTAGTACTTAACAACAAGATAACACTATTTAGTGTGAATGTGTCGAGCAAAGAAAATGGGTCCTGCAAAAAATAAATGCAAATTTTCCATTTTTTTTTTAACCCTGATAATAACAACTTGGCTGCATAATACAATATGTATTGTGCTACTAGTGTGCATGATCTCTCATAACATGCAACAGTTAAAATACTTTAAACCAAATGTATTCATTCTCAGTGGCTTTCCATTTAACTGGTAGAGTGGTAGTGCTCAGTTATTCTGGTCATCAAAATTGGTTCACATTTTTTTGTCTTTTCACAATTTCCGAGAGAGTCCCTACAGGCATTCTCCCACAAATTGTGGGCAAAAATTGACATTTTAACTTGGTACATGCACAAAAGATATAGCCTGTAAGTTTTGGTACCTGCACTTATGAAACCGTACCAATAGAATATATACAATGTTTGAATGCACATGGTCAAAGTTGAAATGCATATAACCAAGTTTACTGAACCAGCTTTCAACATCCAAATAAGATATCACCCCCACCCCCCCCCCCCCAACACCAAAAAAAGAAGAAGAAAAATCCTCATACAGATGATTAGGTCATTAAATGCAACTTGAAGTGCTTTGTGTCAACGATATACATATTCAGTTATACAAAATATCTGAAATAGTTGCTGAATACGTAAAATTTAAAAGTTGAATGACATTTATCAGCAGGAATTTGGGGGTATCAGGGCTCCAGAGTTTGGTTGCCCAAACCTATAACAGCTAGCAAATCACCCCTGGATCTGTCCCTGGCACTACATGTTGAACAAGGATACATTTTGAATCGTGACTAATGCATAACGATTCAGGCATATCACGATTAATCATTGCAGACCTAATTATACCCCAACTTTTTTTTAACAAAATGGGGATATACTGTTTTGCATATGTCCGTGCATCCGTCCGAGTCAAATTTTGTCTGTTCAGCCTGTATCTCAGGTATGAAAATTAATAATGGAATGTTATATTGCAATGAAATTTGGTGTCTCAGTGAAATATGGCATGCAGTTTGGTGACAAAGGCTTCTGCCTCATTGCATAAAACATCCAAACACCAAAACATTTACCATACCTTTTGATTCAGAAAATAGCTGGATCTTTACCTGATTGAAAAGTGTGTTTTGTTACTAAAATCAAATATCTGTCGTAACAAAGCTTACAAACATTTTTGAATCTCAAGAAAGTTGAAATTTTATTGATGTTTATATGCTTTTTGTTACAGAAAGCCTTAAAGAGTGAGAGGAGGGCAAATTTCTACTTGATTTGTGAAGGTTGATAAATCCTGTGTGTATTGAATTCCATACATGCTGCAACATAGAGTTTTTGTTTTGATGTATGGTGAGACTACTTGGTTGGAATGATTCATTGAGAATTTTTATTGATTTCGATAGAAAGTGCCGGTGTAAAAGGAATGGAAGTCCGTAGGAACGTTAGTCCCTCTGGACTATTATTCCGCGGAATTATAGTCCTAGGTCTAACATTTCTAGGAATAGTAGTCCGCGGAATTATAGTCCTAGGTCTAACATTTCTAGGAATAGTAGTCCGGCGGACTACTATTCCTAGAAATGTTAGACCTAGGACTATAATTCCGCGAAATAATAGTCCAGAGGGACTAATTTTCCTACGGACTTCCATTCCTGTCACACCGGGATTATTCTGCCTTGTTTGGAAAAAGTTCAGAGTCCCTTGCAATTTAAAAGAAAATATGGCGTCATGAGGTGACCACTTTGGAGTTTTGGGTACAATCATACATATTACTTAGAGCAGGGGGTACTCTAGCTAAAAAATTATAGAAAACTCAATTACGAAAATAAAGAAACTCAAATTTTGCATGTGAACGTGAATTTCCCCTTTTTTTGAGTTTCAGAATGTAAGTTGCACGCTATTGCATCATTTTATTTTTTGGCAGATTCTATGATTTGGACAGCAGATTTTTTTTGTTGATAATACCATGGCAAATACCAATCAGTCAAAATTCAATCCAGTTGTGGCAGACTGTACCGTTCAAGTTTAAAAAAATGAATTTTAAAGCCCTCATAATAACTCAACTTGTTGGTTAAAGTAACTGAAATTGAATTTTGTTACTCTTTGTAACCATAGGTAAAATGTTTGCTAGAATACCCTCTGACTGAGATTAGGTGATATTAAATTCAATTAACCCTTTACTTAAAAGCAGCCACCAATAATGCTGTACAACTTGAAATAACATGAAATATCTTTGAGCACTTTGTCAATAAAATCATATCACATTGAACCTCATTAGAATCAGCTTTTCAAGGTGGATCCAATGATGTCCATATTTGTATGGTTTAATGAACATATTTCGAAATAAATATTCCAATACAGAGAAATGTAAATTTAAAGAAAAAACAGTATTAGGTAAAGCGTTAGCTGATAATCAATTATCTTACATAAAACTTTTCTCTTCTTGTTCATGATGATACTGAGTGCAATTGTGGAGGCTTACAAACACCAAATTTGTATACTCTCCCAAAAAAGAAAGTGTGAATGCTAAAAAATAACACTAAAAAAAGATATATATCATTTTCATTCATGGAAATTTTATTCAATCACAGATGAATCAATTTGTGATCAACACGAGAAATTTCAGTACGCTACGACGATTACTCTTGGTGCCATGGAGAGTCAAAGACACTAAGGGTCAAACACAAAAGTCACACACTCAATACCTGGTATGACCTCCGTCTGCATCGACTACTGCTGTGCATCTACGCCTCATGGAAGCGAACACGTTAGCATGGAAGTGTTGTGGGATGTTGCTCCATATTCTGATAAGCTGTCTTTGGAGTTCCACAAGCGTTGACGGTGCATGGGGAAGCCGGCGTAGCTGACGTTTCATTTCGTCCCATACGTGCTCAATGGGTGAGATATCGGGCGAATTTGCGGGCCAGGGAAGAACATCCACTTGTTGTTGCTGCAGATACTGTTGAACAACACGAGCTGCGTGGGGTCGGGCGTTGTCCTGCTGTAGAATGACGCCGGGGCCGTGACGTTGCAGAAATGGGACAACAACAGGTGTAAGCACTTCATCACGATATCTGGCTGCATTGAGATTGCCATCAATAATGACCAGCTCAGTTCTGTTACGGGCAGTGATGCCACCCCACACCATGAGAGACCCTCTCCCATAACGGTTTCGCGTAGCGTTCGTTTCGACGTCTGTACACTCTCTGGCGGCCATCTGATGATGAAAGGTGGAAACGATATTCATCTGTGAATAAAACACGTCGCCGCCACCAGTGTAAGGGATGCCTGAGATGTTGTCTACACCACTGCAGTCGAGCACGACGATGACGTAACGTCAAAATCGGACGAATTGCAGGTCTTCGAGGACGTAAGCCGTATTCTCTCAGCCGGTTGATTACTGTTTGAGGATGTATCTGTCTCAGGTTAGGAATGTTCCTGGCTGTCGTCGTTGCCGTTTGTTGCAAGTTCCGGAGATGGACGACACGAATATTCCGATCTTGTGCAGGGGTGGTAACTCGGGGTCTCCCGGAGCGGGGTCGGTCTCGAACGTCATCATGTTGTGCATGTCGATGGACTAGCCTGTCTACAGTGTTACGGTGGCAGTTCAAATGCTGGGCAACCTCTCTGTGTGTTCTGCCAGCTCTAATCATAGCCAGGGCAAGGAGACGTTGATTCACTGCCATTCTTGGCATGCTAATGTGGAGTCGTTTTAACAGCAGCGCAAGTTTGAATGTAAACGATAGGAAGGCCTTACTTTAGTGTTTAAATACCCAAGGATTCACACTGCTGCATGAATTTTCAGACTCTCCACGTGCAAAACATGCCTTTTCACAAACGTGCAGCACGTCATTTAACGTTAATGCAATTTTAACGGGGAAAGCTGTTTTTGTGTTCAATATAACTTATTCATGAACAGGTTAACACTCTTTACACCTACGAAATTATTTTTTTGGAGTTTGATCAATTTCTGAAATGCACACTTTCTTTTTTGGGCGAGTATATTTCAGTATGTATTAAAGTTTATTTATATTAGAGGGCTGAGCCTGAATTGACAAAACTTTGTTGGAAAGTAGGAAAAATCCTTGCTAAATGGGATTGCGTATGGGTCTTATAAATGGTCCCTATAGACACCTAAAATAATTATAAAAGAAGTCATGAAATTTCAATTGATAAAAAGATATGAACCCTGTCAGAACAGTATTATGGCACATTTGACTTGATCAACTTTGGGAATATGTAATAAATGACAACTTGAAAACTTTTGATAGAAAAATTGTTGAAAATATTTTTGTGCTCTTTTAGCAAAATGTTTTTTGTTGTGGAGTATACAGATGAGCATGAGCTGGCTGTAATTCCTGAGAGCTGGCTGAACGACAGCAGCTGTGCTTTCTGGCCACCATCCCGGACATCCAACCGGATAATGAATGCTGTTCAGCAAAAAGAGATTCCTGGAGAGAGCTGGAAGTTATATCCAATCCGTGAAATGTACAGAAGTGGTGAGTTTTTATTATGTCCCCCAACTTAGGTCGGGCAGCTTATAGCGCTTGAAGTGTGTGAGGGTGTCTGGGGGTGGGTGTGTCTGTCCAAGCCAATAACTCAAAAACTGTTGGGACTACAATCATCAACCTTCACACAATTATAAAGGCCCATGGTTTGTAACTTCGAGGTCAAGGTAACATTTCAAGGTCACGCTGAAAATCGGTCAATATTCCTGTCTGAACCATAACTCCGAAAAGAATCAAACTACAATTATGTTCTGGGTCACAAATTGTGTCTTTGGCGTAACACCGAAACTATATGGGCTACAATCATCAAACTTCACACACTTATAAAGGGCAACTGGAGGATGTGTCCCACACCATATCGGGTTCCATCAAGCTGAAAGACATTTGAAGGTCACATATTTGTGTCTCAGCCATAACTAAAAAACTAATCAAACTACAGTTATTAAACTTTATACAAATGTAAAGGATAGTCAGAGGATGTGCGTATACTATTTTCTCTCGCATCCCTAAGGTGAAGGGCGTTCATGAACTTCATGTGTTACACAGTTACATTTATCCCTCCCGGGTGGAAGATAATCTAGGATATCTTGCCCCACCCTGGGTACCTTCCCCTCCATCCATGATTTTTTTTTTTTTTTTTTTTTTTTTGGGGGGGGGGGGGGGTTGATTTGACATTATTTGATGATGAAATAATGTCAAATGTGTAAAAAAATACATTTGTTATTGTGGGTGAAGATATCCAGGGGTGGAGGGGGGGGGGCAGATGACGTGTGCCGCCGGTACTAACGACACCAGTATTAATTGCATCAATTGTGAGGTTGATGGTATCACACAGTACACTGGCCAGTCAGATGGGTTGTAAATGGTTTGTCTATGTACAGGGATAAACAAATATTTTGCAGGTTAAAGATCTCTATACTGTAGCTTTTAGAGATGGGCGGTATTGAAATTTTGGGATCGGTATTTTTAGGCACATTTACTTCGGTATGGGTACGGTATTCGGTATTAACAGAATACATATACCTATACCGATATTTCAAGGTAATTCGCGGTAATCAGTGCCAGACTGCCGGTATGATTTGCCCAAAGCCTGATTCAAGTGAGTCAAGTCTAAATTTGATCACGTGCTATGTTTTGGTTGCATAACTCCACAGTTTTTAGTATTTTTACAGTTTTACCAAATTACGGGCCCGATCAAGACCTATCAGCATTGGTTCAACACCCACACCAAATCATCGGTAATGCCGATGGTCGAAAATGAAATGGACAGGCTCAAATTATTTCATTCTAATTTATAGGCAAGAGTTATTGCCTGCATATTAATTTAATATCCAGACAATAACTCTTGTCTGTAAATTTAAATAAATATGAACAACTATAAATAACCATGCTCACAGTCTCCCACAAACTTCAGAAAATAATTCCAATGGAATACACATCAATTTAGAAATGCCCCGAGCTAACGGCGGCAATTTGTTTTTATCAATTTGATAAAGCACGTCCGTCCATTTAGAAAGGGGCAAGATAATGGCTTACTCTGTCTCAGGATGTGTGCGACACCTTTAAACCTCTGGGGGCATTGCCTGCGTCTGGAACCCCAAACCAGTCCTACACAGCCAGAGGCCCACAGCAAGTGCATGATTGCATACCTTCACTTTAGAAGCTAACCAACCTTTTACAGTTGTCAAACTCTCACAGCATCAAGCGAACTGCGCGCAAGTTCGCATGCTCGTTTCGACTGAACTTCCGAGTAAATATCCACCGACAAGGACAGCTGTACTCGAAGGAATTGCACCCTACAGGGGTGTGTTCAAAGCTGTGAATTGTCACTAAGGAAAAGTATTTATCGAATAGAAATAAAGCAAAATCCAACATTCCCAAGATATTTTTTTACTCCACAATATACTTGTAGGTTACAGTCAAGTAACTCAAGTTTCCCCGACAATTTTCTTGACCATAACCTGTATATTGTGCCAACAGATGGAAACTTCGCGATACCGAAATTTTGGTATTTAGAAATTTGCCCAGTACGGTTAATCGGTATTGGTTTATATGGTATACCCCCCATCTCCAGTAGCTTGGAGAGGTGGTGGTAGGCACTTCCCAAAATAACAACCACATGACCAAGGAAATGTGTTAGTGTTATCAAGTGTCTAAGGAAAGGTGTTAGTGTGGCCAAGGAAGGTGTTAGTGTTGTTGTTGAACTTGTTCACCAATCCTTCTATAGTAAACCAGTTAATAAATAAAAGAGGTTCTTGTACAAACAGAAAGTATAAATTTGTGTGTCTGTCATCAGTCTTTTGTATCCAGGGCTCAAAATACACAACTGTCCACCTGTCACCGACAGTCAGAAATTGGGTGGAGACCAATAAAAATAAATCATACCTATCATATACAACAGGTCCGGTCAGTTCACCATTCAACTAACAAATCGGTCACATCCACAAGTGTGACATACAAAAATTGCTATTCTTTTTTTTAATTTCTAATTTCTTTCTTCCAAACCATAGCTTATGACCATTCAATGGAATGAGCTCGATCCAGTGATGGGTCCTAAGCTATGGTTTGGAGAAAAAAAAAATGAAGTTAAAATTTGGAAAAAATAATTGGAGGGCTCATCTGCAACTAGAGTTAGATAAATGGTTAATAATCAGTAAATGATTTTTATTTTGAAATCTAAGCATGAAGATCAGGGAAAGACAAACAGTATTTGTTCATTGATGAAAGGTATTGCCCAACATACATGTACATATAGTATACATGTACATTTCAAACCCAAATTTTCACAGTACACTATACATGCATTCATAAATTCACAGGAGTTTCCAATTTTCAAGTGAAAATTTGGAGGCCACAGGTAAGAAAAAATATCACCTGTCATATATGACAGGTAGAAATTGTAGAACATTTCAAGGCCTGGTTGTATCAATGTCATATTTAGTGTGGGACATTGCTATGAAGTACAGATACCATATTCTTTATGATTTTGTCAAATACTGAAAAATGCATGCTTCATAATTACCAGTATCATTTTCTTTATTACAAGACCTTACCCTTTACCCACTATGGGTAGCAGATGACACTTGGAAAATAAATTCATGGATAACATTGAAAATTTAATTTTTGACTCCAAAACATAGCTTGTGGCCCCTGATTGGAACATGGTCAACAAGGCCCCGAGTTATGCTTTGAGACAAAAATTGAAAACACAATACAATTTGAATGGAAATTTTTGTACATGGTGCTGATCGGTTTTGGCTGTTACCTTGGGTAAAGGGATAACCAACATTTTTTGACCACAAGCAAAGCAGTCAATTTGACCACAGTTAATTGTCATTTCATTATAGGTGCACTCAATTAAAGAGTATTCCTTGGCTTCATATTCATATGTATGTTGCAAAACCATCGGAATTGGAATTAAAGTTTGCTTGTGTCTGAAAATGATTAGTCCCCCATGGTTTTACTGTGAAGGGGACTATTGGATTGCACTCCATCTGCCTATCTATCTGTCTGCACGCACATTTGAGTAGTTAGGTGGTCAGTTTTGTGTCAGAGGGGGTATTGAGTGTTTTTTTCCCCCTTAGGTGGTAACCGTAACCACCTAGGAAAAAAACATAAAATGATGTGGCTAGGGTAAGGTTATGGTCAGGAGTGGGTTAGTGTTAGGGGTAGTCCCAGTGTAGGGCTTAACATTGGGGGTGGGGAGGGGTACTGAGGATTATGATTAGGGTAAGGGTGGAGTTTTAGGTTTAGGGTCAGGTTTGGGTTGGGTTAGGGTGGGATGTGGTTTTCGGGTGGATGGTGTCGGGTTAGGGTTAGATAAATGTTCTAGATAGGTTAAAGTTCAAAAAGGGTTAAAATAAGACCACTTAATGTCTGTCCATAAGTCTGAAAAAACATTTGAGTGGTCATCTGTGGGTACGTTCCTCTGTCTTGTTACAACCTGTATCTCAGAGATGCTTTAACACTTTTGTTTCAAATTTTCTGATTTGATGGGATATTATGAAAGATTGATGCAAAAAAATTCAAGATGGCCGAATGATGGCCATTTTTGTTGGAAATGCATGTAATTCGTCATACGCTCAGAACTTCTGACCTACATTTCCGATTTCAATAAATTTTGGTATGGAGGACTAGCAGCATAAGATACACAGCATATCATACAGCAGATTTTTTTCTCGTGCATGAATTATGCAAATTAGCCTTACCTAACCTTTTTTTTCGGGTAATATTTTTGTGGATAGTATAGCAGAATACATGTACGTATTATAAGTTACGTGACGTTACAGTGATAGTTACGGAGTCATGTTGGTCGATGTCAAAAAAAATATTGTTTTCACTGAGTCCCACTTGACACCATATCACATCACCTTTACGCCTTGGAACGAATCTATTTTTCCTGTCAAGGAAAATCTTGTCCTTTCATCCGAATTTTACAGTCTAAGGGACGTAACTCTATCACATCCACATAAGGGCTTCGAAGTTGATTTTTTTGCGGTGGTTATTTCGACACAAAGATAGGTCAATTCTCAAGAATTCTGTTTTTGAAATATCTGTAGCTATGTTGCTTCAATTTAGTATAGTCATCTGCTGTCAATTTGCAATCTGTGTATGCTGATTGGTTGATTGTGCCCACTGGCTTAATAAATAACAGAATCTTGGTATATGGTCATACTGCAAGATAAGCAAAGACAAAGATTTTAGAAAATAATAAAAATTCCCATGGCCATCCTTCAGTTCAATAATAAAAGATGATTGTAGATTAATGCTGGAGTAGGCCAGCTTGCTACATTGCCAACATTTGCATGTTGTTTTTTTTTCCCAGACAGCTATAAAAAAGCTAGGACAAAATTGGTGGAAGCCGAGCAACTGTCAGATTTGCAAACAGGCCCTGAAGAGATAGCTTTAGAGCAAGATATTTATCGTCCCAAGCGACAACGGAGGTATTTTCATAAGTATTGTTATTTTTTTATATACCGGTGTAGCAGGATATCTCCCCCTCTCCCCGGACATCCCCTACCCGGAGGGGAGGGGGAAATATCCTAGGTTATCTTCCCCTCCACCATGGATATCCCCATCCCCCACACCTAAATGTTTTTCAAATCTAATATCTAATGGGTTTTTTCTGCTATTATTTTAAAATATATTTTTCATATTGGATGTTAAACCGCTAAATCCTTGCATAAAATTACTGTAGAGAGAAACAGACATCTTCCCCACACCTCGTCCATGTGTTCAGAAAATTTAAAAAAATTTCTGGAAAGGTGCTAAGATTGCCTATTATCAGTTCACTGGTCATTATTCAATAGTATAAGTTTGGTTGAAACTGTTTTTAATTTGTTCTATATTTGTTTGACATGGGTGGGTGGGGGGAGATAACCAGGTCTGGATATCTCCTCCCCCTCCCCACCACCTATGTCAAACTCCTGATAGACATTCACTGGACATTTGCAGCCATTGTTTAGACTTTGTTATCGTTGGCCTAAGGGTATAAAAACGATTTATATTTTTAAATAGTTGCTATGTTTGTCAGATGGGTGAGGGGGAAAATATCCAGGCCTGATCATCTTTCCCTCACCTCATTCATGTGTTCATAAAAGTGTTGGACATCGGCTGTACCTCCTGGTGATACCACCGGAGAAAACTGCCACTTATTTGAATGGACTGAATCTGAACGTAGTGGGCAGTCACAACGTTCGGATAGCCGAACTAGGTTACACTGTCACCATATCGAAATATGTTTTGGAAGAGTGTTTATTGATGTGGATCAGTTAATTTCTTTAACAAGCTGTCGCGTGGGTGCAGATTAAAGATTTTAACTGGTCAACCTTTGATAACTTTTGAAATTGCTCCTCCTGTAATGACGCTACAAATATCAGACTATTTGTTCAGTTCTTAATTTTGTTATTAAAAAAAAGTAAAGAATTGTTTACAGTGAATACAAGCAATCAGGTTTAATTACTGCAGTAACATTTCTCGCTTCTCTTGACACCACTCCAAAAATATTACTGCATGGCCTTAGAAATGTTGTGGAAATCTATCCCTCTTCATACTGCTCCCAAGCTGTCATTAGTTTCTTTTGAACTGCTCTGTATCTTGTTCTTGCTTTCCTTAACTAATTATCGTCTAGTACACAGGATTATGCAGTTCCCAACCCCATGCCTCAGGTCTCAAATTTAAGGTCTGAAGAAAGCAACAGTTCGATGGTCGAGTGGTTAAGACATTGGACTTAGGTCCAATGGATGTATGTTTGCAAGGGTTCGACCCCACCCGTACTATAAACATAGTTTATGATGGGAATTCAGGCAAAATTCCTTTTTGGCTCCAAAATGAATTTTGATGGATCTAGAGTGATTTTGTGTTGAATAAAAAATTACCCTAATGAGAAATGCCCCCTCCCCACCGTGCACCATCCACATATATTTTTTTTTTCTTTTTTTTTTGGTTTGACCCACAGATTGCCCTTAAGGGGTCAAACATCTGCCGTCCTTCTCTTTGTTTAACCTTTTTTTGTTTGACACTCAGATTGCCATTGAGGAATTGAAAACTGTGCCATCCCTGTTCATTTAAAAAAAATAAAAATTTTAGTATCCACTTCTCAGAATGTTTACGAAACTTGGCACCGGCATGTAGTTTAACCCACAGACTGCCCTTGAGGGGTATAAAAATACACCGCCTCTGTAATGTTTTTTCTCCTGTCCAGTCCAAAATGCTTTTAAAAGGTTTCGAGTTATTTTATTGGGAAAAATTGATTCCTATTGAGACTTGCTTGCTATCGATATTCTGCAAGCATTTTTTTCACACATGCATGTGATGCTATTCACTGACTTTAAAAATCATTTTCAAACATTTTTAAAGTTTTTGTTGTGTTTAATCTTCAGTTAGCAAATGACAAGCTTGAGTAAATTCGATTTTGTGATGGCAAGTAATTGTTGTAGTAAATCAACAGGTGAGTTGGTCTCAATCACCCTGCCACGGCAGATATGATATCAAAATTTTGGGAGCAATAACACAAAGGGTGATCTATTTATTTATTAGGTTTTAACAACACTTTAACAGCCAGGATCATATCATGTCAGTGACAGTTTTGGAGGAAGCCGGAGTACCTGGAGAGAACCACTGAGCAATGACGAGCAGCTGTCAGCTCTGCAACATCATAACTCTGAACTCTGCACTGTGGCACAGGCAGGGTTAAATTGGTTGAAGAGCGCACATTATTCACGTGCAGTACACCTTAGTGCATGTACACAGTGTCAAAGTGCCCTCATGTGGCAACCAGGGTTAAGTGCCTTGCCCAAGGACACAACACGCGAGCGCAATCCAGTCGCTGAGATGGTCACCCATCCAACTTCTAACCTCGCTTGATGCTGCTTAACTTCGGTGATCTGACGAGAGCCAGCTAACACAACGCCACTGCACCCCTACAAAGGGTAATCAGTGTATGTGTTAACTAGTAGAGTGCCAAGTTATTTTTTGTGCTTAGAATTTGCGGACATGTCTTTGCCTTGTTACAATTTATGGAAGAGTGCCTATAGGTACTCTCCCATAAATTGTAACAAGGCAGATCCTGACAAAGTAATTTCACTTTGTGGATAATATATATGAAGCCTTTAAGTTGCAGCACCTGAACTTAATTTTTTTTATTTATTTATTTATTGGTGTCTAAGGTCACATATTTATGCACAATGGCTAATCATGACCGCAGCATGGAGATAGAACCAAGATTAGTCAATCGTTTATACCCCATGTTACCCTTTAGAGGACTTCCACTTCAAGCATTGGTGACTGGGTCCTATTTTACCATTAAAACACAACCTGCTTACTGGTACCACAGTAAACAGGCACTGGTCCACTTCCCGGGGTAAAGGGGACGCGGTGGCTCAGTTGGTAGAGGTGCCGGCTGCAGGCCGAGAGGTCCTCGGTTCGAATCCCACCTGCGGCAACCGCGTTGTGTCCTTGGGCAAGACACTTCACCCCCATTGCCCACGTGGGGGCACGGTGACGTTGTGCACTAACGCGTACTGCACGTCGATGGTGCACATGTCTTCAACCAATGCTAACCCTGCTTGTGTGGAGTTGGTATGTTGGGGAGCTGACAGTTGCTCGTCGTTGCTCGGTGGTTCTCTCCGGGTACTCCGGCTTCTTCCACCCGTAAAACTGTCACGGTCATGGTTAGCCATTGTGCAGAAATATGTGACCTTAAACACCAATAAGTAAATAAATACTTCCCGGGGTTTGAATAAAGCCCAAATATGTGAGCTTCCAGCACCCAACCAGTTAAAATTGCATTGAATTTAAATAGATGCTGGAAAAGAATGAACTAGTGTTAGTACAAAATCATGTGCTGCACAAATATTATAGAAATGATGATTTACATGTACGTCTCTGATAATAATGCCACAGTAAATGCTGTAGCAATCACATTTATGATGACAATAAACTGCTGTAGTGAAGGATTCCATATTTCAAGGACTGCATCTTATTGATTGATAAAGTTTTTCATTCATGCACCATTGCTTATAAATCTTGTGTATTGCACAATGTGATTATCCGATAATAATGAGATCAAAGGAGCTGCAGCTATATGCAGTATTCACTTTACCGGGCCCACTAAAGCAAACAACATCTTTTTCAGCTCTTGAAATTGGCTTCTGTGATGGTTGTAGATGTTGGTGTAGCATGCTTGGGATTAGTATTAGTAACAATTTACCCAACCCAGAAAGGTGGCCACACAAGAGATATAAGCTATTGTAATTGAACTGGCTATTATAAATGAACTTTGTTGTTGTTATCATTTCTGGAGATGGGGGGCTGCTTAGTGTTAACTGGTAGAGTGCTAAATTATGTTTGGTCGTCAACATTTGTTCACATGTTTTTGCCTGGTTACAATTGATGGGAAAGTGCCTGTGCATTTACCAATCAATTGTAAGAAGGCAACACCACAAGGCTACATGATTTCATGCAGGCCCGAGGCTGGCAGGGGTGTCGCAGGGGCGCACCGCCCCTATGAACATTTTTGTCGGAAGTGTTCACATTCTGCCGGAAAATAATTGCTGATAAACGAGACATAGACTTAGAGCCAATTGCCGACAGGACCTATCAAATTAATTTACGATGGCCTCCTACAATACTGTTAACATATCATGATTCTCAAAGAACTCATTATTCAAGTCGGCAGAGAGATTTCCCATCACCTGACCAGAACCGAGCTCGAGGCCGGAAAGTTAACAGCTGACTATTCAGTGGCATGGCAAGTCACAAATGAGGCACCCCGAGTCTCTAGAATTTCTCTCAGAGCATTTAATTTGAAACAAATCGGGACGGAAAGAACCCGTCACCCATACCCTCCAACACCTCGGGCCTGAACACTTCACGTTTGCCTTTGGCTAGTCCAAACTTGGACCCAAAGTTCGTGATATATTTTTTTGGTTTGGTACGTCCAAGGTCCCTTCGGTATACACAAGTCCGTCCGCCCCCCCCCCCCCCTCCCTCCTCCCCATGTCAGATTTTTAAAAACTGCTGCCTTCGGGCCTGATTTCATGTTTCAGATAATATGAAGCATTTTCTCAAAATATGCAGACTTTAAGTTGGGATACCTGTACTTTTGGACAAGGCCCAAATATGGGCTTCCAACACTCTTCTAGTAAAGGACTTGTTTTTCTAATCAACTTTCTTCTAATATGTTGCAAATAAATATGCTTAAACTAAGCAGAGATTTAATGGAAAATAACTTGCTAATTTAATTTGTTTCATTTAAAAAATCCTCATTTATAAACACTGGACACAATTAATTACTGAACACATCTCAATGTTGAACCTGTTGTTTACATGTTAGGATCTAAACTCATTACTTTTGTTTAGATGAGTGTCATTTTCAAGCCAAAGATAACAAAGTACAGCTTCGATTTCTCACTTAGTTTGCATATATCGATGCAATGTTGGACACTGTCTTGTTGACAGGGCCGCCGAGAGGGGGGGAGAACCGGGGTAGTAACCCCGGGGCCCGGCGGTCCGGGGGGCCCGCGATGACGAAGCCGCGCCGCCCGAGACAGCAAGTTGGCGAGCTTTTTTCAATGCCCAGTGTGTGTGAATCGACAGGCGGGCCGCGGGTCCTCGAATTCACTCGTAAGCATATATTCCTTTCAAGAACTATCTAAGCTATTAGATATATCGTGAGTCGACTCGTCTGTTCTGTAATTCGGTTATATAGACGACCCGCTTCGATATTCCTGGTCAATTCTGACAACTGGACATACATAATTTTACTTTCAGTTTCGGTATTCCTTTGTTTACCTACTGTGTTGTTGTTTAACTTGTTTTCTGTTTGTGTTCGATCAAGACGATCATGAGTTCTTATCACCACAAATCTGGTTCTCAGAAAAGAAAAGAGAGAGAAAGTCGCGAGAAAGAAACGTTAAAGGGGGCTAGAACTTTGATGGAATGTGGGGTCACCAAAGTGAACGTAAAAGATGACGGCGACCACGATTCTAATATGAGCAGGGCTGAAGTTGTGAAAACGGACGAAGAGGATAGAGAGAGGGGGGGGGGGGAGGGGCCCGTCGAAAAATGTCAGAATTGAACCATCGTGCCAAATCACTGAACCAGCAATGGAAATGTGCTCAGATAATGATCCACCAACTGTTGATAATGAGAAGTGTAGCGAACTCAGTGACAGAAGCGAAACACTGAAAGACTTTGACATTGGCCAAGTTGGTCATCATCCGACGCTCGAAGAAGTTGAGAAAACACTCTTATCATCTCATGAACCCAATCCAACAGAATTCCCGCGTGATGCGATTGGGCAGAGATTCCCTGTCACAATCTTCAACCGTCGGTTGCAAAACGGAGAGTTTTCAACCCGTGATTGGTTAGTATTTAGTCGAATTAAAGAAGCGTTGTTTTGCCTTCCTTGCAAACTTTTCTCGCATATTCCGCATGTTCTAAAACAATGCTCACAGCAGTCTACCTCTATTTTGACATCCGAAAATGGTTGGGGGCGGCGTCTAAATGGAAAAAAACTTTGGGACAGAGTGTCGGAACACGAACAAAGCCTTGCTCATAAAGCGTGTTATGTCGCGTGGCGCGATTTGGAGAGCAAAATTAAAACCCCAACTGGAATAGACGCGTCTTTAGCCACTCAAATGGCAGAAAACATTTCTAAGTGGAAAGAACTTTTGAAGCGGATTGTTGACGTAACATTGTTTCTTGGCGAGCGCGGTTTGGCTTTTCGGGGAGGCTCTAATATAATCGGAGATGTTGACAACGGAAACTTTCTAGGGATTTTGGAACTGCTGTCAAAATACGATCCATGTATCAGAGAGCACCTAACTAAAGTGAAAGAATCTCAAAAAGATGCAACTCGCATGCGAGCCCATTATTTATCATCCGAGTCGCAAAATGAGTTTATTGAATTGTGTGGTGATGAAGTTCGAGCTTTGATCATCAACGAATTACAAGATTCTAAGTATTATTCAATTATGGTAGACGCCACCCCTGATTCCGCCCATGTAGAGCAAACCACGTTTGTTTTCAGATATCTAACAAACAGTAATTCGGTATATTCTATTCAAGAAAGATTTATAGAATTTGTCGACTGTTCCGACAAAACAAGCGAGGCGATTGCGAGCCTTATACTAACAACACTTGAAAAGCACGGTATATCATTTTCAAAATGTCGCGGGCAAGGCTACGACAACGCAAGTAATATGTCGGGGAAGTACAAGGGGACTCAAAATCGTCTCCTGAAAAAGAACGAACTATGCGTTTACTCGCCATGTGGCTGCCATTCTTTGAATCTCCAGGGTGCCGATTCTGCCTGCTCGTGCACATATGCGACAACATTTTTTGGCATGGTGCAAACAATTTATAATGTCTTCTCGGGAAGACCTAAAAGATTTTGAAAGAAAACGTAGGGTCATCCCTCCATGGTTTGTCAGGAACTCGTTGGACAGATCGAGTCGCTAGTGTTAGGCCTTTTGCTGCACATCTTCCAGGAATACGAACGGCTTTAGAAAAAGTTATTGAACTGAATTTGACACCAAAGGCCAGGACCGAAATTAATGGAGCACTGAACTACATTAACTCTTTCATTTGTGTTTTGATGTCCGCCATTTGGCTCAAGGTTCTTGTCACAATCGACTTCTATAATCAAGTTATACAGGCTCGTGATGCCACCGTTGACATTGAAGTCAGCAACATTGGCAGTCTCATCAATGATATGAAGAAGCTACGCGAAAACTTTACAGCGATATATAGCGAAGCGAGACTGGTAGCTCATTCAATGGGTATGGTTTGCTCCTTGCCAGAATCCAGAATTCGAAAAAGAAAATTAATGTCAGATGATGTTCCAGGAAGCTCACAACAAAAGGAAAGAGACCCAGAGCAGACATTTAAATGTGAGGTGTTTTATGTCGTCATTATAGACTCAGTAATTGCCGGTCTCACTATTCAATACGAAGCCGTGGGGAAAATTGACAAAATGTTCTCGTTTTTATGGCAATATAAAACTATGACAGATGAAGAGATACGCGTTGCCAGCGAGGGATTCGCATGTGTATATTCCGCGGACGTATCCAGTGACATTGCCGAGGAAGTTGTGCACCTCAAGACCATTCATAACAGTAATTTGGGTCCAAACATTTTGAGGCCTTTTGACTTATTGAACAAACTGTCAGAATTAAAACTCCACGGACTCTTCACAAACATACTCATTGCCTTGCGAATATTTTGCTCCTTGCCTGTTACAGTGGCGTCTGCTGAACGGTTGTTCAGTAAACTTAAACTAGTCAAAAACTATCTCAGAAGTACCATGAGCCAAATTCGGCTGAACAGTTTAGCTTTATTAAGTATTGAGCACGAGTTGGCAAGAAGAGCTGACCTGAGTACTGTCATTAGTAAGTTTGCAGCAAAGAAAGGCAGAAAGGTTTCAACGATATAATTACACAAAGTTGCAAACAAATGACTTGGCCGGAAAAGTAAAAGAAAAATAAAGCATAATTTTTCTATTGCTATATTCATGCTATTTATTTTAGTTTATTTTTACAAACAGCAGAGGCAACTCAATTACCAATACACTGTAAAAACTAAAGGTTCTATAACAATTCCATATTGTCAGGTATATAGAACCAAGAGCAGAATAAATCCGTTGAAACTCTTAACTCTGGGTCAACTGAGCCTCCAAACCAATCGGCGTGCATGATGCATGATGATTGGTTTGGAGCTCAGTTGACCCAGAGTTAAAGAGTTTCAACGGACTTATTCTGCTATGATACATGCAGCACATGTAGCATGACAGTAAATTGCTTAATGCTGAGAATCCTTACCACATGGCAACGCCTTTGTAGGCTATACAGTTTTAGATGATAAGTGGAAAAGCCCCATTAAAAGAGACAAAGAGGATAAACATAAGATGCAGTCGTGCGGCTGCAGTTTGCAGTTAATTTAATCCTCAATGTACCATCTGTATGCACTAGAGTATGTCAACATGCTTTATCATAATTATGCCAGTTAAAGTGACGTGAACAACAGGTTCGGTTGATTCAATATAAGTTGCACCGACGGGAATTCGAACCTCTACCTCGATGAGAGTGGATCTCTACGGCACCCATCGCCTAGCAAACTGTCCCAGCGCCGTAGACCACTCGAGTACTGAAACTTCCCCAAAAAAGGGAAGTAGTCGAGTGGTCTACGGCGCTGGGACAGTTTGCTAGGCGATGGGTGCCATAGAGATCCACTCTCATCGAGGTAGAGGTTCGAATCCCCGTCGGTGCAACCTATTTCATTAAAAAAATTAACATAATTGCCGAGTTCTGTATTTCATATCTCAAGCAGGAAATTTGAAAAAGAGATGTATTCTCGCTGATTTCCCTTGCATATATATATATATATATATAGTGCATGTTGAGCTTCAAATTGATTTCACAGGCTCATATTATTGCTCTCGCTACATTTTCCACAGCTGAAGGACTGTGTTTCATCTCAAATATACTCAGGCTTCAAATACAGATTGAAAAAATCACAGAGCTAGTCTAAAACAACACACAAGCACTGACAAGCTAGTCTTAACAGCCTTCCCACAGGCAATATCATTGAAGCATGCATTCTCCAATATGTATTTATTAGTGCGTTCTATTTCATCATTTTGTCATAGCTAGCCTGCAATAGGCCTTGAGTTTAAAATTGCACACCTACGTTCTTTATTACTTGCTGCATTTTCTTTCAGGCAAGCGTTGAGGCGTCGATGAGTAATCACTTGTCTCTGAATACAAGGGCTTAATAGCACACAAACACTGTCTAATTGGAAAAGTGCTGGAAGCCCATATTTGGGCTTTATTCTGAAGTGCAGCTGCCACAAATTAACCCTTTACCCAACGTGGATAGCAGAGGCCACTTGCCAAATGAATTCTTGAATAACTAAAAAATTTCAATTTTTGCATGAAAAACATTGCTTATGGCCCCTCTTTGGAAAGATCTCAATGAACTCGTTCTAACGAGGGGTCAAAATCTGTTTTTGAAACAAAAATTGCAATCATAATAAAAATTGAATGGATATTTCTGTGTAAGGTGCTGGTCAGTTTTGGCCATTTCATTGGGTAAAGGATGAAAAAGCTTCATATTATGTGAATGTGCTTAGGGGTGTGTGGTCGGGGGGTGGGGGTTGGTGATATTCTGTAAGCCTTACTTACTGACCTTTCTAGTTACTGATAAAACTGCTTAGCTAATAGCAATTTCTGTGGGTTGCTTGCTTGTATTCACCCTGCCTTGTAGAAGACAGTTTTATTTTAATTTTTTTTTATTCAAAATGACTGCTGCTCTGCTTACTAACAGGTCTTGTTATTGATAGACCTGCTAATCAATTTACATGTATGTGGGCTGCTTTGTACAACTTATTTTTATTTAAAAACTTCTTTTTTTTTGCTTGTTTACAGCTGGGGATACTCGATTATTTACCCTATTAGCAAGAATAAGAGAGGAGCAGCGGCAACAAAGAGAAATGCTGGGCCTGATTATCCAAGGACTGGATAATGGGAATCAGGACGGCACTGACAGCCTTCCCGATGGAATCTAGTTTCCCCTCCAGTCAAAAGAGGAGGTGAATGATTTAGAAAACAAAATGGAGGACAGTACTGTCTTCATTTCTGTGGTAAGTTGGGTTTATATATCTAAGGGAAACACAACCAATTAGTTGTAGGCTTGAGTTCAAACCAGCCAATTTTCAACGATCGTTGATTACAAGTTACGTATGGTTGGAAGTAACATATAAACAGGGCTTCATTGCTGAAATGACCAAGCGGATCTTTGTGTGTTTGTCTCCACCGTACCGGGAATGTGACTTTGCTGGATGCCAGACAAGACTAGGCGTGCCAAACATCATTTCCCAGAATAATGCGGTCCTGAACAACAAAACAACAACACCATAATTTAGCTCGACGAGCTTGTTCCAAAGAGGGGTCACATGATATGGTTTTGTTGAATAAATTTTGAAATTGTCTGCGTTGGGTAAAGGGTTAACATCCACTGGTTTATTTCAGGTGAACCAATTTGCTCCATATGGTGGAAGGACCGTGAAGGAAACGGTTCGTACAATCATGAAAGAGCTACTTATCAACAAATTGGCTGAGTCATACAATTGGAATGGAAAAAAGGAAAGAGTGCACTTGGAAATACCAAGTTGTTGAAGGTTGTGTTCAGTGAGTATTCACCGATTTCCTTGCATGAATGACTATGTTTACTTTCTATACTTGGAATGACTCTTCCATGTAGTGTGTTCGACAAGGTTAGGGAATTACTACTTGCAGACCCGAAGCCAGCAGTATTTAAAAATCCGACAGGGGGTGGGGGGGGGGGGGTGGCGGGGGGTGGCGGACAGACTTTTGTATACCGAAGACTAGTCCAAACTTGGACCCAAAGTCTGTAATATATTTTTTTGGTTTGGATGTACCAAACCAAAAACATATATTACGTACTTTGGGTCCACGTTTGGACTTTGGACGTACCGAACCAAAAAAATACATCACAGACTTTGGGTCCAATTGTGGACTAGCCAAAGGCATACATGAGTTGCGCAGCCCCGAGGTGTGGGGAGGGTGTGGGTGGCGTGTTCTTTCCTTCCCGGTTTGTTTCAAATGAGTTGCTCTGAGAACAATTCTTGAGCCTCGTGGTGCCTCATTTGCGACTTCCCATTGTACTGAATAGTCAGTCGTAACAATGCATTATGTGGAACATTTCAAAATCTCGCACTTTCCGGCCTCGGTTCTGATCAGGTGATGGGAAATTTCTCAGCCGACTTGAATAATGAGTTCTTTGACAATTATGTTACCTGTGTGTCAACATTTATGTAGGAGGTCATCGGAAATTAATTTGATAGGTCCTGTCAGCAGTTGGCTCTAAGTCTAAGCCTTGTAGATCAGCAATTATTTTCAGACAGGATGGAAAAATTTCCAACAAAGATGTTCATAGGGGGTGGTTCGCCCACATAGCACCCCGCCAAAATATGGCCTGACTACTTGTATTAAGTATATTGAGTGCCTCTTTTCAGTAATACCCCCAATTTGATTTACACGTACATTTTTGGGGTCTTGTCCGGCTAATAACTTTAGTGTGGATTATTTGATTAAACCGAATTTGGTATGTGGCTTCTGTGGGAGTAAAACTGGGCACAGCTGGTTGATTTTTACCAGAGTTAATGTTCCTTTTATGTCTCAAAAAACACATTTTTAGCTGACCGGACTTTCATTCAGGGTGAGCTTTAGTGATCACACTTCGTCGGTTGTCTGTCATCGTCTGCGAACGTTTTATTTACTTCTTCAAAACCACTGATCCCATTTAAGTGAAATTTGAGATGATTATTTATGACATCTCATTTTGATTTTGTTCAAGACAAGTTGCCCCACCTCCTGGGTGGGGCCATGCCCCAAAGTGCCCCTAAATCTTAAAAAGTCTGCCCATAAACCAGCAGTAGCAGACACTTGATTTTTGATATGCAGCTTCCTTTTGAGATATACACTCAGATTTGTTCAAGAGAAGTTCGAGGGGATATATTTGGCATCGTTATGGGAAAGGCAAAAATTTTGGCCCCGACCAAAATATCTGTTCTCGGAACTGAGAGGCAGATTGAAACAAATTTGATGTAAGGGCTTATTGGGTCATGAGTACTCCATTTATGCTAAAAAAAAGTTACCTGTAGCCCCATGGGAACTGCAGGAGCTAAAAATAGAAAAAAATTAAAACGCCAATATCTCCAAAACTGCATGGCACTGAGAATTTTTGTTTGGTATGAAGCTTTCTTAGGACCAACAGAAAGGATTGGTAAAAACAATTGCCATCGGTTTTATCATAGGGTACTTTTTCGGGACTTTTGAAAAAGTGCTGAGTCATCATTTTTTAACACTAATGGGAAAAACATTAAAAACCTTCTCCCAAACCACTGCTCCAAAAGCTTTCATATTCTATGTATAACATCTTTGGAACATTGATTCACATATTAGATGAAATCAAATCCCTTGGGCTATATTTGGGCTCCCAATGGGAGCCCACATTTTCAAATTGGTGGAATATGAGAAATATTCTTGAAAAATCTTCTTCGGATCTGCCATTCAGAATCTTTGATATTTAGTGTGCATCATCCTTAGTGGGGTGAGATTCAAGTTTGTTCAAGCCAAGTCTCTAAATTCATATTTGGGCTCCCTGTGGAAGCTCAAATTATATATAACTAGTTCAATACAAGGAATATTCTTTAAAAATCAGCTTCTTCACATCCACCAGGCCAAATTTTTTGATATTTGGTATACAGTATCCTTATGGAGGTGAGATTCAAGTTTGTTCAAACCAAGTCCCTGGGTTCATAATGAGGTTCGCTTTGGCCTGAATTATAACTTTTTTCAATATAAGGGGTATTCTTTAAAAAAAAAAACATTTCAGATCCGCTGGGGAGAATCTTCTGATATTTGGTATAAGCTTTTCTAAGGAGGAGCAGAAGCAACTTTTTCAAATCGGGTCATTGGGTTGATATGTTGGTTACCATGTCAGGAGAGCATCCTCAGGCCCTCTGAGGCCTCTTCTTGTGTGTGTTTCGGGATGATAACTTCAGTTTTGATCATTTGATCGAAACCAAATTTTGTTTGTGGCTTACTTTTAAAGAAATACAAGTCAAGTTAAAAATTGGGCAGGGTTCGTTGATTTTTACCAAAGTCATGGTTCTTTTTTAGTCCGAGATTAAGAAGGTTGGTTGTTGGTGTGCAATGTGTTTTTCTGTTTTGCACAGCTGTACTTTCATAGTTTGTTACATAAGAGACTACATAGGCATGTTTTAAAAATAGGTATTTCTTAGTTCACCGAAAGGAGCTAAACTTATCACTTGCCGTCCGTCGTCGTCGTGAACATTTTTCAAACGACTTCTCCTCTGAAACCCTGGGTTCATATTTGGACTCACTGTGGGAGCCCGAATGATAACTTAGTCCAAAATGAGGAATTTTCTTTAAAAATCTTCTTCTTTTTGATATTTGGTATGCAGCATCCTTAGGGGGAGAGATTCAATTTTGTTCAAGCCATGTCCCTAGGTCCATATTTGGGCTCACTGTGGGATCTTAAATTGTAACTTAGTTCAAAATGAGGAATTTCCTGGTATGTGTGGTGTGTAGCATCCTTAGGGGGGTGAGATTCAAGTTTGTTAAAGCCAAGTCCCTGGGTCGATATTTGGGCTCTCTGTGGGAGCCCGAATTATAACTTAGTCAGTATGAGAAATTTTTCTTTAAAAATCTTCTTCAGATTCAGCAGTCGGAATGTTTTGATATTTGGCATGCAGGATCCTTAGGGGGTGAGATTCAAGTTTGTTCAAGCCAAGTCCCTGGGTTCATATTTGGTCTCACTGTGGGAGCCCGAATGAGGAATTTTCTTTAAAAATCTTCTTCAGATCCAGCAGATGAATGCTTTTGATATTTGTATGCAGCATCCTTAGGGGGGGGGTGGGGGGTGGGGGGGGGGTGGGGGGTAAGATTCAAGTTCAAGCCATGTCCCTAGTTCCATAAAATTTGTCTCTCATGACTTCATTCCTTTGTAGTGTTGATGAACCATGTCTAACTGAATGTGACCCCAAATACTTCTTTGAACCACTTTGGCCAGTGAGCGATTAAGGCTCCTTGGGGCCTCTTGTTTTACTGACCAAGTTGCAAGATAATCCAGTTTTGTTATATGATATGTGATTAGTTTAATCAGCAGTCAACATTAAATCAAGCATCTTTTACAGAAAGCACACGAAGAAATCCAAACCTGAAAGGCACCAGCCTCAAAGATATTGAGCTAGCTGTGAAGGAATGGTTGAGGGGAGCTAGTGACCGAGAAGGAGGAAGAAAAAATAGAATGGGCAACAGTAACGCAAGTAGATCGACATGTGTTCCCCTGAGTGAAGATGAAACCACTGAATAAACTTTATTATCATATGATTCGTCCATTTTGCTCAATTTAAAACATTTGATATTTTGTTTTCGTATTAATCAGTGACCAATAAAGCCTTCCGTCAATTCCATTGGTCAATTTCAAAACTAGACAATTTGATTGGCTGAACAAAAAACAACTGGACCACATTTTCATAATTTGCATAATTGGAGTTGGGAGCTTTCAGTGGTCAATTTCAAAATTTGACAATTTGATTGGCTAAACAAAATACAACTGGGTCAAATTTGCATAATTTCAGTAGGGTGAATTTACGTTACCTGTCCTATTTAGGGTGGGTTATATTGTATTAATCTTTTACCTAACTTAATGGCAAAAACTGTCTCGCGCAAGACAAGAAAAACGCCATTCATTTTTTTTATATTTTCACTTTTTGCTTCCAAAACATAGGTTATGACCCCTCATTGGAACTAGCGTGTCAGATGATAAATAGAATATGAAATGAGTGTTTTTCTCATATAATATATATGAAACTCGTCCGAAATTCTTGGACTCGTTTCATAAATATTATATGAGAAAAACACTCATTCCATATCCTCTGTATTCGGGGCTGAGCGTCTTGACATCCCCAAACTAAAATGAGGATTTACCAATGCTAAAATGTGGAGTATCGGGATAAAGGCAAAACCATAAACTCATTTTAGGAATATTTGTTAACTTGACACTAATTTCCTTTGATGAATTATAATTTCTATCTAATTTCAATGTTTCCAAAATAAAGATGCCAATCAAACCGAACAAAGAAAAAAATGCATGTATGTTTCAATGAGGTGAATTGTATTCAGTTCAACAGATATATATGGGACGAAAACATCTTGACCTTATTTCTTGATGTTTTCTTCGTATGCACATTTGACTCATTAACCCTTTACCTAACCTGAAAAGCAGACGACACTTGCAAAAATAATTCTTGAAGAACTAATTTTTTTCATTTTTTGTCTCAAAAACATAGGTTATGACCCCTCGTTGGAACGAGCTCGTTCCAACGAGGGGTCATAACCTATGTTTTTGAGACAAAAAATGAAAAAAATAATGAAAATTAATTGGTGATTTTTGAGAATAGCGCTGGCCGGTTTTGGCCGTTACGTTAGGTAAAGGGTTAAAATAAATCATGATATCAGTACGACAGTGTGCCAGCATCATGCCTTCCGAGGATATATAGATAACTGTTTATACTGTACTGGGTGGGTGGCGAGCTGTTTATTATCAGTAAATCCCACCGCAGGAACCTCGGAAAGGGAAGCAGTGCTTGTTTACTGTGGAGGAAGTCCTACGAAATAGACAACATAGGTGTTATAAGGTTATGACATTGGAAGTATATATTTATTCCCTGTATGCACTTGTGTTATTTTTATAGTTGATATTATAAACATGTTGATCATATTTATTGAGTTAACAGGATTTACTCTATAACATACATACAATTACCAAATCAAATTTACACTAAAAGGTCTGGTAAATGGTTTTGTGTTTGTGAATTATATTCAGTTACCAGATCAACCCTTGATATTTACTACAGAAATGGCATTGCCATAGTGAAATGCGATAGTAAATTGATTCTGCAGTGGCAAGAAATGGACAACTTGCATATTACACAGTTGTCGCTCATTAACAGAGTTGTCTCTCTTAGTATCGGATAACCTGCATTTGCTTGTACACTTCAGTGCTCAGAACAATGCGGTTTTCAGTTTGTACGTTCGTTCAAGTGTGAGAATCTTTCATTTATTTTCTGATGGGACAAGATTATTTGTACCGCTCTGTTTGTCCTTTCTGTCTCTTAAATACATCTGCATATCCACCTTTTTATAACATAAGGCCTAAAAAATTAAAAATCTGTTTCTCAGGCCCTCCCGCCTTGTCCTTTTGACTGCCGCATGCTCTCTTTTTATAACCAATGGAAACTTTAAAAAAATCAAAATTAAATGGTTTATGTCCGGTATTTTACCACAGGTAAAAAAATTGATAAATTTGTCCCTTGAGTGCAAGATGGCTTTGCAATGCTTTAGCATTGCAAAGCCTTCTTGCTCACAAGGGACAAAATACACCACCTCCCTATTGCTGTTCTGTAGATTATGAGGCCTAAAACATAAACCAAGATATGAACTTTTGATGGCAAAGAAATAATTACAGAAATAAAATAAAAAAACGCTCTCCCGCATGCAATTTTACAAATAAGGGCCTGAGAAACAGAAGATCTACTTTGTGGGGCCTAATATGTCATCTAACCAGATCTAACATCAATTTATTAGTCAATTTGAATTTGAAAGACATTATCGCTGTTTTTATCGAAGAACACGAAGAAATGTGGAAGCAGATACACCTGATGCCAAGAATGATATCTCTGTAACATGCAAGGGGTCCATTGCTGTAATAGAACCAACGGGTGAGAGGAACAAGACGTTGCCATAGTGAAAAGCTGTAGTAAATTGATTACAAATGGTAATCAAAGTATGTGTCATCTGGTAGAGTGCTTAGTTATTTTTGGTCATTAAAATTTGTTGGTGTGTCTTTGACTCTTTGCCTTGTTACAATTTATGGGAGAGTGCCATAAATTGTAACAAGACAAATCCTAACAAAGTAATTTCACCTTGTGGATAACGTGATGTACATCCAAAGAATACGAAGCCCTTAAGCTGAAAGTAGCAGTACCTGAACTTCAGAATAAAGCCTAAATGTGGGTGTCCAACCCCCAACCAGTTAAAGTTGCTTTAGATTTTAAATAGATGCTGAAATAGAGTGAACTAGGGTTACTACAAAATTATGTACTCCACTAACATTATAGAAATGATGATTTACATGTACGTCTCAGCTAAAAATGCCATAGCAAATGCTGTAACAATCAAATTTTGCGACGTCAATACACTGTCGTAGGGAAAGACTTACAATTTCAAAATCTGCCCGAGTTATTTATATTTTAACTTAAGTGTTATTTTAAAAGCAAACATGTTTCTAAAACCTCTTTACACTTGAAATTCAGCAACGGAGGGGCCCTCAACTCATCTACACTGCATGGTTAGCATTTAGTACAAACTTGGACCCAAAGTACATGATATAATTATAGTAGATTGCAATTGTTCACATACAAATGTGAAATACATATATGACCACATATCTCTGGTTCTGACAGATCTGCACTGGCTCCCAGTTCTGAAAAGGATTGACTTTAAAATCATTATAATCATTTATAAATTTCTTATCAATCTCAGTCCTTCATATCTCACTGATCTTCTTGTTCCACACAAATCTGTCAGGACTCTCAGAACAAGTTTCTCCAATGACTTAATTTACACATATTGCAACCTTCTATCATGCAATGGTCGTGCTTTTTCTGTTGCCAGTCCGAAGCTCTGGAATTCACTACCGTTTTATATGAAAATGCCACAAGCCCTCAACCAGTTTAAATCTGCTCTGAAGACCTATCGCTTTAAACAAACGTACACTGTTAAAAGAGGCGTTCAATATCTTAACGCGTCATATATAGAGTCAAGTCCCATAAATTCGGTCAGCGTGGTAATTTCGGTCACTTCTTGTTGTGGGTGATATGATGCTGGCCAATAACAAGTCACGGCCTGTATGGGTTTCAGTTCTACCGCCCAAACTTTCATTTTCCATTTATTGTCAAAATACACCAATGAGAACGCGTGTAACAAAACTGTTCACTAGTCTGCAAAACGCGCGATCTCTTCCCTTGCTTGAATGTCAAAAAAGGACGACGTCAGTCACTGTTCACTGGAGATTGAAAGACAACCAATTGTAATTTTTTAGACGATACACATATTCGTTAGCTTATTTTTCACATTTGTTCATTGTTATAGAATCTTTTGAACATACTTTATTATTGAAAATTGAAAAAATAAAATGAAATAAAAGAGAACCAAAGTGACCGAAATTTGCAGCCCTTGAACAAACTGAATGCCGATAATTTCGGTCAGTCACAAAGTAGTAATTTTATAATAAACCATACAGATATGGATGTCGAGCCACATCAGTTTGTATGACTCTATTATAAAGTATTAACGACAGCTTAGTAGTAGCTTGCAATGTTTATGGGTGGAGGTAACAATGTACATATAGTGTTTAATAATTTTATAATAAACCATACAGATATGGATGTCGAGCCACATCAGTTTGTATGACTCTATTATAAAGTATTAACGACAGCTTAGTAGCCTGCAATGTTTTCCCCAAAGTGGTCTCTGAAATATGGCAAAAATTGCAATAAAAATAGTAGGGGGGTAAGCCTAAGGGGGTGAGGTCTTGATTAGTTCCGGGAATCCCTTTGCCCCCCCCCCCCCCCCCACACACACACACACACACTTGGTTTGGGCTGGCTTCGCCACTGGGGGGAGAGGGGGAGGGGGTAATCTGACCCTATCCAGACTACCCCTGGCCTAGCTAATTTTTATAATTATATCAAGCTGATTCAAGCAGCTCTAGAGGAAGTCCGCCTACTTGGCCTCTGAATATTTTATGAGGTATAGCCTAGTATTAATATTTGTCAGGGTTAGGCTATTGGATCCTGAAAGCTGCTTAAGGCTGTATACTTAGTGAGAAGGATTTCTGTAAAAATCTAGTCGGGATAATGATGTAGGGTGATCAGATTGAATTTCTCGGGGCTATTTTTTTTTTCTATAATGAAACGAACAGGGCCGTGGCCACCATATAGGCCGGGGCATGTGCCTCCCCCCCCCCCCCCCCCGCAGTTTTTTTCCGAGATTAAAAAAGTGCAATGCTTAGAGGCCATTTTCCAACGAATACCAAGGTCTCCTATTACAAAAATTACCGCTGAGCTGTGTGTGCCCCCCCCCCCCCCCCACACACACCCCAGTTTCTAGAGGCCTTCTACGGTACTGAAGAATACAAATTTATGAGATGAATTAATATGCCATAGATGTAGGATTTTGTTTTGGAATCCACGCATTAAATTCTTACAGAGATTATAACTTTCTTAGTAGAAGAGCCTGCTGCCGGGGGTTGGGGTACAATTTGAATTTTGCAAGAGCATTAAATTTTAACCTGCTTGATAGGCTTTCTTCTATTTCATTTTATCATGTTCGTAGAATAAAGTTGTTATTCACATTTTTAAATTACACTGTTTTTTTCTGGAATTTGTTGCAGTTTGTTGTATTTTATAATTTAGGATCTTAATTTGACAGTTAATCATTTACCTAACATATATAATTACAAAAAGTGGCCAGTTCAAGACAAAGCGCTCGCCGAAATTTTCAATTGAGTTTTCCATTTTTTCTTCCAAACCATATAGCTTAGGACCCTTCAGTGGAATACGCTCGACGAACTCATTGCAATGAGGGGGTCATAAGTGGTGCATGGTTCAGAAGAAACTGTGTTTGAAAATCGAGTCATTTTACAGCACACGACGTCAATGTTTTTTAAAAAGCTAGGTTGGGTAAAGTTTAATATTTACGTTTTGTATGTTTCACTTAACATTTTCTTTTTCGTTGCAGTTCTCAGTTTCCTGTTTAAAAAACCAACGTATTTCTATTAACGACTTCTTTTCCAAACAGCAGCCAATGTCAAGTCATTTCACACATTTCAATATGTTTCTATCCAAAAATTTCCTATAATATTACCAAAATGTTACAATATCGTGCTTCTTCCCTCATTTATCAACTGCCAGAGTGCTTCATAATCAGATTTTTTTCATATTGGTGGATATGAATGATCCTGAAAAAATACCTAAACGGTAAGTATTGAGATGTAGATCTATTCACCTAGATCAGGCACGTCGGAGCGCCCCCCCCCCCCCCCCCACCTCCAATCCCAAGTAATTTGCTCGACGTATTATACGGTATTTGAACCCAGTCCCAGTGGCCTACAGTACCACATATAAACCATAAATCACCCACTGTCCAGGTGTAGCCAGACTGGCATTGGTATATTCTGTATCAAATAAGATACCAGTGCCAATCTAACTTCGCGTGGACTATTCTTTTGACTTTTATGTGGGTGATGGTTAACGAATGTTGACTAGTTCAGCAATCAAAACATATTGGCTGTACCTCTCGTAGGGGCAGCTAATATGTTCCGATCGCTGAACTATACTTTGAAAAGTTGTAGTACACGAGTATTTTAAGCCCTTTTTGGTGTTCTATAGCCTATGGATGACATTCCTTCAATATTAACTAATATTATAAAAAAAATGGGAAAAAATACTCCCTACCTACCTCCCCTACATTTTTTAACAGGTAATGTGAACTACACACTTGTATTTGGCCATATCATATAATTATCTGCATGTCATCATATATGCATCAATTATGCACAATTCACAAATTTCTTACAATTCGGACGTTTTATAGCAGAACGGTTGTTTGACGATACCCCCCCCCCCCCCCCCCTCCCCCCTAAAATGATGTGGCCTTAAACATTCCTGGTGCAAGCAGTCGGGCCCCGTTCTAGCATACCCCCACCACCACCACCTCCCCCCCCTACCACCACAACCGACAGGAATTTCGTTCCGACTGGCCTGTAAATTTGAACACCGCGGTCTCTTCTTACTCGTAACTTTGAAATTTATTGTTTGTAATTTTTTTTAATTCCAGAAAATGCCAAAGAAGTCAAAGAAATCCACAAAATCCAAGTATCGAATATATGGCAAGTACGACGAACAGAAGTTACAGGAAGCGGTGACAAACTACAGATGCGGAGCAATGTCATTACGGAAAGCATCTGAAGCCTTTGGGATTCCCAGATCAACTATATCTGATCACGCCTTAGAAAAAGTCTCCAACCGCCCAGGAAGACCTCAGGTTATTCCAGATGCCGTCGAAAAAGAAATGGTCAAGAGTACGATGGCAGCAGCAGGCATTGGTCTTGGGCTCAGTAGAGCTGGGTTGGTGCAGAAGGCTGGCCGCGTGTGTAAGCGACTCAACCTGAAAACGCCCTTTAAGAATGGCATACCCGGTAAGGCATGGCTAACCGGTCTGAAGCTCCGTCATCCAGAACTTTCACTCAGGACTCCGTCTAAGCTATCTGCATCTAGATGTGCATTAGATAACGTGACTGTACAGGACTATTTTGCCAGACTACAAGAAGCTTCAAACGGAATCCGTGATGAAAATATTTGGAATATGGATGAGAAGGGGGTCAGGTTGGAACACAGACCACAGAAAGTCTTTGCTCGGAGGGGATCCAAAATTGTTTCTGGTCGCGTAAGTAACAACAGAGAAAACATAACTGTGGTTGCTTGTATCAGTGGAGCTGGGAGAAAACTTCCCCCTCTATTCGTTGTAAAAGGGAAAACAGAAAGAAGCTTGTATGCTTATGACACAGACAACGGCCCCGAGGGATCTTTATGGACCTACCAGACCAATGGTTGGATGGAGGATATTCTGGGAGAGAAATGGTTTTCAGAAGTATTTTTAAGGTATTGTGGCACACAGCGGCCACAACTGTTGATCTTGGATCAACACAAAACACATGAAGTTAGCGGACTTCTCGAGAAGGCAAAATCCAACGACATTGCAATATTAGCTCTACCAGCCCACAGTAGTCATTTGTTGCAGCCATTAGACAAAGGGGTTTTCGGACCGCTAGAAAAATACTACAACAACGTATGTTCTGATTATACCAGTAACACTGGCAAAGTAATTTCCAAGTGTGTTTGGCCTAAACTCTTTAAAGAAGCCTGGTTCAGAGCCACAACTACAGATAACGTAAAAAGTTGTTTCAGGACCACTGGAATTGTTCCCTTCAATCCTTCTGTTGTAACATGGACACCTCTCACACTTTCTAATGGCAGTGGTGATGTTTCTCGCAACAACGATTCAGGTGTAAATAGGGTGGAAGCTACAAAACACGGCGAGGTTAATGGCGAAATTAACATTCCATCGCTTCCGACAGAAGCCGAGAGATCAACAGATCTGAACGACGTTATCGATGCTGAAGCCATTGAGTTGTTTCCCGATCATCATCACGGTACAATAATTGATCTCCCGGAAATCTCAGAACTCAATGCCGGCGACTCATTTCAACTGTGCTTGGATTGGAATTCGGAAGTGAGAGACATTTTCAATGTTTCTGGATCTAATGAGCCATCTTCGAGCAAACAGGTCGCCAGAAGCCGCATTTTAACAAGCGAAGATATAATAAGTGAAAAGCGGAAGAAGGAGGCAGAAAGAGAAGAAAAAAAAAACAGAAGGCAGTTGAAAGAAAAAAGAAGAAAAGCAACATGCTCGTTGCAAGCTCTTGAAATTTTTTTAGAAAATATTATAAATTAAAGTGAAATTAGCCGATTGCGAATCTACCATCTTTGTCCGTTAATGACATGCAAGGTCACAGGTGACAAGTAGTCAACAAAGTTACTTTTCAACCCAACTGATTTTAGAGTGTAGCATTGGTGACAGGTCATATTTTATCAGTATAGCAGAATTGTTTACCACGGTAAACAAGCACCTCCTCACTTCCCTCGGTTCCAAGTTAACAGGCTGAACTCGCAACATAGTCGTAACCTGACGCACACTCTAAAATCAGTCGGGTTGAGAAAATTAACCCAAATTGACTGGGTTGAGTGAATATGAACCAAATTGGGTTCATATTTACTCAACCCAGTCGATTTGAGTTACATTTCAACCCAACTTATTTCAGAGTGTACATGTAAAGGGAAAATGTATTGTGGTGCTGTTCTGGGTTCACCGTTTCACAATGCTACCCATGCTTTGTCATGGGTGGTATTGCAAAACGGAGAAGCAAGAACATTTTTCTAAAGAAAATAATTACCAACAACTGACGCTCGATCTTGCCAGGGTGAGATTACGAGTTATATAGTTCTTAGTAATTATTATTACCCAAATTCTGTTACAGAGTTGTGGGAGAGGGTGGGTGGGATGGGAGTCATTTTAATTTTAAACATTGTTCATATTTCTGGAGGGGTGGGGACAAGGGAAGTGTTGTCTATTTTAATAGCCACGCCCTTATGAAAAGGTACCATGGTAAACCATGGTTAGTCCCAAAACCCACAGTATTACCATAGTTTACCACGGTAATACCGTGGGATTTTGGAACTTACCATGGTTTACCATGGTACGTGTTTTATAAGGCGGATAAACTCGGGCTAGGTCTATACATATAATTACCTACGTTCGTTTTGAAATAGGACGCAATCCATCTACAAGTGACTTTTATTTTTTTTTCATTTCACAGAAATTCAGAAAGAGATGCAATCCTTCATTTTAAAAGGCGTTTGGGCTGTGGGAATGCATCATTATGGTCCAAAGGCTCTTCGAGTCGATTGTCGATACCAGGCTCAGAGGGATTTAGGGAACAAGTACGATGTTAACGCAGTTAAAGTACAAGAGTACCCCCATGGACCAGTTAGGGCTTATCTGCGCAGAGACTGTGCGGCAAAACTGGCCAAAGTTCTCAGCATGGGAATATTTGAAGATATATTCTATCTCAAGCCAAAGGATGAGCCAATGATCATTCAAAGGAAGCCACAGCAGTCCTGCAATTTGGGGTTTCGAGTTGTGAAGTCGAGAGCATCTGACATCGAGAAAGTGTTACAGGAGCTCGGTTTCAATTTCAAAGCCTTTTGATAGCCCAAATCTGTCTTTCCAACTGACTTTTTTTAAAAACTACTGTGTGACCGAAGTTACCCACCCGCTGACCGAAGTTACAAGATTTGCGACCGAAGTTACTATCCTTCCCCCGCAGTCTAAATAACACTCATTATTTGGAGTTGTCCAACGATACATCAGACACACTGGTTTCGATTTTGAAAAGAAAATGCCGACTGATGGCGTGCCAATTATGGTTAGCGACACAATCGTATTACTCCGTTGTTACGAATTGATTCCCGGCGAAGTGATCGAATTTACAGGATTTTACTCTACGACGCGTTCAAAATTTGAATGTCAGGTGTTTAATTTTGGTACGCTAGTGTTCAAATCAACCATTTATGTGAGGATTTTGAATGGCAGTGTTCAATTTTGTTCTTTAGTGTTAAACAATACGTAACGTTGGTGTTCTAAAAAGTAAAAGTGATATCTGCAAGTTCAAAACAACAGTTCCAGTTGTTTTTTACACCTATACTAATCGCCATATCTGATGGGTTTTTCTTGATTCCTTATTAATTAATGTAATTTGAATTCATTCTGTTTGCGCCCTGGCATTAAAATTTAGGCCTAATTTTAGTGGTCAGTGAAACTCGAATAAACAATCAGACCATGATAACATGATTGAAAAAAGACAAGTGCGTGCCTCGTGAATTTTTAAGATAACTGCATTAATTAATTAAGCTTTTTTCAACAGAAAACTGGCTTTCCAAACTTCATTTCCAAATAAATTCAGTCTTATTTGAACACTAGTGTTCAATTTTGTGTTCAAAGTTTTGAACGCCAGTGTTAACGATCGCGGCCGACTTTTTACGAATTCCGCGATTTCATACAATCGCTTTCGGAGATTTGACATGCGCAATGCTTATAACCGCTTCGTTCTTTGAACAGCTTCCTGAAAACATTGGAGGGAAAATTTGGTTGACCCAAAGTATTTTGAATTTAATTACGTGAGATCATTGTTTGTACAGTTAAAATCTGAAAAAAATTCGATTAATTAATAGTAACTGACATACATATTCATTTCTAACATAAACTTGATTGAAACTTGTGAACTTTACTGTCTTTAGTCTATTGCCAGTATTGGTAAGAATTGGTAAGTCTTGAATCGAAATTTTCAATTTCATCGTTTCAAATTTCAAATTGAACTGTTGTCCGATTCCCAGCACTGAGGCTTTAAAACATTCATATTCTGACTTGTACATGTAAATACAAAAAAGATATACCATCGTCAATTTTGTGTGTGGTGTGAAAGCGGTGTGACCTGTGAGTTTAGTTGTGATCTGATGCCGCGATGGCGGAGATGAAAGTGGAGACTGTGATCATATTCACAAGCCAGCTGGCCCAGTTCAGTTGAGGCCACACTGGGCCTGGTCCAGCCAAGTCATTATTCGTGTGAGCATGAAAACATACTTCCCACCCCATCCTCTCGGTAATCGGCAAAGGATATATTCACTGTAACTTGGCTACACGTACGTGTAAACTGGGGATAGTAAACCAAACCTGTTTGGGGTAATTAGTAAATAAGATAACTTTCCAATCTGAAATTGTGATTCTGTATAAAAATAATGCATTTTGTGTTCAGATGTTTCTCGTGACCTGTTGGAAAGGATGCCATTTTGCATCACACATAAAAAATTATACTTTAAGAATGAAATGAGAGATTTGATTTTGATTCGCTTGGCAATGACATACCCCGAAAAGGTTTGGATTATCGTGACCTGTTAATTCTTATTTTGTGATTCATCAAAAATGGATTCTTTCTTTTGTAACCTGTGTTATTTTTCCACAGGACACTTTTGTATATTTCAAAATCATTATATAAGAATGCACAGACATGATCCAAATTTTTTTGTTGCTTGTTCTGTTGGTAACTGTAGTTATACAACTAAAAACTGGGGCACATTTCGAAGCCACATTCACAGGAAGCACCAAACCATCGTTATGAATGCATCGGCAACAAGTGAACCAAATAATGCAGATTCAGAAAGTTACGATGGTGTGTCATCCATTGCTGATGAAAGTATGGATGTAGCCTGTGAACCACAACTAAAGGCACAAGCATCTGTTTTCACTTTAAGTCTTGAGGCAAAACATAATTTATCACAATTTGCTATAAATGATGTAGTTCGATCTACTTCTGGGCTTCTAAATACAAATTTGTTTGAATTTAGAAACAGTGTGAAGCAAAAGTTGGAAGAAAAGGGCATAGATGCAAGTATTTTGGATGAAATTCCCACAAATAATTTTCTTGATGAACTCGATACATCTTGTAAGCGCTTCACTTATTACAAACAGTCAGATGATATTCCTTATGCGTCCCCTGAAGCTGTTTTGTTGAATCACAGGTATGTCACAAAAAACGGAAAAATTATTGATGTGCCCCAATATGGTTATTTTGTTCCATTAGAGAATTCTCTCCAAAGATTGCTTGAATTACCCGAGGTCTGGCATTATGTCAACAATCCACATTTTTCGCAGAATCATTACATGTATGACATCTGTGATGGATCTTTTATCCGACACCATTCACTTTTTTCGAGGTATAAAACGGCATTGCAGCTAATTCTGAACACAGATGATCTTGGGGTTGTTAATCCTCTTGGCAGCCATATTAAAAAACATAAAATTACTGTTTTTTATTATACCATAGGCAACATTCCACCTGAATATAGATCCAAACTGCATGTTATTCAACTTGTTGGAATTGCAAAAACCAAATACATTCGGGCGGGTGATTGTTTGGAAAAGTTTCTTGGCAATTTTATTTCTGTTGCAAATCAGTTGTCTGTTGACGGTTTAAAAATTAAAATATTTGGTGAGGTTGTTCTTCTTAGAGGTTCGTTGGTCATCGCTCCTGCAGACACCCTAGCATCACATTGGCTCGGTGGATTCGAGGAAGGTGTATCATTTGCACTAAAGAATTGCAGAAACTGTGAGACATCTGGCGTACATTTAGCTTCTAAATTTCTTGACGATCAGGTTATATTGAGAGATGAAGATGAACATCGGAAGAGGTGTCAGTTGTTGGGGGAGTTATCAGCTAATTGAAAGATATACTGGAGTAAAATGTGGGGAAACAACAAAGCTAGTTGTCTATTGAAAATAGAAGACTTTCCAATTACAACTGGAATGGTGCAAGATCCCATGCATTTGTTTCTTGAGGGGATCGTTCCTTTACTTCTGTCACTTTTACTGTACAGGTTAATTACTGTGGACAAATACTTTAGCATAAAATGGCTGAATTCCAAAATTTCTGACTTTCGGTATTCTTATTTACACAAAAAAACATTCCACAGAGTACTTTTGAAAGAATGGCAGATGGCTCCATAAAAGTGAAACAAAGTTCATCAGCCCTATTGACTTTATGCAGTGTTTTCCCACTCCTGATTGCTCCTAGAATTCCAAAAGATAATCAGTATTGGGCTCATTTTTTGAAACTTTTGCAGTTGGTTTTGTTGTGTACAAGCTCATATTGTTCTGATGATACACCCTGCTTATTGAGAATTTTGGTTGCTAGTTTTCTAAATGGGTACAAAAGTTTGTATCCAAAATCTTCCTTCACTCCAAAAATGCACTATCTGATCCACCTTCCAAAACAAATGTCCATGTTTGGCCCATTGAGACATCATTGGTATATGAGGTTTGAAGGGAAGCATGGTTTTTTCAAAGCTAAAAAATACAGAAACTTCATAAATCTTCCATATTCAATGGCTAAACATCATCAGTTGCATATGGCTCATAGACAGGTCAGGTGTAATGGGGAAGGAGCTAGTCTGTTCCTGTATGAAGGTGATCTTGTGTCCGAAGGTTGTGAATGTGATGTGCTTACAAAATATCCACAGTTGAAGGGAAAGTTCAATTCAATTTCGAATAGGTTGAATTCAACAAATAATACTGATCAAGGATTTGTTGCGTATTTAGTTGATAAGATTCAGATTCATGGTTTAGATTACAGAGTGGGTTGTTGCTTAGTAAGAGATTATGAGGAAGAAAGTGATTGTCCGTCATTTTGCATCGTGAGAGATATATTTGTACATGACAACGATAAATATTTTATTGTTGAATTAACTGAGGCTGCAGTATTTGATAGCCATACTATTCATTACACTATTATTCCAAATAAGAAATATGACCTGTTTTCTTTTTATGATTTACAGTACAAGTGGCCTCTCAGCTTGTACTCATATGCAGGAAATTCTGTTTTACTAAATTCAAACAGTCATATGTGTGAGATTTTTTAAACAATGCTTCCATCGGGCTGTTTTTAAGTCCGGTTATCTGACCTACATGTATTCAAACAAACAGTTGGCAGATATTACCATTGCTTAAGGCCACACAAAATCAATGATTCGGTTCTCTGGCAATTTTTTTTCTTCTGAAAACCATGTGGGTGGGCAGGTTTTTATTTTTAAAAAAGTTTTTTAAAAATCTTTTTATTCTATTAAAGATAATTTACGGGTATCCAATTAGATTCCCCAAACATTTAATGAAAAATGAGGCCTGGTCTTGATGCCTATCATCAATTTTTGGCAGTGAGTGGTGGGGGCACGGGGGGATGACATACCCCACCCCCACTTTCCCTTAACATTGGTCCTTGAAATATGTACAAAAATGTAAGAAACCATTGGTGGGTGTGAAGTGTCAGCGTACAGAGGTGTGTAAAAATAAAAAAATACCATGCATGGGGGTCTTGGGAGGATGCATGCATGCATGCATGCCTGAGAACCAAAATATTGATTTTTTGTGGCCTAACAATTTAAATTCTTAAGATGTCATGCAATTTAAAAAAAAATCAAATAATGGAATGGGTGCTGTGAGGCAGCCAGTGCTTGATTTGAAAAGAAAGAAAAAATGCATCTAGGCAGCTTGCGCATCATTAGCGAGGTATCGCATTAGTTTTTATTGTTTAGTTTTGAAAAAAATGCATTTTATGATGTACATGTGTAGATGTATACGTAAACACTAGCTAGCTGTATCAAAACAGCGTGGCTAGTATTGTAAAAACACAGAAGACAGAAAGAAATTGCCCCAACACTTTTTTTCTCTTACAAGTTAGCGCCATATTATGTAGCTTAACCTGCTGATGGGTTATGATTTAAACTCTCTATTTCCAGATCTGTGAGTGCTGCTTGGGAGACCAATGTCAGTCCATGTTCAGTTTACTTTATAAAATGCCCTGATTGAAAATAAAAATTTCTCTCTCAAGTGCTGTCAAACTGACATGTGTTAAAAAATTCTCCAACGAAAATCACCATTCATATTCTGTTCAATTTTATTTTCTTTTTTTAAAAACCTAGCTTATGACCTCTCATTGGAATGAGCTCATGGAAATCATTCCACTGAGGGGGTGATATGCTATGTTTTGAAGCGAAAAATGAAATTTGTAGTTTTACAAGACTTTATTTTGGAAGGGACAAAGGGTTAACCCTTTACCTAACGTGAAAAGCAGACGACACTTGCAAAAAAAATTCTTGAATAACTAATTTTTTTCATTTTTTGTCTCAAAAACATAGGTAATAGGGGTCATAACCTATGTTTTTGAGACAAAAAATGAAAAAATAGTGAAAATTAATTGGCGATTTTTGAGAATAGCGCTGGCCGGTTTTGGCCGTTACGTTGGGTAAAGGGTTAAGGTGATGAAATAATTTTAGGTGACAATTGAGAAGCCTAAACCCTGGTTTAGAGATTACTTTTTTGAAAATTTTTGAAAATATACCGATAATGTCAAATGTACTGGTATGAAAATGGTTTGGGGTTTGTTAGTGTGTGTGAAATTGACAATGTCAGTGGAAAGAATGTTCTCTGCAGCCGCATGTATGTTGCCTTTACACATGACGATGATGCTATCTTGATTTACACGTACAATTCAGGAATGAGATTTTTTAGCTAATTACGATTTGCTATGTACATTCTAAGAGCATATTTTTTTCAAACAATAAATCGATATTGCTTTAAATACTACTGATTCTCACATAAATTAATCCCAAATATATGTCAACCATTGTTTATTTTGAAAAAAAGACCAGCAAAAATGCCAATGTTCAAAATCTGGAATGCAGACAGAAGTCTAAAGAAATATGTGGTGTGTGAGAAAGCTTCATTAGAAGTTTTGAAACAGAAAGGTAAGTTGTTTATTTGTTTCATGGATGTTAAAAAAAATTATATGATCAAACATAGATACATATAAGCTACTAGCTTATGACCCTACAATGGAATGGGCTGAGTGAGCTCGTTCCAACGTGGGTTATAAGCCAGATTTTAAATTTAAGGAGCAACTTTACAAGCGTATTCCAAAAATGTAGGAGCATTATTTCAAATTGAAGAACCAGTTCAGATGCGAGTCTCAAGTACTATCAAACAGACTAATGTTAAGAATTTCTGCAATGAAAATCACCATTCCATATTCTGTTAGGCCAAAAAAAAAGGCTTGTGGTTCTCAGACAATTTTTTCTTTCAATCAGTGAGGGAGGGAGAACTTTATTTTTATTTTTTATTTCTGATAACCAAGGATGTTTTCAGAAAATTTGAGCCCGAGTCACTCCGTAAATGCCAGGTTTGACATGCAAGAGTACTATTTTGTGTCCCTAAAACAGTTTATAAAATGTAACACAAATATACCATGTTTTCTCAACAAAACAGAAATGAAAAATATATACACAGAACATTGTGGCATCTTCAACATATGTGGATGATTGTTCACCCCCCACCCCCCTCCCAATAACAACTGCATTTTACTTTAAAGCCCCCACCGCAATAATATCTGCATTTACTTAAAAGCCCCCCCCCCCCCCACCCCACCCAATTATGACAGCATTTTACTTAAAAGCACCTCCCCCAATAACAACTGCATTTTACTTATGAGCCAATAATCATAGGAAACTTGTTGGGTGAAAAAGAGTTAATTATAACTTTGTTTTTTCAGCTTCTGAAAAATTCAAGATTACAGCCACAAACTACAAAATTGTCTTGGAAGAAGATGGCACTGAAATAGAAGATGATGAAGTTCTGGAGGAAGTGGGAAAGGCCAGTGTGCTCATGTTACTTGCCTCCAATGAATCATGGGGATCAAAAGATGCATCGCTGGGCCCTCAAATACATACACATCCAACCCCTGCAATGGAACATGTTGTACAGAATACGCAAGATACTGTTGGGCATATGAGCCAGGTGGAAGAGTCCATATTCATTATTTTATTTTTGGGTAGACCAATCAATAGTTTTAACGTGCAGTCTCAAAACTGCATGTTGGAAATATTAATTGGTCTGTACTACATATTTATTTGGTAATCATTTATTAAGGAAATTGGGGAGTTTCATGGGCGTGGCCTGAAAAGTGGCCGTTTGGGTTCAAAGGGTTAAGCCATTCACTCTAATCCGTTAAGCACATATCCTTGGCTGCATTGACACATATGATGATCATGCTTTTAGGGGGTGGTGCCGAAAACTTGTGTGATATGATTAATGCTTTGTCAGTGATGTGCAAGCGCTAACATCATTACAAACATTTATTTTTACAAAAAAAAATCCTGAGATGGATCAACTCAGCGAATAACGATATAGATAGCCTGAAGCACTGCTGCAGAATGAATTGAGGCGACCCTTTGATTAATGCATTGGCTGTCATGCACGTGGTTGTAATTCATATAACAGTGTAATTTTGAAACACTTATGTGACCTAATTGATCACCATTGGACGAGAACGAGTGTTTTGGGGTCCGGTCCAAAATTCAAGATGGCCACTGGTAGCCATTTTGTACAAAATTAGATGCAATCAGATTTTTGTGCAGAACTTCCATATGAAAGCGCTGATTTGAATAAATTTCTGTGTGAATGTGTAGTGCCATGGCATACATCCCATATAATACAGGTTTTTTTCTCATGCATAAATTATGCAAATTAGACTAACTTTCTGCACATGCTGCAAGTAATTCAGCATTTCTTGCAGCACTGTTATGCAAATGCCAATACGGCTCGGGATAGAGGCCGTATTTATGAACCGATCTTCACGAAACTCCTTGTGTACATGTGTTATCACCGTGGGTCGAGATGTGTTTTGGCATCCGGTCCAGAATTCAAGATGGCTGCTGGTTGCCATTTTGTACCAAAATTAGGTGCAATCAGTTTTTTGTACAGAACTAATATATGAAAGATCTGATGTGGATAAATTTTTGTACGAATGTTTAGTAACATGGAATACATAACATATATTACGTTTTTTTTTCTCGTGCATATATTATGCAAATTACAGGAACTTTGATTTATTTGGTGCTACTTGTATGCAGTACATGCATGAACCAATCTTCATGAAAATTCTTAGGTACCTTAAAGACCACTGTGAGTCGAGAACAAGTGTTTTTGGTTGCAGTCCAAAATTCAAGACGGCAGTCACCTTGTAATTCTGTTATTATTGTTGACTTGGTCACAGCAAATACTAATTCCTGTCATATTCATTATTGTTGACGTGGTCAGTTATCGTATGATTTGGGCAGTAAAGAAATAAATAATGGAATTCATCTAAATCTTCAGAGTTTTGTATCTATTACTGACCATTGGGTAATGTATATGTGTGGAATTTGTGTGGAAATTATCAAAGTGCATTGTCGTCAATTTTGAAAATTTCAACGTCCATTCGCGAGCAGCGCGATTCTAGAATATATTGTCGTTCTGTTTGGGGAAAGGTTTTGCTTATGTTAAGCTACCGAGTCAAAATTTGTTGTTAGGCTGCTCATATTTAGGCCGGCAATAAATTTCAGTTAGTTCGAACAGAGAATGTACCTGTGTACAGGAACCCACAATCTCTTCTGACTCCTGAGTTGTCCAAACATGACCTCAAAGTCTGTTTTATATTTTTTGGATCGATTCGTCCTGTCAGTGTCAAAGGGCAAACCAATCCCAAAAATTGTATTTCGATTTTCAGATTTTTAGGACATGTTGGGACAAACTCCTGAGTCCTGAGCTATAGTCCTGAACCAACTGAGGCACCAAAAAAAAAAAAAGAAATGTCTGTTGCATTGTCGTCATTGCGGCAGTTCAATGTTCATTCGAATCGTCAGCAAAATCAGCTGCATCAGATAGACCCATCCAGCCATCGAAAATGATAAGCAAATCAGTCTTGGAAATAAATCTGCATGTCTTGCTTCATTTGTGGATGACCAATGTACTGAGAAAGTCTACTTGAGAGTATCGAACTCACCAATAAAAGAAATAGTCACGATGGGTGCAAATGCCACCTCTTTTTGGGCTGTATACAATTTCATTAACCGTCCACTGCACATCCATAACGTGGCCCCCAGCAGTGAGGAAAGGGATTCAGATTTTAAACTGATAGGTGTAATTTTGATTTGATATTTCCACACAATTCTTCATGTATGTTTCACAATTAAAAAATAGTTAACTTCCGAAGGTTTTTATGTACTGAGGTGAACGTATAGGCATCACAGCATTTGTCATGGAGGGGGGGGGGGGGGGGTGATTACAAAATTTGCTTTTTCCATATAAAATTTGCTTTTTCCATATAAAATTTGCTTTTTCAACCAAAACATAACTTATGACTCCTCAATGGAATGAGTGAGTTGTGCTTCTTCCAGTGAGGGGTCAAAAGCCATGTTTTGGAAAATGAAAAAATGAAATGGTTTTGAAAACTGTAAGGTGATGTTTTTTTTTTCTTCTGTATAACGCTGGCTGTGTTGATAATGAATTAACCCAGTTACCATTTACTTAACAGATCAGACTGATTTTTTTCTTGACGGGTGTTCGTTATAATATAAGGATTAGTGCATGTCTTGTCGTTGACTACGCCCATATAGTGCTTCGTGTCGGGAACTTTTCCACCTCACTGGGCACTATATGGGCATAGTCAACTCCAAGCCATGCACTATTCCTTAAATAGTTTCTGATATATTGTTAGCCGTACCCATCATATTGCAAGCAAAGACTGAATGGATACCCAATATCTGTTCTCATTTTAGCACTCAATTTCCTGCACATTTTAATAAATGTTTGATTTGAAAATCATTTGTTTTAGGTTGTTTTTTTTTTGTTGTTGGGGGGGTTGTTGTTTTGGATGAGGTTTCATTATGTACATTTTATATTTGTTATGTACTTAAAATCACAGTTGAATTAAAATAAAAGGTTATTTTAAGTATATCAGGTTGTAGAGTTTTTGACTAACATCCCAAACCCTATCACGTCTTCAGGACTCCAGTGAAAAGCTTTGAATGCCAGTGTTAAGAAAGTTGAACACCAACGTAAAGAGAATTCTAACACCAGTGTTCAGTTCTTAACACATAGTTGCTGTTTGAACATGTTGGTAGTGTTCAAGATCTGTTGCATGTGTTCTGAACACATATATGCATTACGATTTTGAACATATGATGTGTTAAGATTTTTAACGTTGGCATTAAGATTTTGAACACTGGTGTTAACTTTTTTGAACGCTAATAACACGTTCAACATTTGAATGCTGGTGTTAAAGATTTGAACACCAATATTCAATAATGTGAACACATTATACGTGTTCAAATCTGTAACACTGGCATTAAGAAGTTGAACATCAGTGTTACGAATTTGAACACTAGTAACGCGTTCAAGAACTGTTGCATTTTTGGCGTTCAATTTCTTAACACTATTAATAACAGTTGATAACAGTGTATAACACAGAGCTTAACCTTTGTTGATTGATTGTTTTGTTTTTGTTCAGCTTCAGAGTCATTTATTATTTATTTATACACTACGCATGTACCTGATATTGTAAAGCCTGTGAGCACATTGGAGCACATTGTGAAACCAAGGCTATAAACTTCATTAGTTGCTCACTTGACTGAAAGGCATGGTGATATATTCGGATCACTTTTCGTCTGCTATCCATCTGTCCGTCCATCGTGAAGGTGGTGTTTGGGTCTTTTTCTCCCTAATCACTGACCACATTTTATTTATTTATTCATTTATTTGATGCTTTACGCTACATCAGCAGCTAAGGCTATATCGTGGCGATGAAAGGTATGAAATCTAAAATAGATCGTCACTCGCCATGAGGTAATTAAAAATTAGTCAACGAAATATGAAGTATGAAGAATAAAATTAATCAATGAACACAGTAATGTGAAAATAAGATCAAGTGTGCAGAAAATGCTGCTTAAATCAACCCTGAATGAATATGAATGTGAAATAATAAAAACAAACAATTTAAAATTTATTAAAAAGGTTGATTTCCTTCAGGAACGACACAACCTTATGTGGATTTGTATTACAAAAAGGTCTCGAAGAGACACATTAAAACACTGTCGTCTAACAAGATTAACATCAGTACAATGTTAAAGAATGTGCTCCACTGACAACACCTGCTGGCAGGGAACACATTCAGGTCGCATATTGCCCTCAAACAAAAAGGAATGCGTAAAACGTGTATGACCAATATGACATCGCGTCAAAACTACAAGATCCTTTCTACAAAAGTTACTGGATGGGTAGTGATCAGAAATAGTTGGTCGGAAGCGATGGAGCTTGTTATTAGTTGCCCCATCCCATTCCGCCTGCCACATAGATTTGATGTAACTACTAATATGAGACTTAAAATCACTGAAAGGGATCTTAAAATCAGTGAGGGGCTTCGTTAAAGCCTGTTTTGCTGCACTGTCTGCTTTGGTGTTACCATCGATACCTACATGTCCGGGTAACCAGCAAAACACGATATCATATTGGTCAGACATGAGAGTTGTTAACTTCTCACGAAGTTCCAAAATGAGAGGGTTCTTCAAAGCAAGTAAAGAGGAAAGAGAGTCGGAGAAGATGATCGACTCTCTCTCCTGTGCATTCTCGATGTGCTCAAGTGCGAGTTGAATAGCTTTAACTTCAGCTGTGAAAATAGAACTTTGATTCGGTATTCTGATTGAGGTGACATGATCACCAGTAACAGCAGCTGATGATACTTTGTCACCATCTTTAGATCCATCTGTATAGATCCTTGTATATGTACTATACTTGGACTTAATTTTTGTTTGAACTGCAAGGAATTGGTATCAGATTTGTTGGTAGAAGCAAGGTCAAAAATAATTGTAGGTTTTTTAAGATGCCAAGGAGGAATATGTGATTTACGGTTTTCTTTTATAGAATCAGAATCAATTTTGGCAGACTCCATGTGGGGTTTGATTCTAATTCCCAACGGAGGAATGTGTTTCTGGTGGAGATTATAAAATTCAACATTTTGAGGGTGAAGGATTGGCCAAGGGTTTAGACACATACTGGAGAGATAGTTTAATTCTACGCTTCTCAAGAGAAGGCTCCTCTGCTTCAACAAGCATCGAGTCTTTTGGGGATGTTCGAAAAGCCCCTAGACTAATTCTAATACCACTATTATGAATTGCATCAAGTGGTTTGAGATATGATTTCCTTGCAGAACCGTAAACTATACAACCGTAATCTAACTTTGATCGAACAAGTGATCTATGCAGAGGGAGCAAAGTTTTTTAGTCATCACCCCAATCAGTGCTACCAACAACTTTCAGTAGGTTCAGAGCTCTCTTACATTTAACTTTTAGTTGTTTTATGTGAGAAATGAAATCCAGTTTGTTGTCAAACAACAAACCTCAGAATTTCACTTCCTTAACAACTTTAATAGGACTACCATCAATTTTCAACTCCGGATCGAGGTGATGTTTCCGAAGTTTGCAAAAATGAACACAATTCGTTTTTGGCGTTGAAAATTTGAAACCATTTTCGATAGCCCATTTTTGGATCCTATTTGAACACAGCTGAAGTTTGCGCTCTATAGCATTCACGTTTTTGCTGCTATAGCAGATCAAAAAGTCATCGACATACAATGACGAATCTACCATATTCTCAACTGCATCGATGATGCTATTAATCTTAATTGAAAAAAGGGTAACGGATAAAATACTACCCTGAGGGATCCCCAATTCCTGCTCGTGAGGATCAGATAACGTTGACCCAACACGAACCTGAAATTGGCGGTCCTTTAAAAAGTTTTCAATAAAAAGAGGCATACGCCCTCGCAACCCCATGTTAAAAAGTTGTGTCATGTGCCTTTTCCAGGTCATAGAAGATGGCGACCAAATGTTCTTTTCTGGCGAAGGCATTTCTTATAAAAGTTTCAAGTCTAACCAAATGATCCACAGTGCTTCTCTGGTTTCTGAAAGCACATTGAACATTCGCAAGTAGATTGTTCGATTCCAGAAACCAGACAAGTCGATCATTGATCATCCTTTCCATGGTTTTACACAGACAACTTGTTAAAGCGATTGGCCTATAATTACTTGGGCTGCTGTGATCTTTATCAGGCTTTGGAATTGGAATTAATGTAGCGTTATGCCAAGAAGGTGGAAACTGGCCAGTCACCCATATGTCATTGAAAACTGACAGTAAAAGTTCAAGTGATCATTGTGGCAGGTGCTTTAAAATTTTGTAATGTATTTCATCGGGTCCGGTGGCAGTATCCTTTGCTCTATGCAAAGAGTTATTTAACTCTTCCATAGAGAAAGGTTCGTTATAATCTTCTAAATTGTTGGAGGTAAATTTGAGCTTTTGCTTTTCTTGCTGTTTTTTAATTTTGAGAAATTCTGGATTACAGTTTTCAGACGACGAATGTTTCGAAAATGTGGATGCCAATTTGTTTGAAATTTCTTTTTTGACGTGATAAGCGTGTTGTTGTCTTTCAGATGTTGTACTGTTGATTTGGTTTCTTTGCCTTTAATTGTTTTAATCATTTTCCAAATTTTGTTGATGGGGGTGTTTTGGTTAAGCTTTGAAACATAAGTTTCCCATAAGTTTCCCAAGAATTTTTCTTTTTTTGTTTAATTAGTCGTCTTGTTTTTGCCCGATGTATAGGAAGTTTATCTAAATTATTTGTGGATGGTGATTTGTTGAATTCCCGTTCAGTTTTCTTGCGATCTTTTATAGCCTGTTTGCAATCAGAATGAAACCATGGCTTGGTGAAACGTTTTGGATTTGTCGAGGTTTTAGGAATGACATGCCTTGCAATGTCAAGTAACTTCTGTTGTAAAATGTTCAATCTGGTCAGCACTTTCACTAAATTTCTCCAATGTGAGGCTTTCAGAACAGAGCAAGCTGGAGGTCTCCTAGTCAGCCTTTTTAAAACTCTACTGGGGCACCCTCCCATCGTCTGCCGGAACTACACTCTCCAACACAACCGGAAAGTGGTCACTCCCGCGCAAGATCAATTGAAGTATAAGAAGTATAAGAACTAGGTGCGGGGTGCAAATAAGTGCCTGGCCCATTCTTGAACAAGCACAAGTCATATTTGGTAATTAACTCTTCCACAGTTTTCCCTTTTACATCTTCTTGACTGCAGAAATTACCCCAAAGGGGGTTATGAGCGTTAAAATCACCCAATAAAATGTATGGAGTTGGGAGTTGTCTGACCAGCAGCTCAAGGTCATTCAGTTGTAAGGCTTTACTTGGTGAAACGTAAATAGAACAAAGTGTAACTGTTTTGTCTAAAGTCAAGCATACGGCCACAACCTGTAAATTTGTCTGTAATGGTACAGAACTGTGAATGATGTCGCTCCTAACCAAGACAGTCGTTCCACGAATATGAAGATCATTATCATCTGCCCAGGCATTATACGATGTATAATGCTTAAAAGCTGAATGATCTTTAGCCTCGGGTTTCTTTAGAAGAGTTTCCTGCAGGCAAAAAGCAGCAGGTTGATATTTTTGACTGAGAAGACCAAGTTCATTAAAATTTGCTCTAAAACCTCGACAATTCCACTGTATTATATTATTGTTGTTTGTGTTAGCCATATTTCGCTGAAGAATTAGAAGGGGGACGTATAGCCCCAGAGGTTTTCTTCGGTGAATTTTTCCTCGGGGATCTATTCTGTGAGGAAGACGGACGCAAGTGTTCGAAGGTGTCCTCGATACAATCACTGACCTCCATTTCCTCAAGGCCTTCAAATCTGTTACGAACAACAGGGTTTTGAAGTACCTTGGGTAAGTAACCTTTCTGATAATTGTTTTTGTTTCATTTTTTCTTTCCTTTTTTCTTCTTTTCTCATTTGATTCTGACTCAGATTGTGCAGTTGTGATTTTTGTTCCTGCTGTGCTTTAGGCTTTGTTTTGTTCATTTTTGTGTTCTGAATTAGTGATATGTTCTTTATTTTGTACAGCTTTAGGCGTATTGTTTTCTAGTTTTCGTTCTGATTTGTCCCCTGTTTTTGAAACTGTAGGTTCTGGTTTGAGATTTTGTTCTTTTTTCTGTTCAAATTTATCTTTTAATTTCTCTGTTGTTTCCGTTGTGGAATTTGTTTGAGTTTACTGTGTGTCGGGCTGGTCGATTGTGAAGCCCTGTACTAAAGATGGAATTGTTCCTCTAAGCCATGTGTATTGAGTTTGGCATTCCACTGACGTTGTTTGTAATTTTTGAGTTAATTTTTTAGCGTATGTAGGCGATGATAAATTCATGCCAGGCATTGATGATACTAGGTCTCTGGCCTCTTTGAAACTGATCTGTCGTTCACATCTAACTTTTTGGATTTCTTTTTCTTTTCTCCAGACAGGACAATCCTTTGATGCAGCCACATGGTTGCCCTGGCAGTTACAACATTTGATGGTATTTGTGCACTGGTCTAGATGTTCTTTGCCACATTTGAAACAAATTTGCCTTCCTCTACAGTTATTCTGGCCATGACCATACTTCTGTCATTTAAAACATCGAAGTGGATTTGGTATATATAAATCCACTCCGACGTTCATATATCCTATTTTTAATGATTTTGGTGGCTTCTAGGAGTTGAATGTTAAAATATACGTATTCGTTTCAATAGTTTTACCATATTTCTTTATTTCTATCCTTTTAACATTAGTGACACCCTGTGATTGTAATTCTTTTTGTATTTCCAGTACATCAATGCCTGACAGTTCCCTAGTACGTAAAATGCCTTTGCAGCTATTTAGAGTTTTATGTGCAAAGGCGTTGACCTCCATATCGACGAGTTTATCCATCTTCAGTAAATTTAATGCCTGCATTTCTCGTTTACATTCAATTAGTATGGCACCTGATCGTAATTTTCGAACGTTTTTCACGTCACCAGCTATGCCCTTGATGTCTTTAGCCAATGCAAAGGGGTTAATACTTGATGCCTTTTGATCTTCATTGTTTGCATATATTATCACAAATTTAGGCCAACTGAGAGTCAGAATCAGAATCAGTAAATTGTAATGCATATTCTCTTTTTTGTTTTTTTTATTGGTTGTAGCCATGTTGATAAAATAAGTTGTTCACTGCCCCGTCTCCCACCCACCACGGAGTCCAACAAGGGGTAGAGTTACTGCCATGCAGTGAACCCTCCGGGCTACCAGTATTCCCACATACTTATACTAGGGCAGTATACTCAGCCAGTGTTAATGCCGAAGCATGCCACTGGCTGATTGGCCCCTGTGTGGAAGTGCCATGTCTTCAGATGGCGATCATCCAAACAGTCACTTTACAAAACACTGAAAGTAAATTTGCAACGCACAACTGGAACAGACAGTGCAGCAAAACTAAATATTTGGTAAAATTATGTGTTTTAAAACAGTGCACGATGGTAATTGTGGCATGTGATAAAAGAAATGACTGATTGAATGACCACCAAATGCTCCCCGACGTGACACCCAGTACTTTTTGGGGTGGGGGCTCCCGATTGGCCAGAGCGGACCATCCGACCATCCTTCTACTCCCGAAGTTGGGTCCAAAACAGTGTATTGAACAGGTAACCTCCATGATGGAGATCAGGGCCAAAGCAGTGTTACGACCTGATCTCCATCCTGGAGACTTGACCTAACCGGGACCCAGTCTGTTCTCAACTGTCAGGATTCCTTCCTCTGGGGCCTTCAGACCGCACCTCACGGGAGAACAAGGTGCCTGCAATATGGTATTAGCAGGGTTAACCATTTTGGTCCGGGGCTGCGTATTCGAATATTCCACAGCTCAATTGAGCAAACCTGCTAATTATAAATCAGTAAACCTGCCCAATTGAGCAGGCCGTCCTCTATCCGCCACCTGAGGACCCGCCTAGTAGGGGATGATCAAACACCCCCAGGCTGATCACATTTTGATGAAATTTCACATAAGTAGTGGTTATATAGGGGCATTTAGGTTTTTCTTCAAATTGGGTTTCTGCTCATTTTGAGGAGGGGAATGAGGCCAAAATGCCCCATTTTTTAAACCAATCTCATGAACCAGCAGTAGCAGAAGTCATCAGAATGTTTTGATATTTGGTATACAGCATCCTTAGGCAGGTGTGATTCAAGTTTGTTCAAGCCAAGTCTCTTGAGTTCATATTTGTGCTCCCTGTGGTAGACCAAATTATAACTTAGTTCAGTAGACCAAATTATAACTTAGTTCAATATGAGGAGCATTCTTTAAAAATCTCCTTCACATCCACCAGTCCGAATCTTTTGATATTTGGTATACAGTATCCTTAGGGAGGTGAGATTCAAATTTGTTAAAGGCAAGTCCATGGGTTCATAATTGGACTTCCAGTGCGAGCCTGGATTATAACTCAGTTCAATATGAGGAATATTCTTGAATTTTTTTTTTTAAATCCACTGGATGACTCTTTTGATATTTATATGGTTTTCTTAAGAGGGGCAGATGCAACTTTGTTCAAATGAGGTCCCTGGGTTGATGGTCGTTAGAATGAGGTGAGTGCCCTCAGGCACCATGGGACCCCTTGTTATTACTATTATTAAATATATACATAATAATTTATTAATTTATTTTTCAATATTTAAAAGAGTTTTTCACATCATGCGCTGTATAAGAACTGTCATACAATTCTAGATTATGATCTCAAGTACATGTACTTGAAAATAAACTAATAACAAAATTTAATTGAGCTTTATTTTACAATAGTGTCTTCAGTTCATTTCTTCAGTTCATTTACCACCATTTTCATCCTTCCTCTTCTTGTTGATAGTAATATGACCCTTAGTCACCGGTGGGAACCCTGCGAAGTGAAGTAGTGCTTGTTCATTTATTTATTTATTGGTGTTTAACGCCACATCAGCAGCTAAGGCTATAAAGTCTCGAGAAAATGTTAAAAGAAAAACATGGCAGAAACGAAATACAAAGATGAGTAAAAAACAATTATAATAAAAATTATAAACAATGTAATATGAACAGTGATGCATGAAGAAACAAGAAATATGAATAATTCACAAATCAACCTGGTGAATTTAAGTCTTAAAGACTCTAGTTTAAGATGATAAAAACAATTTTAAAATTTACTTAAAAGGTTGATTGTTTTCAAAAATGAGAGAATTATATTCGGGCTCGTACGATAAAACAGATCTCTCAGAGATCCTACAGAAAAATACTGCCCTTTGACAAGATTAAAATCCGTACAATGTAAAAGAATGTGTTCCACTGACAACACCTGCTGGCAGGGAACACACTCTGGTCGCACAGAACCCTCCAACAGAAAGGAATGTGTTAGTCATGTATGACCAATATAAAACCGCGTCAGAATAACATGATCTTTTCTACAAAGGTTACTGGATGGGTAGTGATCAAAAATAGTTGGTCGGAAGCGATGGAGCTTGTTATTTGTCGCCCCTAGGGCTTGCCTGCCACATAGATTTGATGTGACTACTAAAATGAGGCTTAAAATCACTAAAAGGGATCTTGAAATCAGTGAGAGGCTTTGTTAAAGCCTGTTTTGCTGCACTGCCTGCTTTGGTGTTACCAGCGATACCCACATGCCCGGGTAACCAGCAAAACACGATATCATATTGGTCAGACACGAGAGTTGTCAACTTCTCACGAAGTTCCAAAATGAGAGGGTTCTTCAACCTGGGGTTGAGTAAAGCAAGTAAAGAGGAAAGAGAGTCGGAAAAAATACTTGACTTCTTTTCCTGAGCATTCTCGATATGTTCAAGAGCGAGTTGTAAAGCTTTAACTTCAGCTGTGAAAATAGAACTCTGATTCGGTATTCTGATTGAGGTGATATGATCACCAGTAACAGCAGCTGATGATACTTTGTCACCATCTTTAGATCCATCTGTATAGATCCTTGTATATGCACTATACCTGGACTTTATTTCGGCATATTTTTGTTTAAACTGCAAGGAATTGGTATCAGATTTTTTGGTAGAAGCAAGGTCCAATATAATTGTAGGTTTTTTAAGATGCCAAGGAGGAATATGTGATTTACGGTTTTCTTTTATAGAATCAGAATCAATTTTGGCAGACTCCATGTGTGGTTTGATTCTAATTCCCAAAGGAGGAATATGTTTCTGGTGGCGGTTAAAAAATTCAACATTTTGAGGGTCTGAAACACAATTATAAGCAGGATTTGAAGGATTGGCCAAAAGTTTAGACACAAATCGTAGAGACAATTTAATTCTGCGCTTCTCAAGAGAAGGCTCCTCTGCTTCAACAAGCATTGAATCTATTGGTGATGTTCGAAAAGCCCCTAGACTAATTCTAATACAACTATTGTGAATTGCATCAAGTGGTTTTAGGTATGACTTCCTTGCAGAATCGTAAACTATAGAACCGTAATCTAATTTTGATCGAACAAGTGATCTATACAGATGGAGCAAAGTCTTTTAGTCAGCACCCCAATCAGTGCTACCAACGACCTTCAGTAGCTTCAGTGCTCTTTTACATTTAACTTTTAGTTGTTTTATGTGGGAAGTGAAATTCAGTTTGCTGTCAAACAACAAACCTAAGAATTTCACTTCCTTTACAACTTTAATGGTGTTTCCATCCATTTTCAACTCTGGATCAAGATGATGCTTCCGAAGTTTACAAAAATGAACACAATTAGATTTGGTCTTTGAAAACTTAAAACCGTTTTCTGTAGCCAGCTGAAGTTTGTGCTCTATAGCATTCATTTTTTTGCTGCTATAGCAGATTAAAAAATCACCAACATACAATGAAGAATCTACCATATTCACAATTGCATCGATGATACTATTAATTTTTATAAAACAGGGTAACGGACACAATACTACCCTGAGGAACCCCCCAATTCCTGCTCGTGAGGATCAGATAAAGTTGACCCAACACGAACCTGAAATTGGCGGTCCTTTAAAAAGTTTTCAATAAAAAGGGGCATACGCCCTCTCAACCCCATGTTAAATAATAATAATAATAATAATAATAATTGATTTTGTAAAAGCGTAAAACCACGAAGAGTGCCCTAAAACGCTTCACAGAAATAAAATACACTTTTCTGAAAATGAAGAGTCACATGTTTCAGTTTCCTCTAGGGAGGTTCAGGAGAATGCTTCAGTAAATAGGAAAGTTTTAAGATTTCTTTTGAAGATGTTGATAGTTTCTGAATTTCTGACACTAATAGGCAACGCATTCCACAATCTTGGACCCACGATGGAGAACACACGATCATTAGCCAGATTAGATCTGCTAAAAGGTATGACTAGTTGAATTTGATCTTTAGATCTCAGACTGCGTGATGGAGTGTATACAGTGATGAGCTCTTGCAGGTAAACTGGAGCCAGTTTGTGGATACATTTGAATGCTAAGATCAATATTTTGAAATTGATTCTCTGTTTAACTGGAAGCCAATATAATTGTCTTAAAACAGGTGTTATGTGTTCAGAGCATTTAGTACCAGTAATTATCCTAGCAGCAATATTCTGAACTTTTTGAAGCTTCTGAATCAAATACTGCGGCAGCCCCACTAACACTGAATTACAATAGTCTAGTTGTGAGGTGATGAAGGAATGCACAAGTTTTTCAAGTGCTGATTGGTTAAGATAAGTTCTCAGTCTTCCAATATTCCGAAGCTGCCAGTAACATTTTTGACATATTTTATTGATATGGATGTCTAGCTTTAAATTTGAGTCCATAATCAGTCCAATATTCCTGGCCGATTCACTTTTCATGGTGATGTTGTTTCCAACCTGAATTGATGTAACAGTGGGTGTAGGCATGCGAACCCCGGATATCACTAAGAATTCTGTTTTAGAGTCATTCATTTTCAGTTTAAAATCTATCATCCATTCCCGCACCAGATTTATGCAAGTTTCCATGTTGCTGACTGCAGTGATTGAGTCACTTTGAAGAGATGAATTAAATGTAATGTACAGTTGGGTATCATCCGCATACAGATGATATGATATGCCATGCCTTTTAAGAAGATGACCCAGAGAAGAAGTGCACAGAGTAAACAAAAGTGGACCAAGAACTGAGCCCTGAGGAACACCACACTTTAAAAAGATCTTTTAAAATCCCATACGTCCACATTGTATCATATGCCTTCTCCAGTTCAAAGAAGATGGCGACCACATGTTCTCTTCTGGCAAAGGCATTTCTAATGAACGTTTCAAGTCTGACCAAATGATTCACAGCACTTCTCTGGCCTCTGAAACCACACTGAACATCCGCAAGCAGATTGTTCGATTCCAGAAACCAGACAAGTCGGTCATTGATCATCCTCTCCATGGTTTTGCACAGACAACTGGTTAAGGCAATAGGCCTGTAATTGCTTGGGTTGCTGTGATCTTTATCAGGCTTAGGAATAGGAATAATAGTTGCTTTACGCCAGGATGGTGGAAACTGGCCAGTCACCCAAATGCCACTAAAAACTGATAATAAAAGTTCTAGTGATGTTTGTGGCAGATGCTTTAAAAGATTGTAATGTATGTCATCGGGACCAGCGGCAGTATCCTTTGCTCTATGCAAAGAGTTACGTAACTCTTCCATATAGAAAGGTTCATTGTAATCCTCTAGATTGTTGGAGTTAAATTTGATCTTTTGTTTTTCTTGCTGTTTTTAAATTTTGATAAATTCTGGATAACAATTTTTAGACGACGAATGTTTCGAAAATGTGGAGGCCAAAGTGGTTGAAATTTCTGTTTTAGATGTAATTAGGGCGTTATTTTCCTTCAGGTGTTGTACAGTGGATTTTGTTTCTTTTCCTTTAATCTTTTTAATCATTTTCCAAATTTTAGTGATAGGGGTGGTTTGGTTAATCTTGGAAACGTAAGATTCCCAAGAACTTTTCTTTTTTTTGTTTTATATGTCGTCTTGTTTTAGCCCGATTTATACGAAGTTTGTCTAAATTATATGTAGTTGGTGACTTGTTAAATTCCCTTTCAGCTTTCTTACGATCTTTTATAGCCTGTTTACATTCATTATCAAACCATGGTTTGGTGAAACGTTTTGGATTTGCCGAGGTTTTAGGGATGACTGTGTTTGCAATGTCAAGCAGCTCGTTTGTAAAAAGTTTGATTTGGTCAGCACTATCCTGAAATGTCTCCCGTGAAAGGCGTTCAGAACAAAGCGATGAAAAAGTGTCCCAGTCAGCCTTTTTAAAGTTCCACTGGGGCACTCTCTCATCGTCCGCCGGAACTACACTCTCCAACACAATTGGAAAGTGATCACTCCCGCAGAAGTCATCTTCTACCTTCCAAGAAAAATCGAGGAAGATAGAAGGGCATGCAACTGAAAGATCAATTGATGTATAAGAACCAGATGCGGGGTGCAGATGAGTGTCTGAACCATCATTAAACAAACACAAGTCATATCTTGTAATGAACTCTTCCACAGTTTTACCTTTAGCATCTTCTTGACTGCAGAAATTACCCCAAATAGGGCAATGCGCGTTAAAATCACCCAACAAAATATACGGAGTTGGGAGTTGTTGGACCAGCAGCTCAGGATCATTCAGTTGGAGGGTTTTACTTGGTGAAACATAAATAGAACATAATGTAATTGTCTTGTCTAAAGTTAGGCGTACCGCTACAGCCTGTAAATTTGATTGCAAAGGTACAGGACTGTGAATAATGTCGTTTCTAACTAAGACAGACGTTCCTCGAATATGAAGGTCAGTTTCATCTGCCCAGGCATTATACGGTGTATAATGTTTAAAGGCTGAATGATCGTGAGCCTCAGGTTTTTTCAAAAGAGTTTCCTGCAGGCAAAACGCAGCAGGTTTATATTTTTGGCTCAAAAGGCCCAGTTCATTAAAATTCGCTCTAAACCCTCGACAATTCCATTGTATTATGTTTTGTTTGTGCGTATCATCCATGTTTGGGTGGAGATTTTGATGGTGGACGTATGGGAGAGATTACCCCCGTATTTTTCTTAGGTGAACTTTTACGTGGGGATTTACGTTGAGATGAATCCAGACGAGAAACATTTGGAGATGCATCGTCGGTGGCATCCTGAAAATCCATGGATTCAAAAGTGTCAACATGTTTTTTGTAACAATGTTCTGTAACATTTTTGGTGTTCTATTTGATTGTAATTTCTGCTTCTCTTTTTCTTTTTCCTTTTTCATTTTCTGGCTCTGACTAAGATATCGTTCCGGTTTTGATTTTGACTCAAAGTTCGTATTAGTTTTCGGTTTTGATTTATTGCGTTCATCTTTGTGATCAGAATTGGGTTGTGCTTTTTTATTTTCAGATTGAGATTTATCCTTCTTACTTTCGATTTTTGTTATTTCTTGTGTGGTAGTCTGAGTTTGGATAGCTTTTGGTTCAATGGAGCTGAATGCAAAAGGGTCGGTCAACTTTGGTAAAACGCCATCGAGCCATGTATATTCCGTTTGGCATACGTTTGATGCTGTTGGCGGATTTTGTTTAGTTACCGTTGCATAAGACGGGAGAGATATGTTCATGCCAGGCATGGATGTAACGATGTCTCTGGCCTCTTTGAAAGTAATATTTTTTTCACATTTTGTTTTTTGAATGAGCATTTCTTTCTTCCATATTGGGCAATTTTTGGATGACGAAAAGTGATTGCCCTTACAATTGACACATTTGCTTGTAGTATTTGTACATGGCTGATCATGATTTTCACCGCATTTGAAGCATATGGTTTGGCCTCTACAGGCATTTTGACTGTGTCCATACTTTTGGCACTTGAAACATCTCAGAGGATTTGGGATATACAAATCAACTTTGACGCTCAAGTAACCAATTTTTATTGTCTTGGGTGGTCGTGATGTATTAAAAGTCATGATATATGTATTTGTTTTTACTTTATTTCCATCTTTTTTAATTACAATTCTTTTGACATTAGAAACCTCTTGGTCTTTAAGCTCATAGGCTATTTCAATTTCTGGTATGTCTGCCAACTCACGAGTTCTTATGACGCCTCTGCTGCTGTTGAGGGTCTTGTGAGGGCAGACATCAACCGGTAGATCAGCTATGGATGCCATTTTGAGCAGGTTATTAACTTGTTGTTCTTTTGCACATTCAATAAGTATTTCTCCCGATCTTAATTTGCGAACAGACTTTACAGTTCTGGCGATACCTTGAATTGTTTTTTCTATAACAAACGGGTTCAGTTTGTTTATAGGCTTGTTGTCGTCGACAGATTTAACTAAAATAAATTTTGGCCAGTTCTTTTTATCAGTATTATAAGCTGAATTGTCAATATCTGAATCAGAGTCTAAGAAATGAGTATCTACACATCGTCTCTTGAGTTTGGTTGTTTGTGCCATGTTGTGAAATTTTATAGTCTCGTTACCCGTGCCTTCCACCCTTACTCTGAGCTCTACCTGGGGGGTTATGTCGCGGTTATCCAGCGATCATCACCAGAAGTACATTAAAATTATTTATTTATTTATTTGTGCTTAACGCCACATCAGCAGCTAGGGCTATACCGTGGCGAGAAAACAGAGGAATATAAAAAATCATTATCAAGAATGAAGTAAAAATTGAATAAAGATAAAAAAATAACCACAAAAGACATTTCAAAGACAAAAATGATTAGAAAAGCAATGAGTAATGAGATCAGAAAATACATTATAAATCAACCTGAGGAACTGAGACTTGATGATTCGAGATTAAAAGAATAAAAACAATTTTAAAATTTTGTAAAAAGGTTGATTACTTTTAGAAATGACAAAATTTTGTGTGGGCTCGTATTATAAAATAGATCTCTAAGGGATCCAGCGATGAAGTACTCCCTCTAACAAGATTAAAATCAGTGCAATGTAAAAGAATGTGTTCCACTGACAACACCTGCTGACATGGAACACACTCTGGTCGCAAATTACCCTCTAACAGAAAGGAATGTGTTAGAATTGTATGACCAATATGACATCGTGTCAGAATAACATGATCTTTTCTACAAAGGTTACTAGATGGGTAGTGATCAGAAACAGTTGGTCGGAAGCGATGAAGCTTGTTATTAGTTGCCCCATCCCATTCCGCCTGTCACATAGATTTGATGTAGCTACTAATATGTGGTTTGAAATCACTGAAAGGGATGTTAAAATCAGTGAGAGGCTTTGTTAAAGCCTGTTTTGCTGCAGTGTCTGCCCTGGTGTTACCAGCGATACCTACATGTCCGGGTAACAAGCAAAACACGATATCATATTGATCAGACATGAGAGTTGTTAACTTCTCACGAAGTTCCAAAACTAGAGGGTTCTTCAACCTGAGGTTGAGTAAAGCAAGTAAAGAGGACAGAGAGTCGGAAAAAATAATCAACTTCTTTTCCTGAGCATTCTCGATATGTTCAAGAGCGAGTTGTAAAGCTTTAACTTCAGCTGTGAAAATAGAACTCTGATTCGGTATTCTGATTGAGGTGACATGATCACCATTAACAGCAGCTGATGATACTTTGTCAACATCCTTAACTCCATCCGTATAGATCCTTGTATATGTACTATACTTGGACTTTATTTCGGCATATTTTTGTTTCAACTGCAAGGAATTGGTATCAGATTTTTTGGTAGAAGCAAGGTCCAAAATATCTGTAGGTGTTTTAAGATGCCAAGGAGGAATATGTGTTTTACGATTTTCTTTTATTGTATGTGGTTCAATTTTGGTGGACTCCATGTGGGGTATAATTTTAATTCCCAATGGAGGAATATGCTTCTGGTGGCGGTTAAAGAAATCAACATTTTGAGGGTCTGTAACACAATTATAAGCAGTATTTGAAGGATTGGCCAAAAGTTTAGTTACATATTGGAGAGACAATTTAATTCTGCGCTTCTCAAGAGAAGGTTCCTCTGCTTCAACAAGCATCGAGTCTATAGGGGATGTTCGAAAAGCCCCTAGACTAATTCTAATACCACTATTATGAATTGCATCAATCGGTTTGAGAGATATGATTTCCTTGCAGAACCGTAAACTACACAACCGTAATCTAATTTTGACTGAACAAGTGATCTATACAGATGGAGCAAAGTTGTTTGGTCAGACCCCCAATCGGCGCTACCAACAACTTTCAGCAGGTTCAGAGCTGTCTTACATTTAACTTTTAGTTGTTTTATGTGGGAAGCGAAATTCAGTTTGTTGTCAAACAACAAACCTAAGAATTTCACTTCCTTAACAACTTTAATAAGACTACCATCAATTTTTAACTCCGGATCGAGGTGATGTCTCCGAAGTTTACAAAAATGAACACAATTCGTTTTTGACTTGGAAAATTTAAAACCATTTTCTGTAGCCCATTTTTGAATCCTATTTAAACACAGCTGAAGTTTGCGCTCGATAGCATTCATATTTTTACTGCTATAACAAATTAAAAAATCATCAACATACAATGAAGAATCTACCATATTCTCAATTGCATCGATGATACTATTAATTTTAACCGAAAACAGGGTAACGGATAAAATACTACCCTGAGGAACCCCCAATTCCTGCTCGTGAGGATCAGATAACGTTGACCCAACACGAACCTGAAACTGGCGGTCCTTTAAAAAGTTTTCAATAAAAAGAGGCATACGCCCTCTCAACCCCATGTTAAAAAGATCTTTTAAAATCCCATACGTCCACGTTGTATCATATGCCTTCTCCAGATCAAAGAAGATGGCTACCACATGTTCTTTTCTAGCAAAGGCATTTCTAATAAACGTTTCAAGTCTGACCAAATGATCCACAGTACTTCTCTGGTTTCTGAAACCACACTGAACATCCGCAAGCAGATTGTTCGATTCCAGAAACCAGACAAGTCGGTCATTGATCATCCTCTCCATGGTTTTGCACAGACAACTGGTTTAGGCAATTGGTCTATAATTACTAGGTTGCTGTGATCTTTATCAGGCTTAGGAATAGGAATTATAGTTGCTTTACGCCAGGACAGTGGAAACTGGCCAGTCACCCAAATGCCATTAAAAATTGATAATAAAAGTTCTAGTGAAGTTTGAGGAAGGTGCTTTAAAAGTTTGTAATGTATGTCATCGGGACCAGTGGCAGTATCCTTTGCTCTATGCAAAGAGTTACGTAACTCTTCCATAGAGAAAGGTTCATTGTAATCCTCTAAATTGTTGGAGGCAAATTTGATCTTTTGTTTTTCTTGTTGTTGTTTAATTTTTAGAAATTCAGGATTACAATTTTCAGACGACGAATATTTCGAAAATGTGGAGGCCAAAGTGTTTGAAATTTCTGGTTTAGATGTAATTGAGGTGTTGTTTTCCTTCAGGTGTTGTACAGTTGATTTTGTTTCTTTTCCTTTAATCTTTTTAATCATTTTCCAAATTTTAGTGATGGAGTGTTTTGGTTAATCTTAGAAACGTAAGATTCCCAAGAACTTTTCTTTTTTTGTTTTAAAAGTCGTCTTGTTTTTGCCAGATTTATACGAAGTTTGTCTAAATTATATGTGGTTGGTGACTTGTTAAATTCCCTTTCAGCTTTCTTACGATCCTTTATAGCCTTTTTACAATCATTATCAAACCATGGTTTGGTGAAACGTTTTGGATTTCCCGAGGTTTTAGAGATGACTGTGTTTGCAATGTCAAGCAGCTCGTTTGTAAAATGTTCTATTTGGTCAGCACTATCTTGAAATTTCTCCCGTGTGAGGCGTCCAGAATTTATTTATTTATTTATTGGTGCTTTACGCCACTTCAGCAGTTTAGGCCATATCGTGGCGATGAAAGTGTATATTTAAAAAAGACCATGGATTAAAATATGAAACAAATTGAATAAGAGGTTTAAAAAAGATGAGTGTGAAACATAATGAGAAAGTGAGACCAGTAGTACAAAAAATGGAAATCAATCTGTGAAAGAAATATAGATAGATGAAAATTAAAATGGTAAAAACAATTTAAAATTTATTAAAAAGGTTGATTACTTTCAAGAATGAGATGACTTTTTGCGGGCTCGTATGATAAAATAAATCTCTCAAAGATCCGACTGTAAAATACTGCCCTCTAACATGATTAAAATCAGTACAATTCAAAAGAATGTGTTCCACTGACAGCACCTGCTGGCAGGGAACACATTCTGGTCGCAAATTACCCTCCAACAAAAAAGGAATGTGTTAGTCTTGTATGACCAATATGACACCGCGTCAAAACTGCAAGATCCTTTCTACAAAGGTTACTAGACGGGTAGTGATCTGAAATAGTTGGTCGAAAGCTATGAAGCTTGTTATTTGTCGCTCCATCCCATTCCGCCTGCCACATAGATTTGATGTAACTACTAATATGAGGCTTAAAATCACTGAAAGGGATGTTAAAATCAGTGAGAGTCTTTGTTAAGGCCTGTTTTGCTGCACTGTCTGCCATGGTGTTACCAGCGATACCTACATGTCCAGGTAACCAGCAAAACACGATATCATATTGGTCAGACATGAGAGTTGTTAACTTCTCACGAAGTTCCAAAACTAGAGGGTTCTTCAACTTGGGGTTGAGTAAAGCAAGCAAAGAGGAAAGAGAGTGGGAAAAAATAATCGACTTCTTTTCCAGAGCATTCTCGATATGTTCAAGAGCGAGTTGTAAAGCTTTAACTTCAGCTGTGAAAATAGAACTCTGATTCGGTATTCTGATTGAGGTGACATGATCACCAGTAACAGCAGCTGATGATACTTTGTCACCATCCTTAGATCCATCCTTATAGATCCTTGTATATGTACTATACTTGGACTTTATTTCGGCATATTTTTGTTTGAACTGCATGGAATTGGTATCAGATTTTTTGATAGAAGCAAGGTCCAAAATAACAGTAGGTTTTTTTAAGATGCCAAGGAGGAATATGTGTTTTACGATTTTCTTTTATTGTATGTGGTTCCATTTTGGTGGACTCCATGTGGGGTTTAATTCTTATTCCCAATGGAGGAATATGTTTCTGGTGGCGGTTAAAGAAATCAACATTTTGAGGGTCTGTAACACAATTATAAGCAGGATTTGAAGGATTGCCCAAAAGTTTAGACACATATTGGAGAGACAATTTAAATATGTTTCTGGTGGCGGTTAAAAAATTCAACATTTTGAGGGTCTGAAACACAATTATAAGCAGGATTTGAAGGATTGGCCAAAAGTTTAGAGACATATTGGAGGGACAATTTAATTCTGCGCTTCTCAAGAGAAGGTTCCTCTGCTTCAACAAGCATCGAGCCTATAGGGGATGTTCGAAAAGCCCCTAGACTAATTCTAATACCACTATTATGAATTGCATCAAGTGGTTTGAGATATGATTTCCTTGCAGAACCGTAAACTACACAACCGTAATCTAATTTTGACCGAACAAGTGATCTATACAGATGGAGCCAAGTTTTTTGGTCAGCACCCCACTCGGCGCTACCAACAACTTTCAGCAGGTTCAGACCTTTCTTACATTTAACTTTTAGTTGTTTTATGTGGGACTGGGATGTGAAATTCAGTTTGTTGTCAAACAACAAACCTAAGAATTTTACTTCCTTAACAACTTTAATAGGACTCCCATCAATTTTTAACTCCGGATCGAGGTGATGTCTCCGAAGTTTACAAAAATGAACAATTCGTTTTAGACTTGGAAAATTTAAAACCATTTTCTGTGGTCCATTTTTGAATCCTATTCAAACACAGCTGAAGTTTGCGCTCGATAGCATTCATATTTTTACTGCTATAACAGATTACAAAATCATCAACATACAATGAAGAATCTACCATATTCTCAATTGCATCGATGATACTATTAATTTTAACAGAAAACAGGGTAACGGATAAAATACTACCCTGAGGAACCCCCAATTCCCGCTCGTGAGGATCAGATAACGTTGACCCAACACGAACCTGAAATTGGCGGTCCTTTAAAAAGTGTTCAATAAAAAGAGGCATACGCCCTCTCAACCCCATGTTAAAAAGATCTTTTAAAAATCCCATACGTCCACGTTGTATCATATGCCTTCTCTAGATCAAACAAGATGGCGACCACATGTTCTTTTCTAGCAAAGGCATTTCTAATAAACGTTTCAAGTCTGACCAAATGATCCACAATACTTCTCTGGTTTCTGAAACCACACTGAACATCCGCAAGCAGATTGTTCGATTCCAGAAACCAGACAAGTCGATCATTGATCATCCTCTCCATGGTTTTGCACAGACAACTTGTTAAGGCAATAGGTCTATAATTACTTGGGTTGCTGTGATCTTTATCAGGCTTAGGAATAGGAATTATAGTAGCTTTTCGCCAGGAAGATGGAAACTGGCCAGTCACCCAAATGTCATTAAAAATAGATAATAAAAGTGCAAGTGAAGTTTGAGGCAGATGTTTTAAAAGTTGATAGTGTATTTGATCAGGTCCAGTGGCAGAATCCTTTGCTCTATGCAAAGAGTTACTTAACTCTTCCATAGAGAAAGGTTCGTTATAATCTTCTAAGTTATTGGATGTAAATTTAATCTTGTGTTTTTCTTGTTGTTTTTTAAGTTTGAGGAACTCTGGGTTACTATTTTCAGACGACGAAAGTTTAGAAAATGTAGAGGCCAACTTGTTTGAAATTTCTTGTTTTGATGTTATGAGAGTGTTGTTATCTTTTTGATGTTGTACTGCTGATTTTGTTTCTTTTCCTTTAATTTTTTTAATCATTTTCCAAATTTTAGTGATGGGAGTGTTTTGATTTAGTTTCGAAACGTAAGTTTCCCATGAACTTTTCTTTTTATGTTTTAAAAGTCGTCTTGTTTTTGCCCGATTTATACGTAATCTATCCAAATTTTGTGTAGTTGGTGACTTATTAAATTCCCTCTCAAATTTCTTGCGATCTTTTATAGCCTGTTTGCACTCAGTATCAAACCATGGTTTAGTGAAACGTTTTGGATTTGCCGAGGTTTTAGGAATGACTTGGCTTGCAATGTCAATCAACTCTGTGGTGAAGTGTTCAATCTGGTCAGTACTGTCCTGAAATTTCTCCCGTGTGAGGCGTTCAGAACAAAGCGATGAGAAAGTGTCCCAGTCGGCCTTTTTAAAATTCCACTGGGGCACCCTCTCATCATCCGCCGGAACTACACTCTCCAACACAATCGGAAAGTGGTCACTCCCGCACAAGTCATCTTCTGCCTTCCATGAAAAATCAAGGAAGACAGAAGGGCATGCAATTGTTAAATCAATTGAAGTGTAAGAACCAGATGCGGGGTGCAGGTAAGTATCTGAACCATCATTGAACAAGCACAAGTCATATTTTGTAATGAACTCTTCTACAGTTTTACCTTTTGCATCTTCTTGACTGCAGGAATTACCCCAAAGGGGGCTATGTGCGTTAAAATCACCCAACAAAATGTATGGAGTTGGGAGTTGTCGGACCAGTAACTCAAGATCATTCAGCTGTAGGGCTTTACTTGGTGAAAGATAAATCGAACAAAGTGTTACTGTTTTGTTTAATGTTAGGCGTACCGCCACAGCCTGTAAATTTGTTTGTAATGGAACAGAACTGTGAATGATGTCGTTCCTAACTAAAACAGATGTTCCACGAATATGAAGGCCATTATCACCTGCCCAGGCATTATACGAAGTATAATGCTTAAAAGCTGAATGATCTTGAGCCTCGGGTTTCTTTAAAAGAGTTTCCTGCAGGCAAAAAGCTGCAGCTTTATATTTTTGGCTTAGAAGACCAAGTTCATTAAAATTCGCTCTAAAACCTCGGCAATTCCACTGTATAATATTATTTTTGTGTGAATTAGCCATATTTGATTGGAGAATTGGAGGGTGGACGTATGGGCGAAATAGCCCCAGATGTTTTCTTAGGTGAATTTTTCCTCGGAGATTTATTCTGTGAGGAATTTTTTCTCGGGGATCTATTCTGTGAGGAATTCGAACGTAAGTGATCGAATGTTTCCTCGATACACTCACCAACCTCCATGTCCTCAAGGCCTTCAAACCTATTACGAGTAACAGGATCTTGAAGAGCCTTGGGAGTTCTGTCTGATTGTTTTTGTGTTTCTATATTCTTCTGGCTTTTTGCTTGACTCTTCTTCTGATTCTGACTTAGTTTTTGAATGTGTGGTTTCGGTTTTGTTTGGTCTTTTTTTGGTTCTGATCTTGGTTCCTTTACTTTTTTACCTTCTGGTTTTTTGTTTTTCTTTTTCTTTCTGTGGATTTGGTATTAATTTATTTTCTATTGTTGTCCGAGCAGTTGATGGTGTTTGGGTGGATTTTGGTTCAGTTTCGACTGTTCTATTGTAAAAGCTTGTACTAGAGATGGTAATGTGCCTCTAATCCAAGTATACTGGGTTTGGCAACCTACTGCCACTGATGGTACTTTCTGTGATACTTTTGCTGCATATGATGGCGATGACATATTCATGCCAGGCATCGACATTACCATCTCTCTGGCCTCTTTGAAACTTACTTGTTTTTCACATTTTATTTTTTGGATTTGTTTTTCTTTTTGCCAAACAGGGCAGTCCTTTGATGCAGCTACGTGGCTGCCCTGGCAATTACAACATTTAATAGTATTTGTGCAGGGGTCTTGATGTTCCTGACCACACTTAAAGCAGATAGATTTTCCTCTACAATTGTTCTGACCATGACCATACTATTGACATCTGAAGCATCGAAGAGGATTTGGAATATACAAATCCACTTCGATGTTCATATAACCAACTTTAATTGATTTAGGCGGCCGAGAAGAATCAAAAGTCAGAATATACGTATTAGTCTTAACTATTGTACCATCTCTTTTAATTTCAATACGTTTGACATCGCTGACACCTTGTGGTTGAAGTTCTTTTTTGATTTCTAGTACGTCGATGTCAAATAATTCCCTTGTACGAATTACACCTCTGCTGCTGTTAAGGGTTCTATGTGGGAAGGTATTTACATTGATGTCCGCCAGTTTATCAGTGTTCAGCAAATTAATCGACTGTTGTTCTTTGGAACATTCAACTAATAATGCCCCAGATCTTAGTTTTTTAACTGTCTTAACTGTGCCAGCTATTCCTTTAATGGCTTTTTCCAACAAAAAAGGATTAATGTTGGATGCCTTTTGATTCTCATCAGCCGCATAAATAATAATGAATTTTGGCCAACTTTGGGATTGTGAAATGTCATGATCAGAATCAGAATCAGAGTCCAAAGTCAAGTCTCTACCACGTTTCTGCTTTTTGTATTTGGTATTTTCCATGTTAATTTTATTTATGATTCATCATTCCATGACTCCCACCCTTACTCTGAGCCCAACTTTGGGGGTTATGTTGCGGATATCCAGCAAACAGCACCAAGAGTACATGGAAAGCATACTCCCCCAGCGTTGATGCTAATGCATACCGCTGAGGGATTGACCCGTTGAAAGTAAATGGGAAGTGCCAGGTCGTGGCAGCAATCCAACCAATCATTTCAGTAAAAACCAGTTCAACAAAAACTACTTCTGACAACCGACGCAGACAGTACAACAAAACGGAAGATGTTCAAAAGGTATCAAAATAACTAAAAGTCAGTCTGGGTAGTAATGATGAAATAAAACTAAAAGAAATGGCTGATTGGACGACCACCCAATGCCCCCCGACGTGACACCCGATATTTTTGGGGTTGGGGGCTCCCGATTGGTCAGACCGGGCCAACCGACCATCCGTCTACTCCCGAAATTGGGGCCAAAGCAGTGTGTTGAACAACAGTATCTCCGAAATGGAGACCTGGGCTCCATCCCGGAGACTGCCCTAACCGGGGCCACGAGTCCTCAACTGCCAGGATTCCTTCTTCCGGGGCCTTCGGAACGCACCTCACGGGAGAACAAGGTGCCTGCCAGATGTTATTAGCAGGATTGATCATTTTGGTCCGGGTCTGCGTATTTATGTATTTCGCAGCGAACCAACTCAATTGAGCAAACCTGCCAATTAGAAATTAGCAAACCTGCCCAATTGAGCAGGCCGTCCTCTATCCGCCACCTGAGGACCCGCCTAGTAGGGGACGATCAAACCTCCCTAGGTTTCATTCAGTTTGTAGCTAGCTAGGCACAATTGATGTTTATGGTGCACAGGGAAATTGTATCTCCTACTTCGCAACGTAAGAGACAAAATGGTGACATTAATTTTTCTGGGGATCACTCGACTCTAGCCAAAGGACACTCTAATCTCTGTACCACCCAATGCGCATACATGGGTTGTCGGTTCTTTGCATGTTACAAGTATAACTGTGCACTCGCACCAACAGACCAGAATGTCTATCCCTTCTTGTCTTCACTCCACGTATAATAGTGCGTCCACCACCTGCCAAGCAAAATTCAACATGTATGCAGTAGTTGCACGGATCTCGATAGCTGAAACAAAGAGAATGTTGCAGTCGCATGTCCTTCTATAAAATTACTTGTTTTCGTATGAAAGATATTTAATGTGTGTTATTCCATTGATAGATTTTGGTGAAAAATAATAATAAAGATAGCTTGATCATTGTTAAAATTCTAAGTTATGGTATATTTATTATAATATAAATGTAAGCCAGGAAAATGACGTAAAATTTACATTATGATGGAATATGCAGATTGTTTTGTGTATTTTGCATAAGAACAAACACCATTCTACAATATTGCAAATAATTTCCTCCAGTAAATGTACAGCCAATTATCACCTTCTAGTGGTATTGCAAAAAAGAAACGAAAATTCAGAAATGAACGTGCCTTTATTTCAGAAACCTGACAGATTCTGTACATTTTGCAAGAAAACTGTGAAAGGAGGAAAATTAAAGACACATAATAAGGAAGCACAAGTCAACGTCGGAGGTAATGGAAATTTTAAAAAGAGACCAAAACACATACAAGACTGTTTCTTCGACCAGAAAAGAAGGGAGGGAATTTTTGAATACAATGTGAAAATAAAAAGAGATGCAGAAAATGACATGAGGGAACGCACACCAAAAGCAAAAGACAACCTTAGACTATGCAAGGAATTTTTTTCAAACAAATATTTCTCCAAACACAAATGCACTGCTAAACATTTACAGAAACTCCCAATCAAGCCAAATCTAATAAAGCAGAATACTTCAAAAATTGATGAAGATGAGGAATTTTTATCACTATTGAATAGATTTAGAAATGGAGAAGTGGGCGATCTCTGTTGGTCTGAACATGTCTTCAAACTGATTGGTTATATACACCTTAATCTCAGAAGACATGAAGAAGGCATCTAGGATGAGGTACGAAAAGAAGTTATGAATGAAATGAGAACTTTGTCAAGACTATTTTTAGAATTCAAAGCTCAAATTGCAGAAGATGTGAGCGTTGAATCAATGTTTACAAGGGATTATTTGCTGGAATTACAAGACGCCATCAACAAGCTTTCCAGTGTGAACGAGGCGAACAAATCACTAGGAAAAGACGAAAAACATGGGCTCAAGCTCTTGATTGATGCAGTTATATTACGTTCTATCAAGAGTTTGTTAGGTTACTTTGTGGAGACAAAACTAGATGAAAAATACAGAAAGATCAAGTTGTTCAAAACAGGATACCAGCACAGGGCTCCAGAGATGTATTCTAAGGCAAGATACCAATGCCGAAAAAAACTCATTAGAAAAGTCCAGACATCCTAAAAGTTTAGCAAAGAAAAGTGACCTCCAAACTTCAAGAAACTTCATCTTATGTGAATTAACAGAAACAGTAAAACATTTTTCAATCAAGAAATACACATGGCTAAGATCATTACTAATGCGAAGACTGACGTTATTCAATGCTAGAAGAGGGCAGGAACCATCAAGGATGCTATGTTCTGAGTTCCATGAAGCAATGAGTAATACATGGTTCTCAGAAGATATGATTGAAAATATCAGTGATGATGCAGAAACATTTCTTGCTGGACAATATAAACTGGCTTATTTGAAAGGAAGGGGGAAGAAGTATGTTCCAGTGCTTATTCCAAATGACTGTCTCCAAGGTTTGGAACTTTTGATGGAAACAAGGAGAGAGTTTGGGATTACAGAGGAGAATCCACACCTCTTTGCTTCCAAGGCATCAAATGGACATTCCTCGGGATGGCTTGCTTTAAGTGACAATCGTAAGCAAGCGGGAATTGATGTACCCATTCACGTTACAGCTACAAAAGTGCGACACTGGTTATCTACTGTGTGTGCAAGTTTGGACATGAGTCCACAGGAACAAAGGATTTTCCTGGAGCATATGGGTCACGAAAAGGAAATCAACAAAGACAATTACCAAGCACCATTAAGCCTGCAGCATGTAAAAGTAATGGGGAAAATGCTTCATACAGCAGAAACAGGTAATAATTTGACAAGTAAATTGAATATTAGTATTTACGTTAAACGATTTTCTGTTCTCCATTCTCAACACCAATGGTTACTGATAAGGCACCGTAGACAGCCCTCAAAATAAAGATATTTTTTTTTGCTACGGATTTCATCTTCAACAGCATTGCTACGGCAATTTTATAGCGTTTTCCAAAATGAAATTCAACCATTATTCCAGCGCCTTCCCATTACTAATAGCTTGATTCTCTTCGATATCATCAGTTACTTATCCCATGTGAATAAAATCACAACATATAACATGCTATGTATTTATTATGACACAATAAATAAATTACAGATTTGTTTTTAATAGGTTTGAGGATGATTTGTATCACCTACAGTAGATTACAGCTGTTTTCAGTAATAAGAGGAGGGGCTTGTTTGGGTAATACAAATGCAAGAATATAAATTATTTCTCCCAGAAGCTTATCCAATCCGTTTGAACGGTTTTTGAGAAAGAATTTAATATTTATGTATGAAAGAGTACGTTTAGTTATAGCCTGCTGTTGAGATCATAGAGAAAAACGTGTCAGCTACAGTGTTAATCACGATTACATTACCATCTTTGCTATAGTTTATGTCAGTCAGTCTTTGATACAATCTGTAACCAATCAGTATTTCATGATTACAAAACCGAAAAGGTTTTACATAATTATTTCTCAATTTCGTTTTGGACTTAAGGTCACATTCAGTGGCATGGCTACGTAGTGCTCACAACAGAGGGATAAAGTTAAATGTAGCCAACTGCTGACCCCTCTGCTGTCCATTTCAGTGGACTTCTGCCTCATGTGTTGGTAACCGGGTCCTGTTCAACTAGAATGGCTGATCTATTCCACAGCAGTTGAGATGCCTAACCAAACGTCCCAGAGCTTCCACTGGAAACTTATTACGCAGTACCATGAGCTTGTCAACATCAATATAGCTCCCAGATGAAACACAATTTCATTACTGGATCATGAAGCAACGTCAGACAAAGCAAAGAACGAAGCATACTAGAATTTGAGACTTCTAGCTTTTCATTTTCTCTCTACATAAAAAGTCGGCAAAAGGTCGAGTCATTTTGCACGCCAACTCAGACGGAGGGAGGGGGGGGGGTATACTGGATCACATGCATCTGTCTGCTTGTCTGTCTGTCCGTCCATTCACTTAAAGATAACTTTACCAATACTTCATGTATTGTTATAAAATTGGGTAATAAATATAACTAACATTCTTAATGGCATTTTCATGCACGATTTTTGGACCTTTGTATGATGAACAAATGTCCAATTTGCATATATATTTTGCTACAACTTCCAGGCCACATTACAGGTTCGAAAATATTTGCTTCCCCATCTCAAATTCCGGAAGGGTGGGGTGGGGTTGTTATACTTGATTAGTTGCATACATCTTGTGTGTCTTTTCATCTGTTTGTCCCTTCATCCAGAAGCTTAAAATGTTTCTATTACTTCAACAACACTTCATGTAGTGTCATAAAATTTGTAAGTATTTTCTATATCATAAATCTAACATTCTTTATGGCTTGCTGTGCTGTCCATATATTTCAACAGAGTTGTAGACCCTTAAATATGGCTCTGCCCCAGGTAGGGTGCTAGCGACGGGGTACACCTGGGGTATTAACACAATTAGCCGAGTTCCTTTATACGTGCATATGCCTCAATAGGAGAGTCCCATGATCCCAGAGTCCATTGTCTCCAGAGACCACATCTTCATGGACGCAATATCATGTGTACTCTCTATTTGATCTCATGAGAGACCACTTATCTTACAACTGAGAGACCATTTTTGTATGGTTCTACTGTACAAAGTGAAAAACTGTTAGTGTTGATATTTAAAGGATTAGAATTTTAAATTAATCTTATAATTTTATAATAAAAAGCACAATCATAGTTACTTAGTACGTAAATATATTATTTTTCAGGATCCAGCACTTCCACTTTTCAGCAAGAAGGCAGCAAGAAAGCAAGTGAAAAGCCTTCAACTGAATCAGTCCATTGTGTTGAGATGTTAGATAATGTAGATGTTGCAGAAGGTATATTTATTTGTAAACTAAAAGGTTTTAAAACTTAGTCCCCCACAGGTTTGTTTGCACTCTGTCCACCTGTCTGTCACTCAGTCATGACCTGTTACCATATGTGTCAGTGGTTACAGTACTGAACTTCAAACCGAGATGTCCACGGTTCGATTCCCCAGGGGTTACTGCGTTGTGTCCTTGGGAAAGGCACTTACTCCCTATTGCCTGCTTGGTGGCGTGGTGGTTCTGTGTACTAAGGCGTAGTACACGTCGATAGTACACATGCCTTCATCTAATGCTAACCCTGCTTGTATGGAGTTAGTATGTTGGAGAGTCTGACGGTTGCTCATTATTGCTCGGTGGTTCTCAACGGATACTCCGACTTCCTCCAACTGTAAAACTTTCTGACACAACGTAACCCAGACTGTTGAAAGTGTTGTTAAACTCAAATAAATAAATACCATACCACCTGTATCTCCGAGTCGCTTTGATACTTTTGATTCAAATTTTGAACCTTGGCCTGACATTTTGTGGAACTGATGAACGCCATTTTTTTTAAAACAAATTGCCGGTTGATGGCCATTTTTGAAGGACATTGCGTGCTATTAGTCATCTGCCTCTAAAACATCTAAATGAAATTTCTAATTTTAATAATTTTTATTTTGGGGGAGTAGCAGCATAAGATAAATAACATATCATACAGGTCTTTTTCTTGCTCGTACATTATTCTAATTAGACAAATTAGAATTTCTTTAGTCATATCTGTATATATTATGTTGGCGAGTCCTGTTATCCTCTTCGTAGAAACCGCATATAGGATCAAGCCTATGCAGTTTCTACGAGATCACCTGTATCTCTGGGGTGCTTTGCCACTTTTATTTCAAATTTTCAGGAATGATCATTATGTAAAATTGATGCTCGTCAATATTTTTCGAAAAACAACATTTCTGATTTCAATAAGGTTTGGCATGGAGGTGTAGCAGAATATAAATAACATAGTTTACAGGTTTTTCAGTCATATTTGTACATATGTGATTGTGCGTTCTGTTGCCACCTTATCTTAGAGGCACTTCAAAGATGTTTCTATTTTTAACCAGTGATCAGACATTATACAAAATTGATGCATGTAATTTTTTTCAGATTTTTGGTAAAAAGAATCATAGAGCATTTTTCCAAAATTTGCTGACACTGCTTTCCGTGGGGGGGGGGGGGGGGGGGGGGAGTATTGTCTTATTGCGGGTAATCGGCATTGCACGTATTTCTCGATGCCATGAGCTTGTCAAAATCAACCCAAAGAAAAGCATAGTACCCAGGTCAAAAAATAATTTCGTCTTGGATCATGAAACTGTGCCACTCAATGCAAAGAACAAAGCATATTCGAATTTTAGATTTCTAGCATATTTTCTGTGGATACAATGTTGAGTCATTTTTCCTTTATACATGTACATATTTGTTTGGGCCTCATTAGGAGATTCCCATGGCTCAGGAATTTAAATCTACTTTGGTTTAGATCAAATTTGTGTCCAGGTAATTGTGGCTTCTACCTCTCAGGTAACTGATTTATGCACCTGCCTGGTACGGTTGTATCACATACACAGAGGTTTGTAGTGACATATAACGTTTTTGAAGACTGGCTCTTTGTCATAACTTTGTAGGATTCACTTTTTTAGCTTTAGCAAATCGGTTAGTTTCAAACAATTTACAAGAATGTTGGAACATTGACAGAAAAGTACAACAGAAGCAGTTTTTAACCCACTTTGGGGTTGCTCGAATTGTTTTTGTCCAGCGCGTGTTCTACCAACTGTCCCTAGGTGACTAAGTCTATCCATTAATTTGTAGCTTCCTCGTCGCCTCTTCGTAGAAATCGCATATAGGATCAAGCCTAAGTTTTTCACACAAGTTACTACTGATCAATGTCTAGTGATCCTTCCAATTTGGTGTCAATCAGTAATCCAACATGGCAGTCATCTTAAAAAAATTTTTTTATCACTTCTCACAAACTATTTATCGAAGCAAGTCCAAATTTTGCACGCAAGTTCCTACTGATATCTAATTGTGCACCTGCTATTTTGGAGTCAGTTGGTAATCCAGTATGCTATCTACAGCAGCCATGTAGAAAATATTTGTATTGTGTCTCTTCATCTCTTCAGAAACTACCTGTCAGACCAAGCCAACATTTTATACATACGTTCATACAGATGTCGAGTTGTGCATTAGCTTTATTGTTGCCGGTCAGAATTCCAATATGGCCACCATGGCAGCTACCTTTAAAAGCTTGTTATGGTTTATCCTCTGAGACTATTTGTCAGATCAAAGCTGGGTGTGAAGATCTGACTAGGATCTCTAGTTGTTAAAATTCATGGAGATGCCCAATCTTCATAATTATGCAGTTACTTGTATTTTATCAAGATATTCTTAATTCAGTAATTATTTTTTCGATCGATGATCCTGTGATCAAATCTTCTTAGTTTTTGAAGGCACTGTTTTAATAAAATATATGTGTTCCTTTTTCATTATTTATATGAATCAGATTATCAGACATAAGATATTTCCACGTAGATTGTATTGTTTGATCTTGTTTGAATTGCAGATCCCGCCGATGACAGGAAAATTCAAAATTCCAAAGCAAAGAGACTAAAAGCACCTAGTAAGTTTGTTCTGACTTTGTAAATCAATGAAAACAAAGAATGCAACATTGCAGGAATTAATTCATTTAAAACGTGGATACGTTTTGATTGAAAGTTTTCATAACAAAGTTGTTACAACATGGTCTGCTCCCTCCCCCATCCCACACCTTTCAAAAGATATTAGCCACATATGGAGGTATGCTACTCAAAGTTTGCTAAGCACCAAGTATATCCAACTGCCTTTTTTACGTTTTAGTTGAAATATTGTGATCAAAAGTGTACATATTTTTTTATTTAATTATATCTTTAATGATTTAAGTATAGAAATTAAGATTTTATTAGTGTTTGACATTATTGTTTAGCTTTTGAATACGATAACCATGGAAAATGGGTATTACTGGTAAAAGAGTAAATTTTTCATATTTGCCAAAAACTTGACGGAGCAAACTGGTATGGGTTCAATATCGAGTATGAGGCCCATTATTATTAATTACAGCTTGACAAAGCCTTCTCATGCTCCCAATCAGGTTCATGGTGGTCCTTTGTGGGATGTTGTTCCATTCTTGGACCAGCATGACACCAAGCTCCTGGACACTTCTTGGCTGGACTGGATGGGCTGAAATTGCAAGCTGCAACTCATTCCAGACATATTCGATTGGATTGAGGCCAGGGATCTTGCTGGCCAGTCCATACGCTCAATCCCCTCCCTCTGTCGGTACTCCCCGACAGCATGGGCAACATGAGGACTGGCATTATCGTCCATCAGAATGAATCTATCACCAACTGCACCTGCGTACAATCTGACGTGAGCATCCAGGATCTCATCAATATACCGTCGTGCAGTCAATGTACCACGTTCAAGGACACAGAGCTCTGTACATCCATCCCTGCTGATTGACCCTCCACCATAGCGGTCATGCTCAGCAATGTTGGCTGCATGGAATCGCTCTCCTTACCCTAGAACGCCTATCTGTGTGATCTAGGCAGTACCTTGACTCATCTGTAAAAAGGACAGGCCGCCAATGTTCTTTGGTCCATCCAATATGGTCCATGGCCCATTCATATCGTGCCTGGCGGTGGTTCTGGGACAACGGAGTGCGAATACATGGTCTTCTCGATCGTAGGCACCTTCTTGCAACCTTGCGCGGACAGTCAGCGTCGAAACATTTACCCCGGATGCATTCTGAAGGTCACTGCGAAGCTGGGTTGCTATGGCAAAGCGGTTCCTACGGGCCTGAATGGTCAAAAACCGGTCTTCAGCTGCAGATGTTGCCCTGTCTCTGCCACCAACATACCGTCTTACTGGTGTGCCATACTGCTGAAATCTTGCCCAGGCTATGGTGATCGCCGTATGGTGCACACCAAGTGCTTCACCAATCTGACGATGGGTAGCCCCTTGTTCCACCATATCTACAGCCCGCTACATTTCTGCTTCAGACAAATGTCTTCTTACGTTTGCATTTGCCATATTCAATCATTAAATCACAAGGGTTTGCGTTGAAATGAAGACTGAATAGCCTACACATGTCATGTACATGTCGAAAGTACACGAACACATCATGAAATCAAGGGGTACATGCTTTCCATGACTGTCACGAAAAGTCTGCCTGTCAAGAGTGCTAATGTAAACACTGGGGACCATCTCAATACATTCCTCAATCATATCCACCAAATATGTCACAAGGAAATTCCAAAATGATGTGTCAAATATGTGGTGCTTAGCAAACATTGAGTAGTATATATTATTGAACTCTTCACATAACTTCTTTGACATATTTAACTCATCTCAAGATGAGGTGTTGTCGTCCGTTTTTGTCCTGCATCCATCGGCCCATCCACTACATTTTTTAAGATTAAAAACTTTTACAGTATTCAAAGAATTTCATTCAAACATGGAACATTATATTCGTCATGGTATGTCTTTTTTATCAAGATCATTAACACGTAAATATCCCCGGTTTATTCCAGGTCAACAATATTAAAATGTGATAAATGAAAATAAGCTACATAAAACACGATTAAGTCGAGTGCCCTGGTCATTTATGATCTCTTATATTTAGTCAAATGGTCCATTCAAGACACTAAGGATCTGACAAATTATTTTAAGGAATTCATCCAAGAAGATGGCTGTAAAAACAAAGGCACATTACCAAGTAAGTTTTGTCTATAATGCCATACAAAGTCCGACTTCCGGTTCCCATATCCGCAGGTGGGGTTCAGTACCTCAATTCCTTTAACACAGCCTACAGGTCGTATTTATGAAGTGATTTCATTCAACTTGGTTGGATAACTTGGTCGGGAGTCCAGATAAGAACGTGCAATTCTGGTTGGAGATTGGTCAACACTGAGGTTGGCACAGGCCTGAAGCCCTAATTTATTTAGCAGTTTAACAGGTTAACAGGCCATATTTATGAAGTGATTTCTCTAACTTGGTTGGATACTTGATAGGATGTCTCGATGATGAGGTCATATTTCGGGTGAGATTGCTGACCATGAAGTCCGCATCGGCACAAGCCTTAATTCCTTCAGGACATTCTTCACCTCAAATTATCTTTGCTGAAAACATACGGCATATAACTTAATGTATATCTCGATTATTACACTTCTTGTCCAATTTAATAATTATTTCATAAACATTAACGTTATTCTTTTCATTACGCACTACACACAGTCAGGTTAACCTGCAGTGTCTTTGACACTTTTGTTTTTTCGAGTTGCTTATAAGTTGACTGCAGGTCTCGTTGGCAGTTAATCAAGTAATTATGGATGCCTCAGTTTGAATTATTATAATTTCGCAAATAAGTTACTTTTGTTTTTTTTTAGACAAAGGTGAAATTCTGAATTTTTTGCAACAGCACCAGTTGGAGTCTCTAAAGAATGAAGAGATGCAGGAAAAGTACAGGAGAGTGAGATGGAAGATCTTTGATGAAAGAAAAACTTTCCGTTTAAATACACAAAGGAGAACTACTCTAGATTCCAAAACAGCCGATTAGGCCAAATGTTTACCTACAATTTTATACCACGTTTTAAGAAACATTAACAGCCAGCTTCACATACAATAAAATACGTGGTCTGAAAAGGACACTGTCAGTTACAAAAAGACCAATGTCCGACTAAGGTTTAAAATCATCAGTCAAAATGTCTAATTTCAAAATTATTAATGAATTTCAGTGATCAGACCATCATGCATGCTGGACATAATGTAGATAACTGGCAAGCCAAATATTAATGATCACTGTGAATTCTTGTCCACGCAAGTTGAGAGGTATGAAGAAAGCGACTGCACAGCTCAGAATTATTAACAGCATGAAAAGGAATACAATTTGATATAGCTATACATGTATCTTATGTCTGAAGGGTAATTCGGTTCTAATTCAGAATGTAACCAATCATACCTTGTTTAGCAGGGCTAATTGAGCCCTGTCAAACAAGGTCTGGTCGATGAATTTTGAGCAGTTTTAAGATGAAGGTACATGTACACCCAAAACACATTATTTTGAATATTCAAACTCCATTTTGTAATATGTCAGATATAATTCTTAAATGACAGAGATGATTCATTTGGTGTCTGACATTCTGTCTGGAAGCGCAATGTGAAGTATTTGAAGGCCAGCAATGACATATTGTATCATTGGCAGCTTTACGTGTTGAGCCTGCTAGGGTAACTGGGGAATAGCCTAAATGACCAATCCGGTCATGTAGCATGACCCTGGGGACCAAGACGCAGAATTTAGCCAGCATCTAGACCGAAGCCCATCACCTATATTTTTAGAAAAGTGACAAAAAAACATCATGAACTCGTTTAGCATGTATGCAAAGTAGAATGGTTGTTAGAGACTTATGCCGATGACAATGAAATGCAATGATCATACATAAAAAGGCAGACCATGCCAATACTTTTCGTTTTGTCAAGATGCGAAATTTTGTTAATGCTGAATTATGTAGTTTTCTTGATGTTTAGAATTTTAAAGAACCCAACAATTTTCCAAAAAGTGGAGGAAATTGTTAAAATGACATTTTTCGCTCTTCTTGTCTGTCGTACGGTCTCTTTAATGACAAGTTTATACTAAACTTTTGGTCTACTTGAACACCTTATAACTCTGTGTTATAAGGTACTAAACCCACCTCTGGTAGATAGATTGTCAATGCACAGCAGCAACGGCTTGGCTGTTCACATAGACATCTCAGTCTACCGGTGTAGCAAATACTAAGAAATCTGTTACATAAGATATCGATATGTTTGGGTGGATGAGCTTGTTAGTTCCTCGCCAGTGGTTGGTGGATTTCTTAAACCACCCCCGTAGGTCTACTTGATCAACTCCACCTTCATCTTGGGAACTAACAATATCATGATATAGCCATAGTTGTTGAAAGCAACGTAAAACCCTAATCAAACAAACGAACACCTTATATGTCATTGGCCTCCCAAAACCTGCATAATATATATTATATATTTCTGGAACTTCAGTAATTACTATTTATAAAATAAGATACAGGTCAACTTTATTAGAGAAAATATACAAATTATCTACTTAAATGCAGGAAAATAACTCCTGTCTCTCTTCCCGGTGGTCCATGGCATGAAACTTTGAAACTGCTTCTTGTGTTTTGTTTTCATAAATTATAAATAATCGCCGTGTGGAAAATCTTCCACGTCGCGATTTGGTCGTTCTCCACCCTCTGTGTGCTGTAAATTGTCTTTTTGTAACATTTGTGCATTAATGCAAAATAACCGAAGCCCATTAATGCCACGGGAAAAATATCTTTGCGAACATTTTTCTTTGCGAAAATCTTTGCACCCAACCCGAACCCCACTTCCACCCTTATCACTTCATGGGGTCAATTAGGTGAAATTGTTTTACTTCACACGATCATTACAACTTGTTCAGAATTATTTTTTAAGCAAAAATAGTCAGTTTATTTATTTATTTGCTCACCTAACTGCAAGTCATTGGGAGCTATTACCATCGCTTTTGTCCGGCGTCCGTTAATTTTTGGCAAACTTGACATCTTCTTCATAATCACGAGGCCAAATTCAAACATATATTCCACAGACGAGGGACGCGGTGGCATTGGGGTAACCGGTTCTCGTCAGATCACCGAAGTTAAGCAACTTCGACCCCGGTTAATCATTGGATGGGTGACCGTCTGAGCGATCAATTCGGACTCCCGCGTTGTGGCAAGGCACTTAACCCCGATTGCCCACACGGGGGCACGATGACGCCGTGTAGTAAGGCGTACTACACGTCGATGGTACACATGCCTTCAACCAATCTAACCCTGTCTGTGCTGCAGTGCGGAGTTACGATGTTGGGGTGCTGGCAGCTGCTCGTCATTGCTCGGTGGTTCTCTCCGGGTACTCGGGCTTTCTCCACCCGTAAAACTGTCACGGTCACGATTAGCCATTGTGCATAAGTATATGACCTTAAACACCAATAAATAAATAATTGCACAGACCATCTATGGAGTATACCCTTTCTATTTTGTTTGAGTGGAGCAGCTGCCATATTCAGGCTCTGGTTTATGCCCCAATAGCTTAAAAGCCTTTAGAAATCTTCACATGAACCACCGGAGGGAATATCTTGATATTTGGTGTGGAACATCCTTTGGTGCAGAAGATTCAAGTTTGTTCAAGCGAAGTTAATAGGTCAATATCTGGACTCTCTGCGAGGGCAAGTAGTTATGTTGGGGTTGGATGACCCTATTCTGAGGGAGCAGGGTGGGGGAGCACGGGGGAGCAGGGTGGATGACGTCATCTTAATTAAAATGTTACGTAAGGTAATTAATGTTACTTAATGATTTTTTTTTTTAATCACTTAAATAATTAATGTAATTAATGACTGTTGCATAATTAATGTAATTAATGTAATTAATGAGTGTAATTAGGGTTGATTATAATAATTAGTATATTAATAAATGAATTAATAATGACGTACTGGATATATATATGAATGCTATCGACTTACTGACTCGCAAAGGTCATTGCATGTCTGGGTGTCATTAAATCGATTTTTTTCTTTTCAAACGCCAACTACTGACAGAAGTTGAAGCAATTAAATCTATTGTCACATTTTAACGACCGGTCATAAATATCGTTAGACTGGACATGCTATCATGTATTTAAAAATCAATGATGATCTCACGTGACAAGATGTGTCTTGCTTTTACCTAAAGACTGTGAACGACTCCATTGTGGCTATTTTTATAGGTATAATTTTATTTAATAACTTGGCGTGATTCTTACATATTAATAAGGCAAGTTTATTCTTCTCGTTTTTATGGCTGTCGAAAAACTCTCATAGACTAAAGGTATTCTGATTTTACGCCTCACGCGATAAAGTAATTTTTTTTTAATCCGATGACCATATGTACAAATAACATTTCGGTTTTTGAAAAGCGGGCTTGTTTGTTTTTTCCCCTATAAAGTCTGACGATTCGAACCTCACTCTCATTAGAAACTGTGTCAGAAAAGCCAAGATGACAAGCATCGACTATACTTCCGTAAACATCTATGAGCGAACCAAGAAGCAGCGTGCCAACGAAGAATTTGCATTAGCCTTAAAAAAGTGGTGGGCAGCGACGCTCCCCACGAAGGAACAAGAAAAGAGACTAAAAGACTACCCGTTTGTTGAGGTTGCCAGACGTCCTTTCGGGGAGATACAGTACAGAAATCGCCCCAAACACTGGTTCGATCTCCCTGTACACATGCAGGAGGAAGCACTAGTAGGGCCACCAACAGTTAACGAAGATTGGGAAAAGGATTTTTTCACCGAGGCGGAGATGGGAGGAAAAAAATAGCTTTCTATGGAAAGCAAAAAAAAACCGGCCCTTTTCAGGGCCACCATAATCTTAAAAAGAGTTGCTTTGTCAGAAACACACACTTTTTCAACCAATCAGACATCTCCATTATCCCACACCCTCACCGTCACACCACTATATCCCCTCACAGTACCTAAAACTTTCATGAACTCCCCTCCTCCAGGTCATCTAATACTAAAAAACTTTTGGAAACCGCTCTCCCCCCGCCCCACCATACTCTTAAAAAGAGTTGCTTTGTCACAAACACACACTTTTTCAACCAATCAGACACCTCCATTATCCCACACCCCTGTATCCCCTCACAGTACCTAAAACTTTCATGAACTCCCCTCCTCCAGGTCATCCAATACTAAAAAAAACTTTTGGAAACCTCTCTCCCCCCTCCCCCAGCCCTCACAATAGCTAAATTATCTCGAACCCCAGTTCAGTTCTCTAAATGTAATGGACATGTCAGGCCCCTGAATACGCCTACCCCACAATTTTGAGCGATCAAATTACCCCGATTAGTCTCCTCTCATAACTTACCAATCTCTTAACCCGTATTTACTATGAGATTGTCCCCCTAATAAATAGCGTATGTTCATTTGATATAATATATTAATAATTTTCGTTAAATAATTCATTCCACAAGACACTTGTCGAAAAAACAAAATGGCGGATTAGTTTGACAGAAATACGCGTATCGATTTATTCAGGAATGTCTGTCGGTTGTGTCCTTGGGTAAGACACTTCATCCCCATTGACCATGTGGGGACACGGTGACGCTGTGCACTAAGGCGTACTGCACGTCGATGGAGCACCTGTCTTCAACCAATGCAGACCCTGTGTAGAATCTTGACAGTTGCTTGCAGTTGCTCGGTGGCTCTCTCCGGCTTTCCCCACCCGTAAAACTGTCGTGGTCATGATTAGTTATTGTGCAGACCTTAAACACCAATAAATAAATATAAATAAATAGTCGGTTATCAAAACAGCCCTTAAGTGTTTAACAGTTAATTGTGGACCAGTGCGTTTAAAAATGAAAAAATTTGGGTGATAGCACTACGGACTGTGTTTAATCATAGAAAAATCACACCCGCGCTATTACTAACCCGTATGATTTATTTTTGAACGTTCACTGAAGAATAACCCACCCATCTAAGTAAAAGCATGAAAGAGCTAATATTATCTAATTACCTATGTGGGGATGGGGTGGTCGGTAACGTTGTGAACTAGGGCGTACTACATTCCGCCAATGATAACCCTGTGTAGAACTTTGACAGTTGTTCGCCTCTGCGCGATAGTTCTTTCCGGATTGCTCCAACTGTCGTTAAATAAATGAAAAAAATCTACAATTCTATAATAACAGGCCAAGACCCCTTCGTTTTGTCATGGGGAAAATCAACAGTACTTTCACCCCCCTCATTTTAATAGTTGAAAAGCGCTGTTACTCGAACAAAAAAAATGGTAAAAGGATATGCGACTCTGTATTAGCCACCCAAATTTGCGAGACTTGGGAAAATATAACCCACCTAGAGCTGCACCAAAGCTACGTACACTATTCGAACTCCCGCATTGTGTCCTTGGGCAAGTTAATTTACCCTGATTATCCACATGGGAGCGCGATGACGGCGTGTAATAAGGTGTACTGCACGTCGGTGATACGCATATTTTAGAACAATCTAACCCTGCTTGTACGGATTTCCGACGTTGGTGAGATGACAGTTACTCGTCGTTGCTCTGTGGTTCTCTTTGGATATTCCGGAGGCTACCCGTAAAATTGTCACGTTTAATTATAACTTGAACTTGATGTCCGGGTGTAATGAAATAGCGTATTTTCTGCAGACATTCTAAATAAACGCAGCTGGTTTACAGACCTGTACATATTTTTTTTTTTAATTGAGTAAAAATATAGGATAGTTACTGATGTAACACGCCGATTAGTATGTTTAATGAATCTAACTACGCCGGTCCGACCGACCCTTTGCCCACCATGATCACAACAAACGTTTCAATTCTCTCTCTCTCTCTCTCTCTCTCTCTCTCTCTCTCTCTCTCACCGATACAGTACGGGTGGAAACTAATTGCGTTCAAGCTGTTGTTTTTTTTCTAGGTTTTACCACCTCCCTTACAGCGCAAATCGAAATTAAATCTGATTCATTGAACCATACTACAGTGCATGTCAAAATTAATTTTTGAACGCCATTTTTTCTATGTGCCGCTATCAGCAGCTATGACCATATCGTAACTTTGTGGTAAAATGCTTATTTTTGTACAAAATTCAAGACCTTTCTCTGACAAATGCCTATATAAAAACAAGATAATACGTGAGAATGCGTTGTGTACCTGCATTTTGTTGATAAAATATGGCATGACCACATTCCCGGATATTATTAATGTACCCGCTTAATAACAGCCGAATATTTATCGGATCACAGTTTTTTTGATTTGAATAATTGCCGATTTTTTTATTAAATCACATTCAGTAATTTATGTAGATTTCCTGAACTGGGCGAATGTCAAGAAAGGCACTCTGCAGTTTAGGAGACTCCACAAATAAAAACAAAATAAAAAATCTTAGATATCTTGCATTTTTTTTAATTATCCATATTAACCAGAAATCAAAACTAGTCAAATTAATTAGAATTAAATTACAAATGGATATGAAATTTGCAGTAAAATGAACACTGGTATATGCTGCTGGCCGCATTTTTAGTTGTCTGTAATGGCTGTTGTTCGGAATATCACCCTATTGGGGTTAGTTTTCGCTTTTTCGTCCAGTTTCATGAGAGCTTCCACGAAGTCCTTCCACATTCGCAATCTTTTCCAGGGGCCATTCTTCAAAGACTGGTCCATCGCAACTTTGCGGAGATATTGTTTTCTGGACGACAAACTGCAATATGATCTGGGTTTCCGATCAGACCCCTTGGGATATTTTGATCTTTAAGGATGTTTGCCAAAATTTTCCACCCTGTCGGTTGAAAATCTTTCTTTTTTCGCAGCAGATCATTTATTAGATCACACATATTGGAGCCCGAAATTGTAATGCCGTTATACACGAGTCGATCTTTCTCATCCCAGGATAAATTGGGTATATTCTTTATTATCTGGAGTAACAAAAGCGCCTTCTGCAGCATGGAATCTGGTATAACGGCTAACCAGTCCGGATGATTTTCCACTGAAAAACTAGTCGTTAAGGAGTGTGGTTTGGTGGTTTCTTTGCGTAAATTTGATTGGCGCTGAAAGATTGTCTGGTTCAGCAGCCCTTTCTCTTCAGAACAGGATGGTGAAGATTCAGGAATTGGTCTCATACCCTGGTCTATGGGCGGGACAGCTACAGCATTCAGGGGTGTGCGTATTTCCTGCAACTGTTCACTCCCCCATGGTTCAATACACTGAATTCTGCTTGAGGGTAGGTTGGTTGAGTCATCCATCACTAGCGATTTTACTGGCTCTAGCTTATTTGCAAGCCCCAAAATATTTCCACTTGTTAATGCATTGTTCCAACTAAAGGCTGATTTCATATACACTGGAGGATAGGGTGGCTCGTTACAGACAGATCTGGTTGTTAACTCGGCTGTATTTGAGTTCGCTCCCCCTATAGTGTGTTTAAAATTTACATTTTTATGTAATTTTCGTCTGTGTCGATAATAATTAGTTTTATGAGAGTAAGATTTTTGACACAATTCACAGACGTAGCGTGAATTCATTATTTTCAGAAGCGAGTTAATAGAGTGGCAATACAGTTCCAACACTCTGCCATTTATATGTATGAATAGAATGGGTCCCACCCCAACCTGTTAATCGCTGATTGGCTAATTATATATCAAGATAAGGTGGGTTCTACCCCAACCTGTTGATCATTGGTTACTTCAAATTCTCACACAGTGCATTGTGGAAAATTCCAGTGGTAGAGCTCTGAGGTAAAATAAGTTACAAATTGATATAGTTTTCTTAAAAAAAAAAGAAACATCAAAGTCACATTCATGACAAGCCGAGGTAGCACATCTGAACCACCAACTCTACACTGTTTAATCAGATAATCCATTTAATCAGATAATTACATGTGCATATCAGTTTTTCATTGGTTTTTCATCAGTTTCCATTGGTTTTTTCATTGGTTTTTATCGGTTTTCATTGGTTTTTATCGGTTTTACAATTCGGTAAAACGGTTTTTAGTGATTTTACAATTCGATAAAACGGTTTTTAGTGATTTAAATCACGTAAAATGATCACTAATTACCACTAATTGATCACTAATGGTCACTAATTACCACTAATTGGTCACTAATGGTCACTAATGGTCACTAATTACCACTAATTGATCACTAATGGTCACTAATTACCACTAATTGGTCACTAATTGCCACTAATTAATGACCAATTGGTCACTAATTACCACTAATTGGTCACTAATGATCACTAATTACCACTAATTGGTCACTAATGGTCACTAATTAGTGATCAATTAGTGACCAATTAGTGGTAATTAGTGACCATTAGTGATCAATTAGTGGTAATTAGTGATCATTTTACGTGATTTAAATCACTAAAAACCGTTTTATCGAATTGTAAAATCACTAAAAACCGTTTTACCGAATTGTAAAACCGATAAAAACCAATGAAAACCGATAAAAACCAATGAAAAAACCAATGGAAACTGATGAAAAACCAACGAAAAACTGATATGCACATGTAATTATCTGATTAAATGGATTATCTGATTAAACAGTGTAGAGTTGGTGGTTCAGATGTGCTACCTCGGCTTGTCATGAATGTGACTTTGATGTTTCTTTTTTTTTGAAGAAAACTATATCAATTTGTAACTTATTTTACCTCAGAGCTCTACCACTGGAATTTTCCACAATGCACTGTGTGAGAATTTGAAGTAACCAATGATCAACAGGTTGGGGTAGAACCCACCTTATCTTGATATATAATTAGCCAATCAGCGATTAACAGGTTGGGGTGGGACCCATTCTATTCATACATATAAATGGCAGAGTGTTGGAACTGTATTGCCACTCTATTAACTCGCTTCTGAAAATGATGAATTCACGCTACGTCTGTGAATTGTGTCAAAAATCTTACTCTCATAAAACTAATTATTATCGACACAGACGAAAATTACATAAAAATGTAAATTTTAAACACACTATAGGGGGAGCGAACTCAAATACAGCCGAGTTAACAACCAGATCTGTCTGTAACGAGCCACCCTATCCTCCAGTGTATATGAAATCAGCCTTTAGTTGGAACAATGCATTAACAAGTGGAAATATTTTGGGGCTTGCAAATAAGCTAGAGCCAGTAAAATCGCTAGTGATGGATGATTCAACCAACCTACCCTCAAGCAGAATTCAGTGTATTGAACCATGGGGGAGTGAAAAGTTGCAGGAAATACGCACACCCCTGAATGCTGTAGCTGTCGCGCTCATAGACCAGGGTATGAGACCAATTCCTGAATCTTCAACATCGGGTTCTGAAGAGAAAGGGCTGCTGAACCAGACAATCTTTCAGCGCCAATCAAATTTACGCAAAGAAACCACCAAACCACACTCCTTAACGACTAGTTTTTCAGTGGAAAATCATCCGGACTGGTTAGCCGTTATACCAGATTCCATGCAGCAGAAGGCACTTTTGTTACTCCAGATAATAAAGAATATACCCAATTTATCCTGGGATGAGACAGATCGACTCGTGTATAACGGCATTACAATTTCGGGCTCCAATATGTGTGATCTAATAAATGATCTGCTGCGAAAAAGAAAAGATTTTCAACCGACAGGGTGGAAAATTTTGGCAAACATCCTTAAAGATCAAAATATCCCAAGGGGTCTGATCGGAAACCCAGATCATATTGCAGTTTGTCGTCCAGAAAACAATATCTCCGCAAAGTTGCGATGGACCAGCCTTTGAAGAATGGCCCCTGGAAAAGATTGCGAATGTGGAACGGACTTCGTGGAAGCTCTCATGAAACTGGACGAAAAAGCGAAAACTCACCCCAATAGGGTGATATTCTGAACAACAGCCATTACAAACAACTAAAAATGCGGCCAGCAGCATATACCAGTGTTCATTTTACTGCAAATTTCATATCCATTTGTAATTTAATTCTAATTAATTTGACTAGTTTTGATTTCTGGTTAATATGGATAATTAAAAAAATGCAAGATATCTAAGATTTTTTATTTTGTTTTTATTTGTGGAGTCTCCTAAACTACAGAGTGCCTTTCTTGACCTTCGCCCAGTGCAGGAAATCTACATAAATTACTGAATGTGATTTAATAAAAAAATCGGCAATTATTCAAATAAAAAAAAACTGTGATCCGATAAAAATTCGGCTGTTATTAAGCGGGTACATTATTAATATTCGGGAATGTGGTCATGCCATATTTTATCAACAAAATACAGGTACACAAGTCATTCTCGCGTATTATCTTGTTTTTATATAGACATTTGTCAGAGAAAGGTCTTGAGTTTTGTACAAAAATAAGCATTTTACCACAAAGTTACGCTATGGTCATAGCTGCTGATAGTGGCACATAGAAAAAATGGCGTTCAAAAATTAATTTTGACATCCACTGTAGTATGGTTCAATGAATTAGATTTCATTTCGATTTGCGCTGTAAGGGGAGTGGTAAAACCTAGAAAAAAAAAAACAACAGCTTGAACGCAATTAGTTTCCACCCGTACTGTATCGGTGAGAGAGAGAGAGAGAGAGAGAGAGAGAGAGAGAGAGAGAGAGAGAATTGAAACGTTTGTTGTGATCATGGTGGGCAAAGGGTCGGTCGGAATGGCGTAGTTAGATTCATTAAACATACTAATCGGCGTGTTACATCAGTAACTATCATATATTTTTACTCAATTGAAAAAAAAATATATACAGGTCTGTAAACCAGCTGCGTTTATTTAGAATGTCTGCAGAAAATACGCTATTTCATTACACCCGGACATCAAGTTCAAGTTATAATTAAACGTGACAATTTTACGGGTAGACTCCGGAATATCCAAAGAGAACCACAGAGTAACGACGAGTAACTGTCATCTCACCAACGTCGGAAATCCGCACAAGCAGGGTTAGATTGTTCTAAAATATGCGTATCACCGACGTGCAGTACACCTTAGTACACGCCGTCATCGCGCTCCCATGCGGATAATCGGGGTAAATTAACTTGCCCAAGGACACAATGCGGGAGTTCGAATAGTGTACGTAGCTTTGGTGCAGCTCTAGGTGGGTTAAATTTTCCCAAGTCTCGCAAATTTGGGTGGCTAATATAGAGTCGCATATCCTTTTACCATTTTTTTTTTTGATCGAGTAACAGCGCTTTTCAACTATTAAAATGAGGGGGGTGAAAGTACTGTTGGCTTGGCCTGTTATTATAGAATTGTAGTTTTTTTCATTTATTTAACGACAGTTGGAGCAATCCGGAAAAAACCATCGCACAGAGGCAAACAACTGTCAAAGTTCTACACAGGGTTATCATTGGCGGAAGGTAGTACGCCCTAGTTCACAACGTTACCGACCACCCCACCCCCACATAGGTAATTAGATAATATTAGCTCTTTCATGCTTTTACTTTGATGGGTGGGTTATTCTTCAGTGAACGTTCAAAAATAAATCATACGGGTTAGTAATAGCGCGGGTGTGATTTTTCTATGATTAAACACAGTCCGTAGTGCTATCACCCAATTTTTTTCATTTTTAAACGCACTGGCCCACAATTAACTGTTAAACACTCCAGGGCTGTTTTGATAACCGACTATTTATTTATATTTATTTATTGGTGTTTAAGGTCTAACTAATCATGACCACGACAGTTTTACGGGTGGGGGAAGCCGGAGAGAGCCACCGAGCAACGGCAAGCAACTGTCAAGATTCTACACAGGGTCTGCATTGGTTGAAGACAGGTGCTCCATCGACGTGCAGTACGCCTTAGTGCACAGCGTCACCATGCCCCCACATGGTCAATAGGGATGAAGTGTCTTGCCCAAGGACACAACCGACAGACATTCCTGAATAAATCGATACGCGTGTTTCTGTCAAACTAATCCACCATTTTGTTTTTTCGACAAGTGTCTTGTGGAATGAATTATTTAACGAAAATTATTAATATATTATATCAAATGAACATACGCTATTTATTAGGGGGACAATCTCATAGTAAATACGGGTTAAGAGAGTGGTAAGTTATGAGAGGAGACTAATCGGGGTAATTTGATCGCTCAAAATTGTGGGGAAGGCGTATTCGGGGGCCTGACATGTCCATTACATTTAGAGAACTGAACTGGGGTTCGAGATAATTTAGCTATTGTGAGGGCTGGGGGAGGGGGGAGAGAGGTTTCCAAACGTTTTTTTTAGTATTGGATGACCTGGAGGAGGGGAGTTCATGAAAGTTTTAGGTACTGTGAGGGGATACAGGGGTGTGACGGTGAGGGTGTGGGATAATGGAGGTGTCTGATTGGTTACAAAAGTGTGTGTTTGTGACAAAGCAACTCTTTTTAAGATTATGGTGGGGGCGGGGGAGAGCGGTTTCCAAAATTTTTTAGTATTGGATGACCTGGAGGAGGGGAGTTCATGAAAGTTTTAGGTACTGTGAGGGGATACAGGGGTGTGGAATAAAAAATGAATTATTTAACGAAAATTATTAATATATTAAATGAATATACGCTATTTATTAAGGGGATTACGTCATAGCAATTAAGGTTATTAAAATTTTAAACATATGACCGCACACTTGTCTCCTTCTCCCCTCCTCATAACCTCGTTTGACCCCCCTTATTTGATGAGGAACGTCTCCACCGGCCAATCGAGTTGTGCATCTCTGCTACTTGTGGCGCGATGACTGTTAAGTTGAATCAGCTGAAACCCGCAAATCGCGCAGTTAAATGTCGAGTTTTGTCATTTCTCCATGTTTTTTTCTAATGTATCTTTCCTAGTATAGGATTTCAGACAAAACGTCCACTGGAACATCTTGACATCGACGTCTGTTCGATGTACACTGCCTCTCTCTTTTGTTGAATTTGCTATTGAAACACAAAATTGACAGTTCAAAGCACCTTCTTGGTGGGTTTTCAGATGATCCGTTAATTCATCAAAGTATTGGGGCATAAAGTACAGCCATGTATAGCCTCTCCCCCGTGTACAGTAGTCTCATGGCGATTTCTCTTGTGATTTTTTTTTGAGAACTCGTCAAAACGTAGAAATCGGACCGTTAAAAAATTACTTTATCGCGTGAGGCGTAAAATCAGAATATCTTGGTCTATGAGAGTTTTTCGACAGCCATCAAAACGAGAAGAATAAACTTGCATTATTAATATGTAAGAATCACGCCAAGTTATTAAATCAAATTATACTTATAAAAATAGCCACAATGGAGTCGTTCACAGTCTTCAGTTAAAAGCAAGACACATCTTGTCACGTGCGATCATCATTGATTTTTAAATACGTGATAGCATGTCCAGTCTAACGATATTTATGACCGGCCGTTAAAGTGTGACAATAGATTTAATTGCTTCAACATCTGTCAGTAGTTGGCATTTGAAAAGAAAAAAATCGATTTAATGATACCCAGACACGCGATGACCTTTGCGGGTCAGTCAACCGATAGCATTCATATATATGTCCAGTACGTCAATATTAATTCATTTATTAATATACTAATTATTATAATCAACCCTAATTACACTCATTAATTACATTAATTACATTAATTATGCAACAGTCATTAATTACATTAATTATTAAAGTGATTAAAAAAAATCATTAAGTAACATTAATTACCTTACGTAACATTTTAATTAGGATGACGTCATCCACCCTGCTCCCCCCCCTGCTCCCCCACCCTGCTCCCCCAGAATAGGGTCATCCAACCCCAACATAACTACTAGGGCATATCCATTTTGTAATTGATTGCCCCTTTCCCCTCCCCACCCCCAATTTCCACAGCCCTAAACACCAGAGGCTAAAAACAGAAAAAAATTCAAAAGCCCATTTTTTATTTGGTATGGAGCATCCTTGGGACTGGAAGGAAGGATTGGTTTTAAAAAATTGCCACCGGTTCAATCAGGGTGCCCGGTAAAGTGTATTGAAAAAAATGATGAGTCAGTATTTTTGCAGTGGTTTATCCTGGAGAAAAAAATTCATTCACTGAGAACCTTGACTGACATTGTTCTAAATCAACAAAATTGCTATTAGAAAACATTCTAATCTTGTTATTTAAATTTGTGGACTTCGGTTATTTTCCAAAAAAATTATTTCATGTTGAATGAATCCTTTCAGTGCTGGAAACATTTATCTGATTCTTGTTTTCATGTATTTAATCTAACCCTCTCAAGACTGCAATGTGGCTTCTAAAGATTTTATTGATGCCCTTTTAATACTGTATATGTTTTTTCTGGTTCCTCGGAAAAAAAATGATCTGATTCCTGTATGAATATTTTTAATTTAACTCTCCCATGACTTCAGTGTGTTTTTCCAGAGATTTTATTTCATGATGAACCCCTTCACTGTTGTGCACATATATGTTATTTCATGTTGAATGGACCCTTTCAGTGCTGGAAACATTTATCTGATTCCTGATAGCATGTCTTTAATTTGACCCTCTCAAGATTGCAATGTGGGTTACAAAGATTTTATTGACGCCATGAACAAACAAACCCCTTCAATGCTGTATATGTTTTTTCTAGTTTCTTGGAAAAAAATGATCTGATTCCTGTATGAAAGTCTTTAATTTAACCCTCTCATGATTCAGTGTGTTTTCCCAAAGATTTTATTTCACGATGAACTCTTTCACTGCTGTAAAAAATATATGTTTTTTACGGGTTTCTTGGAAACATTTATCTGATTCCTGTATGGATGTCTTTAATTTAACTCTCTCATGACTTCAGTGTGTTTTTCCAAAGATTTTATTCCATGATGAACCCCTTCACTGCCGTGCACATATATGTTATTTCATGTTGAATGGACCCTTTCAATGCTGGAAACATTTATCTGATTCCTGATAGCATGTCTTTAATTTGACCCTCTCAAGATTGCAATGTGGGTTACAAAGATTTTATTGACGCCATGAACAAACAAACCTCTTCAATGCTGTATATGTTTTTTCTAGTTCCTTGGAAAAAAAAATGATTTGATTCCTGTATGAATGTCTTTAATTTAACCCTCTCATGACTTCAGTGTGTTTTTCCAAAGACTTTCGTTCATGATGAACTCTTTCACTGCTGTGAAAATATATGTTTTTTGGAAACATTTATCTGAATCCTGCATGCATATCTTCAAATGAACCCTCCCAAGACTGCAATGTGGGTTCCAAAAGTTTTATTGATGCCATGACCAAACACTTTCAGTGCTGGGCAAGAAATGGATCTGATTTCACCCTCTCATGACTTTCATGACTTCCATGTGTTTTCCAAAGATTTTATTTATGTTGAACCCTTTCAATACTGTGCAAATATATATTTTTATGGTTTCTTGGAAACATTTATCTGATTCCTGTATGAATGTCTTTAATTAACCCTCCTCTCAAGACTTCAGTATACCTTTCAAAGATTTTATTGATGCCTTGATCAAACCTTTTCAAAGCTTTTTCCTGGTTTCTCGGAAAAAATTCTCTAATGTCTGTATGAATATCTTTAATTTAACCCTCTCAAGAATTCAATGTGGGTTCCTAAGATTTTATTTCATGTAATACTGCTAATGAAACCTATTTCTGATTTCTTTAAAAATATTTTACCCCCCAAAATAAGCCTGCATAATTCTCTTTCTGTTTTGTTTATTTTTGATGCTTTAACCCTTTTCACACAGACTTGAATTTATAGGTGGCAGTAAAATTCAGTTTCTCTAGTTTGAAATCTTTCTTATTCTTTAAAACCACTGGGCAAATTCATTTATTTATTTATCTATTTATTTATTTATTTACAACACTTTAACAGCTCAAGTCATGTTGGTGACAGTGTTACGGGCGGAGGAAGTCTGAGAACACGGAGAGAACCACCGAGCAGCGGCGAGTCACTATAAGACGCTTCAACTTACTAATCATGCCGAGGCAGGGTTAGCATTTGTTGAAGGCATGTGTATCATAAACGTGCAATTCGCCTTAGCACAGGGTGCCATCGTGCCGATTGAGCAATGGGCAAAGGAGTTTGCGAATATTCGCTTACATATTTGCGAATATTCGCAAAGCTATTTTTATCGTGGCACTAATAGGCTTCTGTACAAAATTCCTTCATTCCCAAGTTGTTTTATCATTCTCTTAGAATAAAAGAAAATATTTCTCAAATCGATCACAGGGATAAAACAAACTAGAAATTAAATATTTTCTCTACAAATGTAATTTGGATGTGGAGAATTGGATCGTCTGAGGGATTCTGCGGAGTCAGAGCAGTTGGTGGACCCATTTTATATAGGTCGTGTTTTAACTGTTACCTGTACATAAGACCACCAACGAGTATTGAACACAAATTAATGAACGTTTCAATTATCGAAGATCTTTAAATTGTGGGACCAGTTTAAATTATAGCCCAAAAGAAAGTTTTACAGTTAACAAAAGCTACTGAAACTGAATGTTTCAACTGTTCAGCAACGGGGCAGAAAATGGCGAGACCAATTTTACGTGAGCAATTGGATATCATTTTTGAGGCGTTATGGGCGGTTTGGGTGAATTTTATCATATATATCACATGTGTCTTTGTTTATGTGTAGTGTTGACCTGTCGTTAACGTTTGCACATATTATTAATTTTCAAGTAATACAAATTGTATTTTCCCACCAAGCTTGATGAATTTCTCCCATTTTTAGACAGGCTAAGAGGTTGAAATCTATTTTAATTTGCAGTTAACATTCCTGTTTCCCCGTGATACAGTTCTCCGAAATGTTTGCAAAATAATATTTTTGGACCAGCGAGGATTCAAACCTGTGCGGAAGAGGTTATCACCACACCCATCACTTAGCAAAACGTCTCTAACCACGTGCGGTTTGCCTGGTTAGAGCAGTTTCTCTAGGCGATGGGTTGTGTAAAAATCCCGCTCACACAAGTTCGAACTCCCGTCGGTCCAAAGACTTTGAATTTGAAAATTACACAACGGAATAGCCAGATTCTGTAATATATACCTTCGATCGGGAAATTTGAAAAGGTAATAGATTTTTGCTGATTTCCTGTGAATTGTATAATGAAAAACTGACAAAATAAAAACAAAACACGCGAGTCTAATAAAGTTTAATTTCCATATATTTCTTTGCTGTACGTTAACAGTGATTTTCACTGAAAAAAAGTCTTCATTTGTGATGACAAACGCTACTGCAAAGCAGTGTCATTTGTGTGCTTGCTGTGCATATCGATAAAGTACACAATGGCCATCATTCCCAGTAATCCTTTCAAGACAATTTTTGTTAGAATCCCCAATACATTTATTTATAGAGTCAGTATGGTATGCGCTGCAATGTGTTACCATATATATACTTGTCAATTCGTGGGTAATGCTAAGCAGGGTCAATTCGTGGGTAACAGGGTAACAGAGCAAACAAAGAAAACACTTTTTATTCTAACAAAAATTCTCCTAGATGATGATAGATGATTAGATCACTAAGGCCAGTTAGTGTTCCAACAGATAACAGAACATCAGTCGAACTCTTATCAAGTCAAGGGGAGCTGGTCAAAATGACCCCAAACCGAAACTGCTTCACCAAAACGTCCCACATTTTTCGGTAACCGGGATGTACATATTTTATCGACTATCAATAAAAACTAAAATAACTATTTTATTGATAGATTCATTTAATATTAATAAAAATATTACTTTGTGACACGATAATTACACAACGTTTGAATAAACTTAGAAAAAGGTATATCTGAGTTTAGTTTCCCAGTTTTATCTTGTTTATTTACTGAAAATGGGTTCTGCAAACCAACTTTTTGCATAACCCGATTTCCACTTCTACAAAACAAAAATGCACACCCCTGGAGGTCAAAGGTCATGGTCACAGTTTGAAATATGTAGGCATCTGAGGGGATGCTCCTCTTTGTGGTGAAATTATTCCTTCAGTTCAGCGAAATTGGACGACCCTATTTTGGGGACCAACCCTAAGAAAATATCTGTTATGCCAAAAACATCTGATCGCTGCCTTATGCAGAATACATTTTAATGTTCTCACTAGGCACATATTTTTACGAAATTATTTTATTTCATCCTTTATCCCTATCTTTCTGGGGGCAAGAAAATGAAATTTCATAATATTTTCAAAAACATGTACAAAGTACATCACTAAAATGATAAAAGCATGGATATCATTGGCACCAGCTATTGTATAATTGTATCATTTGATTTCATTCCTCCTTTGTGGACGTATAGCCATAGCTGCTGAACATAACCTTAATCCATAAATAAAACAATCCTGTTGAGGTCATTCTCACCATCTAGGTAATTTTTATCAGGCCATATCATCTTTCAACCACGTATAAAGTCAGTTGCCAATGTAGCTTTTTTTAGCTCAACTGATTAAAAGTCAGTATGAGCTATTGCCATCACTTGGAATCCGTGGTCCGTTAATTTTTGAAACATGGCTTTTCCAAAATCACTTGGGCCAAATTCAGACATATGTGGCATAGACCATCTTTTACGTATACCCTTTCTACTTTGTTCAAATGAATCTGCTGCCGTCTTCTGGCTATGGTTAATGCACCAAAAGTCTCAAAATCTATAAAAATTATTCTCATTAACCCCCGAGAGAAGGCCTTGACATTTGGTATAAATTGCCTTTGGCGGTGAAGACTGAAGTTTGTTCAAGGGAGGTTTGTAAGTCAATATTTGGGCTCTCTAAGAGTGCATGCGCATTTTGGGTTCCACACCATATTTTGTATTTCATGAACCGAAGGGCTGATTTGAACCAAATTTGGCATGCAGTATAATTAGGTCATAAGTAATTGATTGATGCCCGAAAACAAATTTTCAGACCCCCGTGGTGACCTCAGTAGCTGAGAATAGAAAAAAAATCGAACACCTATATTTCAAAAACATGGAACAAAATATTAGGACCAGTGGAATCAAATGGACCAAAACACTGCTATCGGTTTTGTCATGGGGTACCGTATGGGAATTGCCCATTTTTACGCGCTGGCAATGGGAAAATGTTGAGTCATTTGCTCAAATGAAGATGCCACCATCATTGAACTAGGATAATGCCCCCTCCCCCCCCCCCCCCCAAGCCTACAAATCTTCTTGTGAACCTCCGCAGAGAATGCTTTTATATACTATACAAAAAATAGGGGATATCCAAACTGATGTGGATATTTTCGAAAAATGGTTTTGGATACGCGTGTTTGGACACATCAATATGTTACCAAGTTTAGTGTTGATCACGAATGTCAACGGGCCACGAAAACTCCGTGCAGATTTTTTGTCTGGAGTACGTTTTAAAATTGTCATTTGTACTGGATGTGCTTTTTCGGAGGTCTCATCGTTCTTTTCTTGGTATAGACGCGTTCATCAATCGTTTCTGGTCGCATCGTAACTTTTGAGGCATGCGAAGACTGACAAGTGACGAACGTTTACGTGCCGTCGGCATGTTAGAAGCCGGAAACAGACAGTCTGAAGTGGCTCAAATTCTCAACGTTACTCAACCGGTGATGAGCAGGTTGTGGTCACGCTTCCGTCAGACAGGCACTGTTAATGGCAGACGTCGGTCAGGTCGTCCAACTGCGAACCAGGATCGTTTCATCTGAACTACAGCATTACGTAACAACCATCAAAGTGCCTCAGAAATTGGACAGCATCTGCTCCGAGCGACAGATTTGCGAGTCATTGGTCAGACTATTCGAAATCGCCGACACAGCTGGCATTTGTATGCTTGACGACCTCGCATAATTCCACGTTTGTCTGAACGTCACATCGCAGCAAGGCGTAATTGGTGTGGAGCACGACAGTACTGGGGCAATCGTCGATAGAGCAACTTCATGTTTTCCGATGAATCGAGGTTCACGCTCGACTTCCACGACAGGGGAAACAGAGTGTGGCGGCGGCGGAACGAACGATACAATGACGTAACCGTTAGGCAACACGATCGTTTTGGTGGTGGATCGGTTATGATGTGGGGAGGCATAACCATGACAAGCTGAAGAGCATTACATGTCATCCAAGGACGTGTCACAGGACAGTACTACCACGACAACATGTTAGCAGCTCATGTGGTGCCATTTGCGCGACGATTCATTTTCAGACAATGCAAGAGCACACAGGGTCCACGAGCAAATATTTATTTATTTATTTATTGGTGCTTTACGCCACATCAGCAGCTTAGGCTATATCGTGGCGATGAAAGAGTATATTTCAAAAATACCATTGATTAAAATATGAAACAAATGGAATAAGAGGGTTAAAAAAGTTGAGTGTGAAACATAATGAGAAAGTGAGACCAGTAGTTCAAAAAATACTGTGTAAATCAACCTGTGAAATAAACATGGATAGATGAAATTTAAAAAGGTAAAAACAATTTAAAATTTATTAAAAAGGTTGATTTCCTTCAGGAACGACAAAACTTTATGAGAATTTGTCTTGTAAAACAGGTCTCTAAGAGACACAACATTAAAATACTGTCGTCTAACAAGATTAAAATCTGTACAGTGCAATAGAATGTGCTCCACTGTCAACACCTGCTGGCAGGGAACACACTCTGGTCGCAAATTACCCTCCAACAAAAAGGAATGTGTAAGTCGTGTATGACCAACATGACACCGCGTCAAAACTGCAAGATCCTTTCTACAAAGGTTACTAGACGGGTAGTGATCTGAAATAGTTGGTCGGAAGCGATGAAGCTTGTTGTTTGTCGTTCCATCCCATTCCGCCTGCCACATAGATTTGATGTAGTTACTAATATGTGGTTTGAAATCACTGAAAGGGATGTTAAAATCAGTGAGAGGCTTGGCTAAAGCCTGCTTTGCTGCACTGTCTGCTTTGGTGTTACCAGCGATACCTACATGTCCGGGTAACCAGCAAAACACGATATCATATCGGTCAGACACGAGAGTTGTTAACTTCTCACGAAGCTCCAAAATGAGAGGGTTCTTCAACCTGGGGTTGAGTAAAGCAAGTAAAGAGGAAAGAGAGTCGGAGAAGATGATCGACTCTCTTTCCTGTGCATTCTCGATGTGCTCAAGTGCGAGTTGAATAGCTTTAACTTCAGCTGTGAAAATAGAACTCTGATTCGGTATTCTGATTGAGGTGATATGATCACCAGTAACAGCAGCGGATGATACTTTGTCACCATCTTTAGATCTATCTGTATAGATCCTTGTATATGCACTATACCTGGACATTATTTCGGCATATTTTTGTCTGAACTGCAAGGAATTGGTATCAGATTTTTTGGTAGAAGCAAGGTCCAAAATAACAGTAGGTTTCTTAAGATGCCAAGGAGGAATGTGTGATTTACGGTTTTCTTTTATAGATTCAGAATTAATTTTTGAAGATTCCATGTGGGGTTTAATTCTAATTCCCAATGGAGGAATATGTTTCTGATGTCGGATAAAAAATTCAACATTTTGAGGTTCTGAAACACAATTAAAAGCAGGATCCGAAGGATTGGCCAAAAGTTTAGACACATATTGTAGAGACAATTTAATTCTGCGCTTCTCAAGAGAAGGCTCCTCTGCTTCAACGAGCATTGAATCTATTGGGGATGTTCGAAAAGCCCCTAGACTAATTCTAATACCACTATTGTGAATTGCATCAAGTGGTTTTAGGTATGACTGCCTTGCTGAACCGTAAACTATAGAACCGTAATCTAATTTTGATCGTACAAGTGATCTATACAGATTGAGCAAAGTTTTTTGGTCAGCACCCCAATCAGTGCTACCAACAACCCTCAGTAGGTTCAGTGCTCTCTTACATTTAACTCTTAGTTGTTTTATGTGGGAAGTGAAATTCAGTTTGCTGTCAAACAACAAACCTAAGAACCTCACTTCCTTTACAACTTTAATGGTGTTTCCATCCATTTTCAACTCTGGATCAAGATGGTGCTTCCGGAGCTTACAAAAATGGACACAATTAGTTTTGGTCTTTGAAAACTTGAAACCGTTTTCTGTAGCCCATTTCTGGATTCTGTTTAAACACAGCTGAAGTTTCCGCTCTATAGCATTCATTTTTTTGCTGCTATAGCAGATCAAAAAATCATCAACGTACAATGAAGAATCTACCATATTCTCAATTGCATCGATGATACTATTGATCTTTATCGAGAACATGGTAACAGACAGAATACTACCCTGAGGAACCCCCAATTCCTGTTCGTGAGGATCAGATAACGTTGACCCAACACGAACCTGAAACTGGCGGTCCTTTAAAAAGTTTTCAATAAAAAGAGGCATACGCCCTCTCAACCCCATGTTAAAAAGATCTTTTAAAATCCCATACGTCCACGTTGTATCATATGCCTTCTCTAGATCAAAGAAGATGGCGACCACATGTTCTTTTCTAGCAAAGGCATTTCGAATAAACGTTTCAAGTCTGACCAAATGATCCACAGTACTTCTCTGGTTTCTGAAACCACACTGAACGTCCGCAAGCAGATTGTTCGATTCCAGAAACCAGACAAGTCGGTCATTGATCATCCTCTCCATGGTTTTGCACAGACAACTGGTTAAGGCAATAGGCCTGTAATTGCTTGGGTTACTGTGATCTTTACCAGGCTTAGGAATAGGAATTATAGTTGCTTTACGCCAGGATGGTGGAAACTGGCCAGTCACCCAAATGCCATTAAAAATTGATAATAAAAGTTCTAGTGATGTTTGTGGCAGGTGCTTTAAAAGTTTGTAATGTATGTCATCGGGACCAGTGGCAGTATCCTTTGCTCTATGCAAAGAGTTACGTAACTCTTCCATAGAGAAAGGTTCATTGTAATCCTCTAAATTGTTGGAGGCATATTTGATCTTTTGTTTTTCTTGTTGTTTTTTAATTTTTAGAAATTCAGGATTACAATTTTCACACGACGAATGTTTCGAAAATGTGGAGGCCAAAGTGTTTGAAATTTCTGTTTTAGATGTAATTAAGGTGTTGTTTTCCTTCAGGTGTTGTACAGTTGATTTTGTTTCTTTTCCTTTAATCTTTTTAATCATTTTCCAAATTTTAGTGATTGGAGTGTTTTGGTTAATCTTAGAAACGTAAGATTCCCAAGAACTTTTCTTTTTTTGTTTTAAAAGTCGTCTTGTTTTTGCCCGATTAATACGCAGTTTATCCAAATTATGTGTTGTAGGTGACTTGTTAAATTCCCTTTCAATTTTTTTTCGATCTTTTATAGCCTGTTTACACTCACTATCAAACCATGGTTTGGTGAAACGTTTTGGATTTGCCGAGGTTTTAGGGATGACTGTGTTTGCAATGTCAAGCAGCTCGTTTGTAAAATGTTCTATTTGGTCAGCACTATCTTGAAATTTCTCCCGTGTGAGGCGCTCAGAACAAAGCGATGAGAAAGTGTCCCAGTCAGCCTTTTTAAAGCTCCACTGGGGCACCCTCTCATCGTCCGCTGGAACTACACTCTCCAGCACAACCGGAAAGTGGTCACTCCCGCACAAGTCCTCTTCTACCTTCCAAGAATAATCGAGGAAGACAGAAGGGCATGCAATTGTAAGATCAATTGATGTATACGAACCAGATGCGGGGTGCAGATAAGTGTCTGAGCCATCATTAAACAAACACAGATCATGTTTTGTAATGAACTCTTCTACAGTTTTACCTTTTGCATCTTCTTGCCTGCAGGAATTACCCCAAAGGGGGTTATGAGCGTTAAAATCGCCCAACAAAATATATGGAGTAGGGAGCTGTTGGACCAGTAACTCAAGATCATTCAGCTGTAAAGCTTTACTTGGTGAAACGTAAATTGAACAAAGTGTAACTGTTTTGTCTAATGTTAGGCGTACCGTCACAGCCTGTAGATTTGTCTGTAATGGAACAGAACTGTGAATGATGTCGTTCCTAACTAAGACAGTCGTTCCACGAATATGAAGATCATTATCATCTGCCCAGGCATTATACGAAGTATAATGCTTAAAAGCTGAATGATCTTGAGCCTCAGGTTTCTTTAAGAGAGTTTCCTGCAGGCAAAAAGCAGCAGGTTTATATTTTTGGCTTAGAAGACCGAGTTCATTAAAATTCGCTTTAAAACCTCGACAATTCCACTGTATGATGTTTTGTTTGGGTGTATTAATCATGTTTGTTTGGCGATTTGGAAGGTGGACGTATGGGCGAAATTGCCCCAGTGTTTCTTTTCGTTGATGTTTTACGTGGGGACTTTCCCTGAGAAGAACTCAGGCATTTGGTTGAGAAGGTGTCATCGATACACTCATCGACTGACATCTTCTCAATGCCTTCAAACATGTTGCTTGTAACAACATTTTGAAGGCGTTTTGGTAACCTATCCGATTCTTGCTTCTGTTTTTCTTTGTCTGTTTTCTTGATAAGACGTTCCTGTTGGCGTCTTTGATTCTGACTCAGATTCTGTTGGGGTCTGTGTTGTGGATTTGGTTTCGGTTTGTTTTGTTGATTCGGCTTTTCTGCTTTAGTGTTTTGTTCCTTTTGGCGTTGTGGTTTAGGTACTTCTGTTGCTTGTTCTTGTGTTTGTGCTGTATTTGGTATTTTCTCAATTGTTTGGGCTGCTGAATTTGTTTGTGTAATCTGGAATTCTGTTTCTTGTATTGTAAATGCTGTTACTAAAGATGGAATTGTTCCTTTCAGCCATGTAAACTGAGTCTGGCATTCTACTGATTTAGTTGATACCTTTTGTGATAGTTTTGCAGCATATGAAGGTGATGAAATATTCATACCAGGCATCGATGTTACAATATCTCTGGCCTCTTTAAAACTTACTTGCTTTTCGAATTTTATTCTTTGTATAGTTTTTTCTTTTTTCCATACAGGGCAATCTTTGGATGATGACATGTGATTGCCCTGGCAGTTGACACATTTAATGGCATTGATACATGGCTCTTCTTGGTGTTGTTGGCCGCATTTAAAGCATACTGATTGACCCCTGCAGTTGTTTTGCCCATGGCCATATTTTTGGCATCTGAAGCATCGAAGTGGATTCGGTATATATAAATCCACTTTGATGCTCATGTAACCAACTTTGATCGATTTTGGTGGTTGGGCTGAATCAAATGATAAAATATAAGTATTTGTTTTGATGACTGATCCATTTTTTTTAATTTCTATATTTTTCACAGCTGTTACGCTCTGTGATTCAAGTTCTTTCTGAATTTCAAGTGTGTCAATTCCTTCTAATTCCCTAGTTCTAATTACACCCCTGCTGGAATTAAGTGTTTTATGCGGAAACGCATTCACCTCCATATCTGCTAATTTTCCTGTATTGAGTATATTAATTGCTTGGGCCTCCCTTTGACATTCTATGAGAATTCCACCAGTTCTGAGCTTTTTAACATTGTCAACAGTGCCAGCAATTCCTTTTATAGCTTTTTCTAAGGCAAAAGGGTTTATATCAGTTGCCTTTTTACTTGAGTCAGCAGCATATATTATGACAAATTTTGGCCATTTAGTTTGAATAGATGAAGTCTTTTGATCTGAGTCAGAATCACAACCATCTGAAAATAAATCTCTTCCACGTTTAAGTTTTTTGGAGTTTGAGGTATCCATGATTGTTTTGATTAATGATTCATTGCCCCGGCTCCCACCTACCACGGAGTCCAACAAGGGGTAGGGTTACTGCTATGCAGTGAACCCACCGGGTTGCCGGTATTCCCACATACCTGGTATGGGGCAGTATACTCAGCCAGTGTTGATACCGAAGTATGCCACTGGCTGATTGGCCCGTGTGTGGAAGTGCCAGGTCTTCAGATGGCGACCATCCAACCAATCACTTTATAAAACACTGTAATTACGGTTGCCACGTAAAACTGAAACAAACAGTGCAGCAGAAATAAGTATTTGGTTAAAAAATCAGTTTAAAATCATCACACAATGGCAATTATGATAAATGATTAAAAGAAATGACTGATTGAATGGCCACCAAATGCCCCCCGACGTGACACCCAGTACTTTTTGGGGTGGGGGCTCCCGATTGGCCAGAACGGACCATCCGACCATCCTTCTACTCCCGAAATTGGGGCCAAAGCAGTGTGTTGAACAGCATTATCTCCGAAATGGAGACCAGGGCTCCATCCCGGAGACTGCCCTAACCGGGGCTACGAGTCCTCAACTGCCAGGATTCCTTCTTCCGGGGCCTTCGGAATGCACCTCACGGGAGAACAAGGTGCCTGCAAGATGGTATTAGCAGGGTTGATCATTTTGGTCCGGGGCTGCGTATTCGTGTATTTCGCAGCGAACCAGCTCAATTGAGCAAACCTGCCAATTAAAAATTAGCAAACCTGCCCAATTGAGCAGGCCGTCCTCTATCCGCCACCTGAGGACCCGCCTAGTAGGGGACGATCAAACCCCCCTAGGTCCACGAGCAAGCATCTCTACTGCCTTGGCCAGCACTAAGTCCAAACCTTTCACCAATCGAGCACGTCTGGGATATGCTTGGCAGGCGCCTACGACAACGCCAACAGTCCCCTACCAATGTCCAGGAACTCGCCGCTGCACTGCAGGAAGAATGGAATGACATCAGTCAAGCTGTTATTGGACGTTTGGTGAGGAGTATGTCACGTGGGATCCGCGCTAGTCTCGCGAACCGAGGAGGATTTACAAGGTACTGAGGTCTTGGACCGAATGTGGTAAATTCTCCGACTGACAGTCCATGTCTTCTGCGGCACAGTGCGTGGAATGTGGGCTTGTCAGACACCCAACTATCGCTGAAATCATTCACCAGATGTCACAGAGTAATGCCCCAACTGTCTTTTTGATGAAAATGTAAATATTTTTCTTCATATATCTCACTTTTATCAAATATCCCCTACTTTTTGAATAGTATATTTGGAATGGAACTTCATTTGGTGGTGAAGATTAAAGTTTGCTTAGGGGGCTAAGGGTAAATTGGTAGGTCAATATTTGGGCACTCTGTGGAAGCATGCCCATTTTGGGCTCCACACTAAGTTTGTCTTCTAAGAACTGATGGGCTGACTTGAATTAAAATTGGCATGTTGAATAACTGGGTCATAATGATGCCCCCCTCCGCAAAAAATCACAGCCCTGTGGGAACCCTAGATGCCAAAAAGAGCAAAAATCAAACGCCAAAGTTTCAAAAACTGCACAGAACAGGATATTGTTTTTTGGTAGTCAGCTTCCTTAAGGCCAATGGAATGAGATGAATAAAAAAATGCTATCGGTTTTGTCATGTGGAGCCTTTCTTTACCATTGGTGTTAATGGGAAAATGCTCAGTCATCATCTTTCTTGTACTCAATCAACTACGTATTCTTCTACCGAGCATTTGGGCAAAGTCTAAAGCAATGTGGTACAAAGCGTCTTGGTGGAGTATACTCGCCTGTTTTTTCCCCCCAAAGTTGCTACTTCTCTTGGAGCGGGTATAATGCCAAAAAAGCCTTAAAAATATTTGAAAATATTCTTTTCTTGAACTACCACAGCGAATGCTTTGATATTTGGTATTAAACTTCCTTTGGTGGTGGTGATTGAAATGTGTTCTTGTAGGTCAATGTTTGAGCTCCCCATCACCGCCAGAACAATTTTTATTTCATGAACCAATGGGCCGATTTGAACCACATTTGATATGTAGCATAATTGAGTCATAACTATTTTATTTATACCTAAACAAATTTGTGCGTGTCCCCATGACACGTACTTTAGTGATGCCGATTACAACGTCCCCAAACGAACTCGGTGGGTCAAAATGTGGGCTCCCTGGGTGAGGATGCCCATTTTGGGCTACACTAAAAATTTCAATCTCCAGAACTCTTGGGAGGATTCGAACCAAATTTGTCATGTAACTGAGTCACAAGTACTTGATCTGTGCCTCAAAACAATTTGGGGTGGAATAGAGAGAACCACAGAAGTTAAAAACAAAAATAGCATTCGCACGGACACATTTTTGAGGCTTCACAGAACAGAGCTTTGTTTTGTCCCAGAAGCTTCCCTTGGACCAGCAGAAAGAAATGACTAATAAAAAATTGCCTTTAGTTGTGTCATGGCAAATCACAAAAATGCTCTTTCTGTCCATCACGTACTGACACATTCATCTTCTTTGACAACTTGAGCCAGGTGAGCGGTTTAGACTCATTTGAGCCTCTAGGTTTTTGTATTCTGGGTTTTGCGACACTTTGACAGCCAGGGCCATATCGTGTCGGATGACAATCTTACATCTTACAAGAAAGAACAACCTAGCAAAGGTGAGTAACTATCTTACTCTTCAACTTACCAATCCAGATTGATTGGTTGAAGGCATGTGTACTATCAATAGTAAGTAAGTAAGTCTTTATTTACGTGACATGGGCAATAAAATACAATCAATTTCACTTTTATAATTCATTTCACAGAAACGCACCCGGCCAATTTGACCTATATGTCACGGTGTAATAGTAATTATAAAGACGAATGCTCGAGAGTACCACACACTCATCACAATCATATTCCATCACCCTCCCCCCTCGGTCTATTATAAAATATCCACTTCCCAGCCTACCCACCATACCGAGGTTATCTTCTCCTACCCCCCCCCCCCCCCCATCACACGAGGATATTTACATGTACCACCCCTATTAGTCTGGGAGCTAGCCAAGGTTTAATAAACATGGAAGCCATAAAAGGTTTGGGGTGTTCGGGGTGTATCAGTAGCATAGCCTAACACAAAACTGCCATTCTTATGTTCCACAAGTGGTGGGTGTGGTAGGGGGCGCCACTTGAAACACCCCCCTAAATGGATTTAATTAACATGAAAGCACAAATGCAATTTCAGAATCAAACGGTTGAGGGTGTTCCTAAAAATGGGAATCTGTAACGTAAGAATAGAATTTCCGGTGGAAAGGTCACTTAAGAACACAACACTAATTAGTGCTAATTAGCATTTTAATCAACATAAGGACACAAGTATGAAACAAAATCAGAAATGTAGAGGGTGGTCGAATGATTCAGAATCACCAACGTAAGAACGAAAATTATGGTGGAAAGGTCACTTAAGAACGGGGTCAAAGGTCATACTGCACTTAATGACCACAATCAACATTTTATTTAAAATAAAAGCCACAAGTACGAAACCTCTTGAACGGTGGAGGGCTGCGCCCCCTCACTCAGAATAACCAACTTAAGGAATATTGTGGTGGAAAGGTCATTTAAGAACAGGTCAAAGGTCACACTGCACTTAATGAGCCCCGAATTAACAGTTTGATCCCCATGTGAATGGTACAACTTATATGAATCCACATTGTAAATTTTGAGAATGTTCATGGGATTCAAAATCGTTGACTTTATAACTTTTTTGATGATGGAAAGGCCACTGGGGGGGGGGGGGGGGGGGATCATAACATTTTAACCCTTTACCTAACGCTAGTAGCAGATGACACTCGTAAAAAAATTATCATGTAACTAAAATTTTTAATGTTTTGCTTTCAAAACATAGGTTATGAACCCTCGTTGCAACGAGCGCGGCGCGCTTGTTCCAATGAGGGGTCATAACGTATGTTTTGGAAGTAAACATGGAAATATAAAAAAGATTGAATAGAGATTTTCGTATCTGGCGCTGGCCGGTTTTGGTCGTTACGTTAGGTAAAGTGTTAAAATAAGACCAACTTTTAACAATTTTGGGGAGTTATTTCAGACTGAACATTGCCATGGCGTCTACAGAGCACCATAGACAATCTCCTGAATCATCAACGAATGTCGACAGAGGAAGAACATGCCTTTTTTATGTGAACGCAGATGAGCATATACAAACAGACGTTTTGCCATTCAAGTCAGAACAATGCACATCAGTTAAAAATGCTGCGAGTCGCCGAAAGCTCATTGAAAACTTCAAGACATCTAAGTACCACCATGTTGTTCGTTTGCTACCAGAGGAGCCAAGTAGTGACCACGGCTATCACACCACTTGTTACAAGAATTTCACGGCCATCCCACTTGAGAAGAGTTCCTCTGTCAGCAGTGGGCCTTCTGACGACACAACCAGTTTGAAGCAGTTGCGTTCCAGAACTGGGCCGAAACTGTCCTCAGCATCCACATCGGGCATTTTGCCAAGAAAATGCATCTTCTGTAACAAGGCACGAAGAAAAAAAAAGTGAGTCAGAAGAAAACCTTGGTACCTGCCAAACAAAACAAGCTGAAGAGACTATTAAAGCCGCAGCTGCTATGCGAAAAGACTACAAACTCCTTGCTTTAATATCAGATGTTGACTTTTTGCTAAAGAAGCCATGTATCACCATAGTTGTACAGCTGCTTACGTGACATTGCCCAAAATCACTAGCTCTGACTCTAGTTGTAGTAGGCCTACCACCCTTGGCCTGGAAGGTATCTACTCATATGTTGAAAAGTCAGTTATATTCAACAAGAGGCCAGAGCTTCTTACATCAATCTATGCTCAATATGTAGAGATGTGCGAAGATGCAGGTGAAATACCCATTACAACAGCCCAAAATTTGTTGAAAAACATCTCTAAAAGGTTCGGAGGGCGTGTGAAGGTGAAATGTAACTTGGCAAAGAAAACAGGGAGCATTGTTTATGCAAAAGGTGTGGCTGAAGATGCAGTTCGTGTTGCATTTGATTATGCATCTTCTCCCGAGGCAGTCATTCGGAAAGCCGCATTAGTGTAGAGAAAATGCATCAAAGATGTGCGAAAGAATACTCTTCCAGACCCTCCAACACTAAAACACTTACGTGATGGAGAAGCATCTCCACCTGACCTCCTCCTTAGTTTTTTTTGAGTTCTCTATGGAGGCCCTAATTCTGAATTGCACAGCCCCAGGGTGGAAAGGCGGTCTTCGTCCTCCAGTCAAGATGCTCTATACATAGCGCAAAATGGTCACGTAAAACCAGGAAAACAAATAATGTTTGGTATGGCAGTCCAGTCAATGACTGGGAGCAAAAAGCTTACACAAATGTTGAACAGGTTTGGTCATATGATAGATTATCATTGTATTGGGGAGTTGGAAACTTCGCCGGGGGAGTCCATTCAGAGTGAGGAAAAATCTTGTCCAGAAGGAACTGTTGCCAAGATGGTAATGGACCTAGCTTTCGACAATTTTGACGAACTGACTGAGATACTGTCTGGGGCTGACACTCTCCACGACACAATGGGTATTTTATACCAGAGCAAGGTGGATCCCTACGAGACGAATAGGCAAGAGACGAGCCCATTCCACATCAGCCAAAGTCAACTGAAATGACCCGTAAACGGACGCTAGATGTGCGACAACATACCCTTGAACCGTACCGAAAAAAAACCCGAATGAAAGCGTTTGAATATGCAATCAAGCAGGTTGATGGCAGTAGTCCTGACGAAATAAATGAAGCCATAGACAGAGATTTAGCCTGGATGATGTGCCATGCAATGGAAATCGGAAGCATACCAATGTGGATTGGCTTTAATGTATTGATTCAGTCTGACAGTACCGTTCAACAAGAAGTACTCTATATGAAAAATATGAATCAGCCAATCAAAAGTCTGGATGTAATACAGGAAACACTAGTCACCACCCAGAAGTGTGCACGTGAGTGTGGACGACAATATGGAGTTGTAACTTATGATCTGAATGCGGCCAAGCCTGCAATGCAAATCCAGGTGACAGAGTCACCTAATTACGATGACGTTTTCATTATGCTGGGTCCCTTTCATATCGAGATGGCTTTTTTAAAGCGATAGAAAAGATGATTGATGAATCGGGTGGAACAAGAATTTTTTCAGACTCGGATGTTCTGGCCCCTGGTTCCGTGAACGGATTTATAAGTGGAAAACATTTTAACAGATGCAAAAGGCTGCATCCTATACTTGCACTGGCTTTTGAAATTCTCCATTTCCGGGCATTCCTTGGCACATATGATGGAGGTAAAGAACTTTCTTCCTTGTTGTGCTCTTTTGGAAAGAACCCAGATGATGACACATGGCAAAAGGTTCAGTCATCGGATGCATTTACTTCATGCGTGGCACAGTACAAAGACTACACAAATGAAACCAGGTCTGGAGCACATGGGGCCACAGCACAATTCTGGATTACATATGTTGACTACATACATGATTTCCACAATTTGGAACGTGCAATCAGGACAAATGACGTTGACCTATTTACCCATGCACTCACTCCATTCATCCAGTTGTTCTTCGCGACGAATCATATCAACTACTGCCGATGGCTGTCTAAGTTCCAATTGGACCTGATCAACATGAACAACACACACCCTGGCCTTCGGGTTCTCCTCCAGGGTGGTGCCTTCACTGTCAAGAGGACGAGCAAGCCGTTTAGTAGGACTCCTGTGGATCTCACATTAGAGCAGACAGTGAATGCAGATGCAACATCACGACGCACAGGCCTGACGTCTGTCACAAACAACTACAGTGCACGCTTCGGATGGATGGTCACTAAGTCTGCTCGTGCTGCTGTAATTTCCACCGCTCAGGAATTGGCTGGGATGTCACGTCGGGAAGACACAACTGCTGAATTACATAAAGGCCGCATAAAGAGGGATTCCAGTGATCTACAGAAAGTCTTGGAACAGATACAGAGATGTTGCAATCCATTTCAGACGTCATCGGAAGCATCTCCAGTGCTGTACAACATCAGAACAGGAAAGGCTACCCCTGACCCTGTGAAAGCCTGTCTACTTGGAATCAGAGAGAAGGGAAAAGAACGACATGTGGAATTCATCAAGTTCTGTTCCGACGACCCTGGCAACTTTGAACGGCCAATCAAAAGGGAGAAACTGCTGACATTTCGAGAGAACTGCAAGTCCAACACGCGTAGTAAAGACAAACGGATAGCATCGCTTGTGTGCACACGAGATCTCATGGGTCGCTTGCTTATACTGGCTTGCAAGAAAAAACTCGATTTGAAGCATGTCTTTTCTATCCGCTGACATCAGTTCCTCTTTCAATGTGCAGTACAGATGGCTTGATGGTGAAGACTGACAAGAGCGCCCTTCTCCACCTCCTAGAGAGCAGAGTGGGACATACAGAACCAACAACAGTGGATGCTACTCTTATTGATGGTAATTTCTTCTTGCAAACACTCCCTCCCCATCTTCCAGGATCGTATGGCGGCTTGGCAGCTGGTATCCTCGAGAAGGTGACTATGATGAAGGGAACAAGACTTGACATCGTGTTTGATGCTTACCCTATTCCATCGATCAAGGAGAGTGAGAGATCTAGAAGAGGACTTGGCGAGAAGGAGAAACGGGGGTACATCATATCCGGTCCCGAGTAAAGACGTCCAAGCAAGATAGGAGACTGTCTGCAATCCAGATCCTTCAAGGAACAGCTCCCAAAATTCCTAGCCAAAGAATGGGAGGCACCACACTACGCTCGCATAATCCAACAAAAGCATGTCTACCTCTCCTACATTTCAGCGTGCTTTCACTTCTTTATCCAAGGAGACCGAGTGATCAGAGAAGAGGTTGAACATCTTAAGACTAACCACGAGGCTGCTGATACGCTGATCTGCACCCACATAAAAGATCTTGATGATGGTACTGTTCAAAACCTAGTCGTCAGAGGATCTGATACAGACATTGCCGTCATTCTCATCCATCAAGCATTGAAAGTGCGCGCGACAATCTGGATGCACGTTGGGACAGCAGCTAGAAATGATAGACGGTACATCAACATCATTGCCATTGCGACCACTGTTGGAAGAAACCTCCGTGATGCTCTCCCAGGATTCCATTCTTTCACGGGGTCTGACTACACCTCAGCTTTTGTCAGAAAAGGGAAAGTGCGTCCATTCGATTTGCTAGAAAGGGATCAAGGAGCACAGACGGCATTTGCAGCAATGGCAAAAAGAAACCCCGACGAGGAGGCTACCCAAACTTTGATGTCTTTCACAGCAAGGATGTATGGCGCAAAAGCAATACGTACAGCTACAACATCCCTAAATGCACACCGCCATCAGGTATTTGAGAAAAGTTTTGGGCCAAGATCAGCGAACAAAGATCCTCTGAAGAAGTTAAAGGGCATAGATGCGGCTATGATTCCATCATGTGAAGCAGAGCTGTCACAACACATCCGCCGGGCATCGTTTGTTGCCAGAATGTGGGCAAATGCTGACAGCACCGAGATTCAACAACATCCTACTTCAGACGATGGTTGGGAACTTCGCAACGATCTCTATGATCTAACATGGTTCACTGGTCCTCAGCTGCCCGAGGCATTAATACCAGATGAGACTGTCTCCTATGACACTAGTGACGATGATAACAACGACGAAGATTTCCAGCTTTCGTCTTCTGATGAAGAGGAAGCAGTGTCTTCAGCTGATGAAGATGATAATAATAACTAGTCGGGGGAATGATTGCCTTTCATAAACATGAGACTGAGACCATCTAATAATCACTTTTGCACAACGAAATACCTGGACAAGCCCAGACATATTCACACCGTTTGCCTCCATGGATACCAGAAGAGATTTAGGGTGGGGGCAGGTGGGTGGGTTGAGGCACGCAATGTTGGACGCGCAGCTAAAATGTTGGGCACAGCTAAAACTGCGGGAGCGGATATTTCCCTGAAACATTTTTTTTAAATGTTTGTCACTTTAATAGTGTTAGTTTTATATTACCTTCTCAAACATCCAATAGAGATGGATGTATGTGAAGACAATATAAAACTAACCAGGTAAAATATCTAATAAAGATGGGTGTATGAGAAGGAAATATAAAACTACCACTATTAAACTGACAAACATTCACAACTGTTGTTGGGAAATATGGTTCCATGTAAGCAAACGTATTGACTCAGTGTGGCGAATTTCTACAAGCCCAAACGTTTTCACATTGTTTGCCTTCAGGTATGTCGGACGAAAGTTAGGGCCGATGGGTGTGGAGAGACTGAACCCACAGGGAACCCACAGGGGATGCAATGAATATTCTGTTGGACACAGATGAAACTGCAGCAGCGTGTATTTCCTACAACATTTGGCAGTGTCTGTCATTTTATAGTATGAGTTTTATATTGTCTTCTCATGCATTCATTTGCAATAGCGATGAATGTATGAGAAGACAATGTAAAACTAACCAAATAAAATGTCTAATAAAGACAATGTTATGGGAATGAAGCGCTATGCACACGGTAATTACTTAGTTTCAATCTCTTCTACTCTACGGACAGCGTGGACGAGCACTTTTCCACGCGTGTGCCCTTTGCTTACGCTGGCGAAGTATCTAACAGATTTTTTATTAACGAAGCACCAGTTTAAATTGATGCGTCATTAATGGAAATTCTACTAGCTTAGTTATCTCTGAAAGTCTGTCGTGGGCAAACTGTACACTCGTCGAGAAGTGTCCACTCACGCTGACTGTAATGGAAAGTAGCCTTTCCAGCATAAAGTTAAAGTTAGTGATTTTGAATCCTGTGGTCATTCTCCACATTTCTAATGTTGTTTCATACAAGTTGTACCTTTTTGCGCTAATTGAAATGTCAACTGGGGGTCATTAAATTGCAGTATGACACTTTGACCTTACCACCGCAATTTTCGTTCTTAAGTCGGTGATTCTGAATCAGGTGGCCACACGCTCCATCCTCCAAGTGGTTCCATACTTGTGGCTTTCGTTTTAATTAAAATGTTAATTAGGGGTCATTAAGTGCAGGGTGACCTTTGACCCGTTCTTAAGTGACATTTACACCATAATTTCCATTCTTAAGTTGTCGATTTCGGATGATGGGGGCATATCCTCCCTCCTCCAAGTGGTTTCGAACTTGTGGCTTTTATGTTAATTAAAACATTAATTATCAATGGGGTCAATTGGGTACCTTATTAGACCATTTTCACCCAATTCCAACCAGTAGGAAGGTGGGTGAACGAGGCCACTTGTTTGGGATTGATGCATTTATGTCATCTCGTATTTGAAGGCTGTGCTTCACACTGTAGGTGTAACAGTTCATTAAATATAGACATATTAATTACTTTCTGGCCTAATTAGTGACCTTTGACCCGTTCTTAAGTGACCTTTCCACCATAATTTTCATTCTTAAGTTGGTGATTCTGAATCATTCGACCACCCTCTACATTTCTGATTTTGTTTCATACTTGTGTCCTTATGTTGATTAAAATGCTAATTAGCACTAATTAGTGTTGCTCTTAAGTGACCTTTCCACCGGAAATTCTGTTCTTACGCTACAGATTCCCATTTTAGGAACACCCTCAACCGTTTGTATCTGAAATTGTATTTGTGCTTTCATGTTAATTAAATCCATTTAGGGGGGAGTTTCAAGTGGCGCCCCCTACCACACCCACCACTTGCGGAACATAAGAATGGCAGTTTTGTGTTAGGCTATGCTACTGATACACCCCGAACACCCCAAACCTTTTGTGGCTTCCATGTTAATTAAACCTTGGCTAGCTCCCAGACTATATCTATCTATCTATCTATCTATCTATCTATATATCTTGCTCTCTCCCTCCCTCCCTCTCTCTCTCTCTCTCTCTCTCTCTCTCTCTCTCTCTCTTACTACCATTCACCATTCCAAACACGTATACACTAGCGTGGAAGCAGTGGTATCTTTGTTTCTCTGGCGAGAAATACAAACATTTGCGATTTCAAAATAACATAACATCGCCCATCGGCCGCTTATCGACCGTATGCTGGGTCCCCCTTGCTGGACAGAGGACACTTCAACTTTTAGGTTATAGACCTGTAATTCTGGTGCTTGTAGAACGTCAGTGATTCATCACGGAAGCTTCTATCAGTCGCTGTTAACCCTTCACCCAACGCCAGCTGCAGACTACGCCCGAAAAAAAAAATTCTCGTGTAACTAATTTTTTTTTTTGCTTCAGAAACGTAGGCAACGGCCCCTCATTGGAATGGGCGCAACGCGCTCGCTTTAATGAGGGGCCACAACCCATGCCTCCGACTCAAAACTGAAAATATAAAAAGATCGAACAGCGATTTTCATGTACAGCGCCGGCCGGCTTATGCCTCTACGTTGCGTAAAGGGTAAAACAACTAAAAGTCCTGTTAGCTAACGCACTACATACTGCAGAATAATGTTATAATCTACTAAAATGAAGAAGGACTGCTCCATAGAGCAATACAACATATAAAACACCTGCAAACATCCATCACATGGATAAATGGGCTGCACCCGGTGATCCATGTGACGAAAGTCTGCTGGAGTTCTATATGGTCTTGGCAGTGCGCTATTTTTTTCAGAGTAGTGCAGAATACACCGACAGGACTTCCAGTTTCAACTGTAGCAATCAAAAAATATTATCTGTCGCCTCAGGGCCATTTCTGTCCCAAGTGCACGATATAATAGAGTGCACCTAGGACAGGGCGGCCCTATGACGGTGAATTATCCGGTCTACAGTTGTAAATGGTTCGCAAGCTTGACACTGAAATAACATTTCGGGCTGAACTATAAAGGGAATATTTTCTTCTATCATAAGCACTGATGAGATAAGTAGCAGATTGTCGAGGGTAATTTACAAGCAAATTTTCAAAGTGTCACTGCTTGGAGAGAGTATTTCATCGGCATGTGCACTAGAAATACATTTCATCAGTTCTTCTCTCAAATCGAAATAAAATGGGCATTTTAGAAGAAAATGAAATTCATCTTCAATTTCGTTCTTGGTACAAAAGCAGCATAATCTATCTGTTATTTTTTCACCTTTGTATCTACCTGTCTCTATCCGTAGTGGGAGAATCCCACATCTAAATTCTGCCATTACAGACCTTTCATAGCGATTTAATCCCATTTTAATATATTTTTCTGTCTGATAAGATTCTTTGAAAGAAATATACGTTCTAAGCTTAGGGACAAAAGTGATAATATTCAACCATTTGAAGTTACTACTGCATTGAAGCTTAATTTCAGACTCTTTAATATTACAAGGGTGTGTATACTCGTACACAGATAATTTCTCCATATTTTCAAATATACTTTTAACCTCATAATAATAATAATAATAATAATAATAATAATAATAATAATAATAATAATAATAATAATAATTGATTTTGTAAAAGCGTAAAACCACGAAGAGTGCCCTAAAACGCTTCACAGAAATAAAATACACTTTTCTGAAAATAAAGAGTCACATGTTTCAGTTTCCTCTAGGGAGGTTCAGGAGAATGCTTCAGTAAATAGGAAAGTTTTAAGATTTCGTTTGAAGATGTTGATAGTTTCTGAATTTCTGACACTAATAGGCAACGCATTCCACAATCTTGGACCCACGATGGAGAACACACGATCATTAACCAGATTAGATCTGCTAAAAGGTATGACTAGTTGCATTTGATCTTTAGATCTCAGACTGCGTGATGGAGTGTATACAGTGATGAGCTCTTGCAGGTAAACTGGAGCCAGTTTGCGGATACATTTGAATACTAAGATCAATATTTTGAAATTGATTCTCTGTTTAACTGGAAGCCAATGTAATTGTCTTAAAACAGGTGTTATGTGTTCAGAGCATTTGGTACCAGTAATTATCCTAGCAGCAATATTCTGAACTTTTTGAAGCTTCTGAATCAAATACTGCGGCAGCCCCACTAACACTGAATTACAATAGTCTAGTTGTGAGGTGATGAAGGAATGCACAAGTTTTTCAAGTGCTGATTGGTTAAGATAAGTTCTCAGTCTTCCAATATTCCGAAGCTGCCAGTAACATTTTTGACATATTTTATTGATATGGATGTCTAGCTTTAAATTTGAGTCCATAATCAGTCCAATATTCCTGGCCGATTCACTTTTCATGGTGATGTTGTTTCCAACCTGAATTGATGTAACAGTGGGTGTAGGCATGCGAACCCCGGATATCACTAAGAATTCTGTTTTAGAGTCATTCATTTTCAGTTTAAAATCTATCATCCATTCCCGCACCAGATTTATGCAAGTTTCCATGTTGCTGACTGCAGTGATTGAGTCACTTTGAAGAGATGAATTAAATGTAATGTACAGTTGGGTATCATCCGCATACAGGTGATATGATATGCCATGCCTTTTAAGAAGACGACCCAGAGAAGAAGTGTACAGAGTAAACAAAAGTGGATCAAGAACTGAGCCCTGAGGAACACCACACTTTAACATCTTGCTTTCTGAACCGGTCTTGTTGATATATATTTGTTGACTGCGACCTTCTAGATATTATTTATTTATTTATTGGTGCTTAACGCCACATCAGCATCTAAGGCTATATCGTGGCGAGAAAACAGTAGAAAGTAAAAAGTCATTATCATTTGAGAAGTAAAAAGATATATTTATTTATTTATTGGTGCTTAACGCCACATCAGCAGCTAAGGCTATAGTAAAAAGATTGAATAAAAATAGAAAATAACTACAATAGATCTGTCTGTCAAAGACCGGAGTGATTTAAACAACAATGTGTTGAGAAGGGAAGTGAATAACTTATAAATCAACCTGAAGAACTGAAACTTAATGAGTCCAGATTAAAAGAGTAAAACAAATTTTAAAATTTATTAAAAAGGTTGATTTCCTTCAAGAACGACAGAACTTTATGCGGATTTGTACTGTAAAAAAGGTCTCGAAGAGAGACAACATTGAAATACTGTCGTCTACTAAGATTAAAATCAGTACAATGTAAAAGAATGTGTTCCACTGACAACACCTGCTGGCAGGGAACACACTCTGGTCGCATATTACCCTCTAAGAAAAAAGAATGTGTAAGTCGTGTATGACCAATATGACATCGCTTCAAAACTGCAAGAGCCTTTCTACAAAGGTTACTAGACGGGTAGTGATCTGAAATAGTTGGTCGGAAGCGATGAAGCTTGTTATTTGTCACTCCATCCCATTCCGCCTGCCACATAGATTTGATGTAAATACTGATATGAGGCTTGAAATCACTGAACGGAATCTTAAAATCAGTGAGAGGCTTTGTTAAAGCCTGTTTTGCTGCACTGTCTGCTCTGGTGTTACCAGCGATACCTACATGTCCGGGTAACCAGCAAAACACGATATCATATCGGTCAGACACGAGAGTTGTCAACTTCTCACGAAGTTCCATAATGAGAGGGTTCTTCAACTTGGGTTGAGTAAAGCAAGTAAAGAGGAAAGAGAGTCGGAGAAGATGATCGACTCTCTTTCCTGTACATTCTCGATGTGCTCAAGTGCGAGTTGAATAGCTTTAACTTCAGCTGTGAAAATAGAACTCTGATTCGGTATTCTGATTGAGGTGATATGATCACCAGTAACAGCAGCTGATGATACTTTGTCACCATCTTTAGATCCATCTGTATAGATCCTTGTATATGCACTATACCTGGACTTTATTTCGGCATATTTTTGTTTAAACTGCAAGGAATTGGTATCAGATTTTTTGGTAGAAGCAAGGTCCAAAATAACTGTAGGTTTTTTAAGATGCCAAGGAGGAATGTGTGATTTTTCTTTTATAGATTCAGAATCAATTTTTGCAGACTCCATGTGGGGTTTAACTCTAATTCCCAATGGAGGAATATGTTTCGGATGTCGGTTAAAAAAGTCAACATTTTGAGGTTCTGAAATACAATTAAAAGCAGGATTTGAAGGACTGGCCAAAAGTTTAGACACATATTGGAGAGACAATTTAATTCTGCGCTTCTCGAGAGAGGCCTCCTCTGCTTCAACAAGCATCGAGTCTATTGGGGATGTTCGAAAAGCCCCTAGACTAATTCTAATACCACTATTGTGAATAGCATCAAGAGGTTTTAGGTATGACTTCCTTGCAGAACCGTAAACTATAGAACCGTAATCTAATTTTGATCGAACAAGTGACCTATACAGATGGAGCAAAGTTTTTTGGTCAGCACCCCAATTAGTGCTACCAACGACCTTCAGTAGGTTCAGAGCTCTCTTACATTTAACTTTTAGTTGTTTTATGTGGGAAGTGAAATTCAGTTTGCTGTCAAACAACAAACCTAAGAATTTCACTTCCTTAACAACTTTAATAGGACTCCCATCAAGTTTTAACTCCGGATCGAGGTGATGTTTCCGAAGCTTACAAAAATGAACAATTTGTTTTCATCTTTGAAAATTTGAAACCGTTTTCTGTGGCCCATTTTTGAATTTTGTTTAGGCACAGCTGAAGTTTGCGCTCTATAGCATTCATTTTCTTGCTGCTGTAGCAGATTAAAAAATCATCTACATACAACGAAGAATCTACCATATTCTCAATTGTCTCGATAATGCTATTAATTTTCACCGAAAAAAGGGTAACAGATAAGATACTACCCTGAGGAACCCCCAATTCCTGCTAGTGAGGATCAGATAACGTTGACCCAACACGAACCTGAAATTGGCGGTCCTTTAAAAAGTTTTCAATAAAAAGAGGCATACGCCCTCTCAACCCCATGTTTAAAAGATCTTTTAAAATCCCATACGTCCACGTTGTCTCATATGCCTTCTCCAGATCAAAGAAGATGGCGACCACATGTTCTTTTCCAGCAAAGGCATTTCTAATAAACGTTTCAAGTCTGACCAAATGATCCACAGTACTCTTCTGGTTTCTGAAACCACACTGAACATCTGCAAGCAGATTGTTCGATTCCAAAAACCAGACAAGTCGATCATTGATCATCCTCTCCATAGTTTTGCACAGACAACTTGTTAAGGCAATAGGTCTATAATTACTTGGGTTGCAGTGATCTTTATCAGGCTTAGGAATAGGAATTATAGTAGCTTTTCGCCAGGAAGGTGGAAACTGGCCAGTCACCCATATGTCATTAAAAATAGATAATAAAAGTACAAGTGAAGTTTGAGGCAGATGTTTTAAAAGTTGATAGTGTATTTGATCAGGTCCAGTGGCAGAATCCTTTGCTCTATGCAAAGAGTTACTTAACTCTTCCATAGAGAAAGGTTCGTTGTAGTCCTCTAAGTTATTGGATGTAAATTTAATCTTGTGTTTTTCTTGTTGTTTTTTTAAGTTTGAGGAACTCTGGGTTACTATTTTCAGACGACGAATGTTTAGAAAATGTAGAGGCCAACTTGTTTGAAATTTCTTGTTTTGATGTTATGAGTGTGTTGTTATCTTTTAGGTGTTGTACTGCTGATTTTGTTTCTTTTCCTTTAATTTTTTTAATCATTTTCCAAATTTTAGTGATGGGAGTGTTTTGATTTAGTTTCGAAACGTAAGTTTCCCATGAACTTTTCTTTTTATGTTTTAAAAGTCGTCTTGTTTTTGCCCGATTTATACGTAATCTATCCAAATTGTGTGTAGTTGGTGACTTATTAAATTCCCTCTCAAATTTCTTGCGATCTTTTATAGCCTGTTTGCACTCAGTATCAAACCATGGTTTAGTGAAACGTTTTGGATTTGCCGAGGTTTTAGGAATGACTTGGCTTGCAATGTCAATCAACTCTGTGGTGAAGTGTTCAATCTGGTCAGTACTGTCCTGAAATTTCTCGCGTGTGAGGCGTTCAGAACAAACCGATGAGAAAGTGTCCCAGTCAGCCTTTCTAAAATTCCACTGGGGCACCCTCTCATCATCCGCCGGAACTACACTCTCCAACACAACCGGAAAGTGGTCACTCCCGCACAAGTCATCTTCTGCCTTCCATGAAAAATCAAGGAAGACAGAAGGGCATGCAATTGTTAAATCAATTCAAGTGTAAGAACCAGATGCGGGGTGCAGGTAAGTATCTGAACCATCATTGAACAAGCACAAGTCATATTTTGTAATGAACTCTTCTACAGTTTTACCTTTTGCATCTTCTTGACTGCAGGAATTACCCCAAAGGGAGCTATGTGCGTTAAAATCGCCCAACAAAATGCATGGGGTTGGGAGTTGTCGGACCAGCAGCTCAAGATCATTCAGTTGTAAGGCTTTACTTGGTGAAACGTAAATGGAACAAAGTGTAACTGTTTTGTCCAAAGTTAGGCGTACCGCCACAGCCTGTAAATTTGTTTGTAGTGGTACAGAACTGTGAATGATGTCGTTCCTAACCAAGACACTCGTTCCACGAATATGAAGATCATTATCATCTGCCCAGGCATTATACGGTGTATAATGCTTAAAGGTTGAATGACCTTGAGCCTCGGGTTTCTTTAAAAGAGTTTCCTGCAGGCAAAAAGCAGCAGGTTTATATTTTTGGCTGAGAAGACCCAGTTCATTAAAATTGGCTCTAAAACCTCGACAATTCTACTGTATTATGTTATTTTTGTTTGTATTAGTCATATTTCTAGGGAGATTTAGAGGGTGGACGTATGGGCGAAATTGCCCCTGTAATATTCTTTGGTGAATTTTTCCTCGGGGATCTATTCTTTGAAGAAGTCGGACGTAATTGTTCGAATGTATCATCGATACAATCACCTACCTCCATATCCTCAAGACCTTCAAACCTGTTGCGAACAACAGGGTTTTGAAGAACCTTAGGTAATCTGTCCGATAATTGTTTTTGTTTCACTTTTTCTTTTTTCTTTTCCTCTTTTTCTAACTTTTTAATTTGACTCTGACTCATATTGAGCTGTTGTGATCTTTGTTCTGGTTTAGACTTTGTTTTGTTTTGCTCATTTGTATGCTCTGAATTAGTGGCATGTTCCTTATTTTGAACAGGTTTAGATGTATTGTTTCCTGATTTTTGTTCTGTTTTATCTTCTGTTGTTTTTGAAGTTGTTGGCTCTGGTTTAGGATTTTGTTCTTTTTTCTGTTCAAATTTTGTTTTTAACTTCTCTGTTGTTTGCATTGCATTATTTGTTTGTGTTGACTGTGTCTCGATTTGATCTATTGTGAAACTCTGTACTAAAGATGGAATAGTACCTTTAAGCCAGGTGTATTGGGTTTGGCATTCCACTGACGTTGTTGACAATTTTTGACATAATTGTTTTGCATATGATGGTATTGATAAATTCATGCCAGGCATTGATGAAACTATTTCTCTGGCCTCTTTGAAACTGATTTGTCGCTCACATTTAATTTTCTGTATTTCTTTTTCTTTCCTCCAAACAGGGCAATCCTTGGATGCAGCTACATGATTGCCCTGGCAGTTACAACATTTGATGGCATTACTGCACTGGCCTAGATGTTCCTCGCCACATTTAAAACAGATTTGTTTTCCTCTACAGGTATTCTGGCCATGTCCATACTTCTGACATTTGAAACATCGAAGTGGATTTGGTATAAATAAATCCACTCCGACGCTCATGTATCCTATTTTTAGTGCCTTTGGTGGTTGAGACGAATTAAAAGTTAAAATATACGTGTTAGTTGGTACAGGTTTTCCATCTTTTTTAATCACTATCCTTTTAACTGCAGTAACACCCTGAGATTTTAGTTCTTTTTCAATTTCTAGCTCGTCAATGCCTGACAGTTCTCTTGTACGCAATACGCCTTTGCAGCTGTTTAGAGTTTTGTGAGTAAAGACGTTGACCTCCATATTGACGAGTTTGTCCATCTTTAGCAAATTGATTGCTTGCATTTCCCTTCTACATTCTATAAGTATTGCCCCTGATCGAAGTTTTTTCACATTTTTAACATCTCCAGCTATTCCTTTGATGGCCTTTTCCAATGCAAAGGGGTTAATATCTGATGCTCTTTTATCTTCATTATTTGCATAAATTATAACAAATTTTGGCCAGTTGTTCACAATAATTTGTTCTTTTTCAAGATCGGAGTCAGAATCAGAGTCTGTAAATTTCAAATCGTGCTCTAGTTTGTGTTTTTTGGTTGTTGTAGCCATATTTAAGTTATTAATGATTCACTGCCCCGGCTCCCACCCACCACGGAGTCCAACAAGGGGTAGGGTTACTGCCATGCAGTGAACCCACCGGGTTGCCGGTATTCCCACATACCTGGTATGGGGCAGTATACTCAGCCAGTGTTGATACCGAAGTATGCCACTGGCTGATTGGCCCGTGTGTGGAAGTGCCAGGTCTTCAGATGGCGATCATCCAATCAATCACTACACGAAACACTATAATTACAGTTGCCATGTATAAATTAAACAGACAGCGCAGCAAAACTAAGTATTTCATAAACTAGAACGTTTAAAACAGTACACATTGGCAATTATGATGTGTGAGAAAAGGAAATGACTGATTGAATGACCACCAAATGCCCCTCCCCCCCCCCCCCCCGACGTGACACCCAGTACTTTTTGGGGTGGGGGCTCCCGATTGGCCAGAACGGACCATCCGACCATCCTTCTACTCCCGAAATTGGGGCCAAAGCAGTGTGTTGAACATTATCTCCGAAATGGAGACCAGGGCTCCATCCCGGAGATTGCCCTAAACGGGGCCCGAGTCCTCAACTGCCAGGATTCCTTCTTCCGGGCCTTCGGAACGCACCTCACGGGAGAACAAGGTGTATGTATTTCGCAGCGAACCAGCTCAATTGAGCAAACCTGCCAATTAAAAATTAGCAAACCTGCCCAATTGAGCAGGCCGTCCTCTATCCGCCACCTGAGGACCCGCCTAGTAGGGGATGATCAAACCCCCCTAGGACCTTCTAGATATGATGCAAACCATGATAAGACCGTTCCACATATGCCATGCTGTGTCAATGTCTGCAAAAGAATATCATGGTCGACTGTGTCGAATGCTGCTGACAAATCCAAGAGAACAAGCAGTATAGCCTTACCCTCAGACAATGATTTAACAATGTCGTTGTTGACTCGCAGTAAAGCTGTCTCTGTACTGTGATTGGCCCTGTATGCAGACTGGAAAGGCTCTAAAAGATCATTTTCATGCAGATGTTTTTTGAGTTGTGAAGCAACAACCTTTTCCAACAATTTAGACAGGAAAGAGAGGTTCGATACTGGTCGATAATTCTTCAGGTTGTCAGGATCAAGAGATGGCTTCTTGATGAGTGGAGTAACAAGTGCTTTTTCAGTGGGCGTGGAACAAATCCCTCATGAAGGGATGCAGATATAATAGATGATATGGCTGGCAGAAGATGATCAATTGTCTCTTTCAGAAGGAATGCTGGAATTTCATCTAGATCATTGGATTTATTGGATGATGACAAAATCATTTTTCGAATATTTTCTTCCAAGACAGTGTGAAAACTGGAAAAATCTCTTTTTATGTCAAGTTGATCAAACTCTGGTGGTTCACGTGATGGTATACTATCCAGGATTAATTGAATTTTGGTTACGAAAAAATCACTGAATTTTTCCAGAATTTCATTGGTATTTAGATGATCTGGGAGAATGACTTTTTGTTCTTTACCAAGGAGACTATTGGTTACCGAGAATAACACCCTAGTATTTGATGACCCCTCTATCAGAGAATTGTAGTACTCCCTCTTCGCTTTTTTGATGATCTTATTAGTTGTATTTCTTTGGTGGCAGAACATCTGCCGGTGAATCTCAAGCTTCGTTTTGTTGTATAGACGCTCAAGTCTGCGACGCTGTTGTTTAGCAGCTCTAACGTCTTCTGTAAACCACTCCACTTTTTCCCTATGAGTTATAACTTTTGACTTTGGTGGTGCATGTTCAGCCATGATGCCCTTAAGAGTTTCTTCAAATAAAGATAACAGTCGCTCATATGATCCATGACTACTACAAAAATAATTTGGAGACAGTGTTGATGAACTTATATCCATTTTCAAGGAATCAATGTTGATGCATTTATATTTTCGATAAGTAATTTTCTTGGGAGGAATTTTGGAGGTTGCTCATAACACCACCCCTTTTCACTGTTTTCATAATCCCAAAGAAATATTTTGTGTAATAAGCGACCTGTATCAGATTAACCAGACGATTCCAAAGTCGGAGCATATTAATCCATCTTCTTTCAATTGACTGAGTCAGTCCCATTTCACCAGTTACTGCCAACGTTGGCGTAAACCTGTGAACACCTAAGTAATAAATTAAGTACTTATTTTGTACTGTGTCACATGCTAATTTTTTTAACCCCCACACCACTGATGCGTAATTAAGTATTGGCAACACAACATTCATACAATTTCTGATACGTTGAAAATCCAATATCTTTGTATGAATATATTTTAGAAATCATAGCACCTAAGGCTCCGCTTCCAGCTTTAGCTAACACAATATGTACTAAGCGCTTCCGTGCCCATAGTACTGAGCTATGGGGATTAAGTGCCTTGCTCAAGAACGCAATGTGATCGCCACGAGTGGGCATCGAACTCCCGAACTTCTAGTCCGAAGTCAAACACCTAGCCACTGAGCTACACACCACACCCACACAATCTTGCTCCCATGTGTAGTAGTCAAACCGCTGATTGGAAAATGACAGCTGAAGACAAAGAGTTTTGCTTTACATCACCATGGCAAGTATATTTGACAAATCAAAGTCATACACAAGTTGAGCTACAGTGTAACTGACACTTTCTTATATATATAAATATACGTGTTATTTATGAGTTATTTATGGTAAGGGGGGGGGGGGGGGGGGGGCAATGAATTATATTATATGGTGTTCAAGGATACGGTGCAAGAATTAGCGTTAAAGAGAATGTATGGCAATGAACGTATGTAGAAAATGAAAATACAATGACCATACATTTACATAAACATTAGCAGACCATGCCGGTATGACAGGAATGATAGTCCGTAGGAAAATTAGTCCCTCTGGACTATTATTCCGCGGAATTATAGTCCTAGGTCTAACATTTCTAGGAATAGTAGTCCGCCGGACTACTATTCCTAGAAATGTTAGACCTAGGACTATAATTCCGCGGAATAATAGTGGCGGACTACTATTCCTAGAAATGTTAGACCTAGGACTATAATTCCGCGGAATAATAGTCCAGAGGGAGTAACGTTTCTACGGACTATTATTCCTGTCACACCGGCATCTTTAGTTTTAATGCGCTCCGAATATTAGTAAATTAAAATCTATATTTCTTGAAGTTCTGAACTTTTATAACCTAGTAAAATACTAAAAAAAACTGCCTGAAACTTCGTTAAAATGATAATTCTCCACTCTTCATGTCAAAGAGTCTCTATTACTATAACGGTTACAATATATATACTTTTGGTCTACTTCAACCCCTTATATATCATTGGTCTCCTTAAACATATATTATACATATTATATATTTATGGTCCCCCTAAACCCCCTCAAACAGTTACCAAATATTAGGGAGACCAATTTTTTTTATATACTTCTTATTTTTTAACCTGCATCAAATAAATTTCATATCACTAATTTAGGACTTCAAAACTAACAATTTATAAAATTAAATATACATTAACATTATTTAAAAAAAATATATAAATTGTCTACTTAATGCCGAGAAATAACTCCGGTCCCCCTAATGCCTTTATTAGGATTATATAAAGTATATATTTATATATATATAAAGTCTTTTTTGTGCGTGTGTTAAGCCCATGGGCTCTATCAGGATTTCGGCTTTAAACTACATTCATTATTATTATTATTATTAGTAGTAGTAGTAGTAGTATTATTATCAGCGACACAATCTAAAAATACCCCCCCCCCCCCCGCCCCCGCCCACACACATACACACACTCCCAACCCCATTTTTATAGAATCAAGTCACTACAAGTTAACATCGGCACAATGTTACCTACCTTGTTAGATAAATTCTCTTAACTATGACATAATGAGTCACCTGGTTAGGCATACCAGGTAACCCTTATCCTAAGCCTTTAACTTGTACAGAACATAATTCTCTTATATATTGCGTAATCTGACATAAGGTATCAGTGCTTGACAACAGAAATATCTTATTGTAACCCTCATATCTCTTACATCAGACACACATACACCAACAAAAAGGACATTAATAATTTTTTTAACGTCGTTGTGCGTCATAATGTTTTAAAATTCATTTGGGCATAGAGGGATGTTCTAGTTTTGTGACCCAAGGATGTCGTAGCCTTGTGATTTTTAGAAATGTCGCAAAAAATTAACGAAGGGGCAAGACGTACAGAGGCGTTGGATATGGGGAGAGGCTAAACTGTTATGGGCACGTCAATGGTGTAGGTATAACGGTGGGGCAAGGGCCATAATATAGAAGAAGCCAAAAATGGTGCAGGTGAAACGACGTAGGCAAGAGCTTTGGAGATGGTGAGCCCGAAATGATATGGGGTAGCCAAAATACAGGGAGAGGCTATAATTGTGTAGCCACAGTGCTGGGCTGGGGAGGATTAAATATAGGCTTAACAGATTTGTGTGCCAAAGTTATGATCGCAGGTGGAAAGTAGGATTTTAGGGGTACAGGAATGGCGTTTCAAGTAATCCGACTGTAGGACTACTACTATTACTGTTTTAAAACTTGAATACATAATCAACATCGTGTGCGTATTTGATCTGTTATGTGGAGCTTTTGGAGTTGTACCCCTAAACATGGTACGCATTTCATGCATTGTAAAACCGTGTTACTATTTTTCTTTTCTGTCTTCAGATGCACAGTTGGATCGTCTTGGTAGACTTGCTGATAGGTTCTATCAAAGAACTAGAGAAATTATGCAGAATCCCACGGAAGCATCGTCGTTTGCGATGACAATAGCAAACAGCTTTTCCAGAAGGTCTGCTACGACGTCATCTCGGCAAACTAGGCCTAGAGAGACAAGGGGAAGGCCAACAAACGTACTGCATCTTAAATTTATTTGTTTGAGAAGCCCGGAAACATGCACGACAGCAAGGCTAAATTATGGAGTACTCAGAAGATATGGCCTAGGTAATTACTAGATTAGTAATCTTGCTTTTCACATTATGATGTACTTTTTCAAAATCCCCCTAGTTGTTTTCTCCACTTCTCACATATCCATTTCTACATTCGTCAAACAGGTCATTTTCAACAGATGCAACGGTCAGTCTGAATTATCTAGTAGCTTATTGTTCCGTCACCCAACATTCTGCCTTCACACTTAATAAATGATGTGTCCTCATACATAAAATGTCCACTGACAACTTGATATTCATTTTTTTTTATGCGTGCAAGGTCAAATCGTGAGTTCAGTACCATGTGACAACACGAGTTTCCATTGGAATACCATAGACCCTGGAAGGTTACATTCAATTGACTTATCTGCCACGACCAGAACATTTACCTTTGTTTTTAAACATCGAGCCAAGAGGAAGCAATAACACTGGGATCGACAAGTCACCTTAAATTGTCCATTACAATATTCGGAGTATACGATTTAACCTTTCCTAGATCGGCGAGATTGTTAGGGAGTTTGACGTCGTTTGTTACTTTTGGCTTCGAAAATATAATGCTACTTGACATTTCTAGCTCAATTATTTTATTATTATTATTTATTGGTGCTTTACGCCACATCAGCAGCTTAGGCTATATCGTGGCGATGAAAGAGTATATTTAAAAAATACCATTGATTAAAATATGAAACAAATGGAATAAGAGGGTTAAAAAAGTTGAGTGTGAAACATAATGAGAAAGTGAGACCAGTAGTTCAAAAAATACTGTGTAAATCAACCTGTGAAATAAACATGGATAGATGAAATTTAAAAAGGTAAAAACAATTTAAAATTTATTAAAAAGGTTGATTTCCTTCAGGAACGACAAAACTTTATGAGAATTTGTCTTGTAAAACAGGTCTCTAAGAGACACAACATTAAAATACTGTCGTCTAACAAGATTAAAATCTGTACAGTGCAATAGAATGTGCTCCACTGTCAACACCTGCTGGCAGGGAACACACTCTGGTCGCAAATTACCCTCCAACAAAAAGGAATGTGTAAGTCGTGTATGACCAATATGACATCGCGTCAAAACTGCAAGATCCTTTCTACAAAGGTTACTAGACGGGTAGTGATCTGAAATAGTTGGTCGGAAGCGATCAAGCTTGTTGTTTGTCGCTCCATCCCATTCCGCCTGCCACATAGATTTGATGTAGTTACTAATATGTGGTTTGAAATCACTGAAAGGGATGTTAAAATCAGTGAGAGGCTTGGCTAAAGCCTGTTTTGCTGCACTGTCTGCTTTGGTGTTACCAGCGATACCTACATGTCCGGGTAACTAGCAAAACACGATATCATATCGGTCAGACATGAGAGTTGTTAACTTCTCACGAAGCTCCAAAATGAGAGGGTTCCTCAACCTGGGGTTGAGTAAAGCAAGTAAAGAGGAAAGAGAGTCGGAGAAGATGATCGACTCTCTTTCCTGTGCATTCTCGATGTGCTCAAGTGCGAGTTGAATAGCTTTAACTTCAGCTGCGAAAATAGAACTCTGATTCGGTATTCTGATTGAGGTGATATGATCACCAGTAACAGCAGCTGATGATACTTTGTCATCATCTTTAGATCCATCCGTATAGATCCTTGTATATGCACTATACCGTGACTTTATTTCGGCATTTTTCTGTTTAAACTACAAGGAATTGGTATCAGATTTTTTGGAAGAAGCAAGGTCCAAAATAACTGTAGGTTTTCTAAGATGCCAAGGAGGAATATGTGATTTACGGTTTTCTTTTATACAATTAGAATCAATTTTGGCAGACTCCATGTGGGGTTTAATTCTAATTCCCAATGGAGGAATATGTTTCTGGTGGCAGTTAAAAAACTCAACATTTTGAGGTTCTGAAACACAATTATAAACAGGATTTTATTTATTAGCCAAAAGTTTAGATGCATATTGAAGCGACAGTTTAATTCGACGCTTCTCAAGAGAAGGCTCCTCAGCTTCAACAAGCATTGAATCTATTGGTGATGTTCGAAATGCACCTAGACTAATTCTAATGCCACTATTATGAATCGCATCAAGTGGCTTGAGATACGATTTCTTTGCAGATCCGTACACTACAGAACCATAATCTAATTTAGATCGAACAAGTGATCTATACAGATGAAGTAAAGTTTTTTGATCAGCACCTCAATCAGTGCTACCAACTACCTTCAAGAGGTTCAGTGCCCTTTTACATTTTACCTTTAGTTGTTTTATGTGGGAAGTGAAATTCAGTTTGTTGTCAAACAACAAACCTAAGAACTTCACTTCCTTAACAATTCTAATAGGACTACCATCGATTTTCAACTCCGGATCGAGGTGATGTTTCCGATGTTTGCAAAAATGAACACAATTCGTTTTTGTCTTTGAAAATTTAAAACCATTTTTGATAGCCCATTTTTGAATCCTATTTAAACACAGCTGAAGTTTGCGCTCTATAGCATTCATCTTTTTGCTGCTATAGCAGATCAAAAAGTCATCGACATACAATGAGGAATCAACCATATTCTCAATTGCGTCGATGATGCTATTAATCTTAATTGAAAAGAGGGTAATGGATAAAATACTACCCTGAGGAACCCCCAATTCCTGCTCATGAGGATCAGATAACGTTGACCCAACACGAACCTGAAATTGGCGGTCCTTTAAAAAAAATTCAATAAAAAGAGGCATACGCCCTCTCAACCCCATGTTGAAAAGATCTTTTAAAATCCCATACATCCCCGTTGTGTCATATGCCTTTTCCAGGTCAAAGAAGATGGCGACCACATGTTCTTTTCTGGCGAAGGCATTTCTTATAAACGTTTCAAGTCTAACCAAATGATCCACAGTACTTCTCTGGTTTCTGAAACCACACTGAACATTCGCAAGTAGATTGTTCGATTCCAGAAACCAGACAAGTCGATCATTGATCATCCTTTCCATGGTTTTACACAGACAACTTGTTAAAGCGATAGGCCTATAATTACTTGGGTTGCTGTGATCTTTATCAGGCTTTGGAATGGGAATTATTGTAGCTTTATGCCAAGAAGGTGGAAATTGGCCAGTCACCCATATGCCATTGAAAACTGATAGTAAAAGTTCAAGTGATGATTGAGGCAGATGCTTTAAAATTTTGTAATGTATCTCATCGGGTCCGGTGGCAGTATCCTTTGCTCTATGCAAAGAGTTAGTTAACTCTTCCATAGAGAAAGGTTCGTTATAATCTTCTAAATTGTTGGAGGTAAATTTGAGCTTTTGTTTTTCTTGCTGTTTTTTAATTTTGAGAAATTCTGGATTACAGTTTTCAGACGACGAATGTTTCGAAAATGTGGAGGCCAATTTGTTTGAAATTTCTTTTTTTGATGTGATAAGCGTGTTGTTGTCTTTCAGATGTTGTACAGTTGATTTGGTTTCTTTGCCTTTAATTTTTTAATCATTTTCCAAATTTTGTTGATGGGAGTGTTTTGGTTAAGCTTTGAAACATAAGTTTCCCAAGAACTTTTCTTTTTTTGTTTAATTAGTCGTCTTGTTTTTGCCCAATTTATACGTAATTTATCTAAATTAATTGTGGATGGTGATTTGTTGAATTCCCGTTCAATTTTCTTGCGATCCTTTATAGCCTGTTTACATTCATTATCAAACCATGGTTTGGTGAAACGTTTTGGATTTGTCGAGGTTTTAGGAATGACTTGGCTTGCAATATCAAGTAACTCTGTTGTAAAATGTTCAATCTGGTCAGCACTTTCACTAAATTTCTCCAGTGTGAGGCGTTCCGAACAAAGGCCCCTCAGTCAGCCTTTTTAAAGCTCCACTGAGGCACCCTCCCATCGTCTGCCAGAACCACACTCTCCAACACAACTGGAAAGTGGTCACTCCCACACAAGTCGCCTTCCACCTTCCAAGAATAATCGAGAAAGAGGGAAGGGCTTGCAATTGAAAGATCAATTGAAGTATAAGAACCAGATGCGGGGTGCAGATAAGTGTCTGACCCATCATTGAACAAGCACAAGTCATATTTTGTAATAAACTCTTCCACAGTTTTCCCTTTTGCATCCTCTTGACTGCAGGAATTACCCCAACGGGGGTTATGAGCGTTAGAATCACCCAACAAAATGTATGGAGTTGGGAGCTGTTGGACCAGAAGCTCAAGATCATTCAGTTGTAGAGCTTTACTTGGTGAAACTTAAATAGAACAAAGTGTAACCGTTTTGTCTAAAGTTGGGCATACCGCCACAGCCTGTAAGTTTGTATTCAAAGGTACAGATCTGTGAATGATATCATCTCTAACTAAAACAGATGTTCCACGAATATGAAGATCATTATCATCTGCCCAGGCATTATAATGCTTAAAAGCTGAATGACCTTGAGCCTCGGGCTTCTTTAAAAGAGTTTCCTGCAGGCAAAAAGCAGCAGGTTCATATTTTTGGCTAAGAAGGCCCAGTTCATTAAAATTCGCCCTAAAACCTCGACAATTCCACTGTACAATATTTTGTTTTGGTATATTATCCATGTTTAAGCGGTGATTTGGATGGTGGATGTATGGGCGAAATTGCCCCAGTGTTTTTTCTCGGTGATGTTTTACGTGGGGACTTCCCTGAGAGGACTTCAGTTGTAGTTTAGTTGAAAAGGTGTCATCGATGCATTCATCGACTGACATTTCTTCAATTCCGTCAAACATGTTGTTTGTAACAACATTCTGAAGTCGTTTTGGCATTCTGTCTGACGTTAATTTTTGTTGCTCTTTCTCTTTTTGCTTCTGCTCTCTTTCTAGTTTTTTCCTCTGACTCTGACTCAGATTTTTATGCTGGGGTGTTTGCTGCTGATGTGGTTTCGGTTTACTCGATTCATTTATCTGTGCAGGTTTAGATTGTTCTTTATTCTGTTCTGATTTTGATGGACCATTTGCATGTTCTTGTTTTTGTTTAATGCTTGACAATTTCTCTGTTAAAACTTGATCGTTTGTTTGAGTTGATTCTGGCTTTGTTTGATCGGTATTTTCAATTGAAAAGGCTTGTAATAAGGATGGTAAAGTGCTGTTATTAATCCAGGTATATGCTGTCTGGCATTCCACGGACTTAGTTGGTATTTTGTGCTTCAACATTGTGGCGTATGTTGGCGTTGATGTATTCATGCCTGGCATAGCTAAAACAATTTCTCTGGCCTCTTAGAAACTTACTTGTCGCTCACATTTGATTTTCTGTATTGTCTTCTCTTTTTTCCATACAGGGCAATCTTTGGAAGATGACACATGATTGCCCTGACAGTTTATACATTTTATGGGGTTGTTACATTGGTCCTGGTGGTGTTGTCCACATTTATAACAGATGGCCTGACCCCTACAATTATTTTGCCCATGACCATATTTTTGGCATCGGAAACAGCGAAGTGGATTTGGGATGTACAAATCCACTCCGATGTTCATATAACCAACCTTAATTGACTTAGGTGGTTGTGCAGAGTCAAACGTTAGGATATAAGTGTTGGTTTTAATTGTTGTACCGTCCTTTTTAATTTCAATTCTTCTGACGTCCGTGACTCCCTGTGGTTCAAGTTCTTTCTTAATTTCAAGTACATCTATTCTAGACAGTTCCCTGGTTCTTAATACCCCTTTACTTCTGTTGAGTGACTCACGTGGAAAAGCATTAACCTGCATGTCTGAAATTTTCTCGATCTTTAATAAATTTGTAGCCTGGACTTCAGTTCTACACTCAACTAACAAACCCCCCGATCTTAGTTTTTTCACACCTTCTACTGTTCCAGCAATTCCTTTGATGGTTTTTTCTACAGCAAACGGATTAACATCTGATGCTTTTTTTCCTTCATCTGCTGAATAAATGATAATGAATTTTGGCCATCTTTTATCAATTTGTGTAAGTCCTGTTTCTTTTTCTGAGTCTGAGTCAGCTAAAATATAATCCCAACCTCGTTTTTGTTTTTTTATGGGTTTAGTATCCATAGTATAGTAATGTTAATTTCTTCATTCCATGACTCCCACCCTTACTCTGAGCCCAACTTAGGGGGTTACGTTGCGGATAACCAGCAAACAGCACCAAGAGTACATGGAAAGCATACTCCCCCAGTGTTGATGCTAGTGCATACCGCTGGAGGATTGACCCGTCGAATGTTTATGGGAAGTGCCAGGTCGTGGCAGCCATTCAACCAACCATTTCATTAAAAACGAGTACATCAAGAACTACTACTGATTGAGGATCAACGCAGACAGTGCAACAAAATGAAAGCTGTTAAAAAAGTATTAAGATCATTAAAAATCGGTATAGGGTAGTAGTGATAAAATCCAAATAAAAGAAATGACTGGCTGAATGATCACCCAATGCCCCCCGACGTGACACCTGATATTTTTGGGGTTGGGGGCTCCCGATTGATCAGAACGGGCCGTCCGACCATCCGTCTACACCCGAAATTGGGGCCAAAGCAGTGTGTTGGACATTATCTGAAAAAAATGGAGACCAGGGCCAAACAGGGTTTACAACCTGATATCCATCTTGGGAGACTGCCCTAACCGGGGCCACGAGTCCTCAACTGCCAGGATTCCTTCTTCCGGGGCCTTCGGAACACACCTCATGGGAGAACAAGGTGCCTGCCAGATGGAATTAGCAGGGTTGATCATATTTTGGTCTGGGGCTGCATATTCGTGTATTTCGCAGAGAACCAACTCAATTGAGCAAACCTGCCAATTAGAAATTAGCAAACCTGCCCAATTGAGCAGGCCGTCCTCTATCCGCCACCTGAGGACCTGCCTAGTAGGGGATGATCAAACCCCCCTAGGAAGTGAAACACTCTATGGAAACGAAGGGAAATAACTTAGTAAACAATGATGATTACCCATATGGGGAACAACAGCAACAAAAACTTAGAAATTCTCAACCGGAAACCATAATCATAAATTATGGGGCTGCTTCTTTGAATAGTGTCTTAGTGAACATCAAAGGACAACGAGTATGTGCCTTATTAGATACAGGGGCACAGACAAGTTGTATTAGTACAAAATTTTGGAAAAATCTTAAAACACCGACCAAAATTAATTGGTGACAAAAATTCTTTGCCTCGCATTGCAGGTATTACTGGGAATGACACTCTCCCTCGAGGAAAAGTTAGACTTGAATTTTATATTCAAGGAATTTATCAGGTGCATGAGTTCCTTGTCATAAATGAATTGAATCGAAGCATGTTGTTAGGGATGGATTGGATAAGGGGCAATCGAGTTAATTTATATTGGGAATTTCATAAATTGAGATTAGATGGTCACTATGTACCCATTGTTCAAGATATACAGGTGAGTTGTCTTATTCGGCTGATTAATCAGGTTGAACTTAAACCACAGTCCACTTGTTTGTGTACAGCAAAAGCTTCCGGTGCAAAATCTGTCTTTGACACAAAATACTTAGAACATCATGGATTGACTAAAGGTCACGTGGCTGAACAGCCTGGCCTCTTAGTCAGTAATAGTATAGTAACTAATGGAAATGAAACCATACCTGTACTGTTGGTGAACAGTACCAACAAACATTACACCTTAAAGAGGGGATGTGTGATTTGAGCCAATAGAACAGGAAGAAAAAGTCTTAGAAGTTAATCAGATCTTAACTCAAAATACACCTGAAGACCAGATCACAGATGCTGACATACAGGTGCCTGAAGACAAACGGCACCTGTTGATGCCAGTCATCAATAATAATAGAGACTTGTTTGCAAAAACTGATAAAGAATTAACTCAGACAGACACAGTTAAGATGCGCATCGACACTGGTGATGCGCCACAAATAAAAAGTAGAGAATATAGAGTTCCATTACTTAAGAGAAAAATTATGGACGAAGCACTTGAAGAAATGCTTCAATCCGGAATTATTTGAAGATCAAATAGTGCATGGAGTTTTCCGTGCTTGCTCGTGGACAAGAAAGACGGCTCAAAACGCTTCTGCATTGATTTCCGCACGAAAGTTACGAACTGGTCGCTTCCATTAATTGATGACATCTTTACGTTATTGAATGGATGTCAGTACTTCACCACCCTTGACATGAAGTCAGGTTACTGGCAAGTCAAGATGGATGAAGAAGACAGACCTAAGACAGCCTTTGTTTGCCATAAGGGCCTTTATGAGTTCAATGTGATGACCTTTGGACTCGTTAATGTGCCCTCCGTGTATCAATCCCTCATGACAAGCATCTTGGAAGGTCTAGAGGATTTTTCTCTGGCCTACCTTGACGATATTTTGATCTTCAGCCGTGACGTCAAATCTCATATTGACCACATTAAACAAGTGTTTGGTCGACTACAAAAACATAAATTGAAGCTAAAAGCTAAAAAGTATTCCTTCTTTCAATCTGAAACATCTTATCTTGGTTTTGTAATTAGTAAAGATGGAATTAAACCTGAGACCTCGAAGGTCGAGGTCATTTGAAAATTAAGTCTGCCGAAAATGGTAACAGAAGTGAGATCTTTTATGGGCATGACCTCATACTATCGTAGATTTATTCCTCTGTTCAGCGGAATTGCTCAACCACTATTAGAACTGACAAAGAAATATGCTAGATTTCAGTGGCGTGACACTCATCAAAAAGCCTTTCAAGAGTTGAAAGACCGTTTAACTCAAGTTGCTCATTTGTCATATCCAGATCCGAGAAAGCCTTACGTGCTTTACACAGATGCCAGTGGCCGCTGTGTCGGAGCGGTTTTGGCACAACCATGTGATGACGAAACAGGTCAACTACCTGGAGTTCCTGATGAGAAACCCATTGTCTTCCTATCTCATAAGTTGGGAGAAACCCAACAGAAATGGTCGACATTTGAAAAAGGTGCTTTCGCTATCTCTTATGCTTTGGATAAATTCAATAGCTACTTACAGGGAGCAGAGTTTGTTATTAAGACAGACCATGCCCCCTTGCAGTACTTGTTGAAAAGTCCGCAAAACAATGCCAAAGTACAATGCTGGGCATTGAAGATAGCTAGCTACAATTGTAAGATTGAATATTTACCAGGTAGAAAGAATACATGTGCTGACCTACTTTCTCGTTTACCTGAGGGAATCGCGAACGCTGACCCCCGGGTACGAGATGGATAATGTAGAAAATCAGAAAGCATTACAAATTGGAATTATCAATAGTAACAAAATTGATCCTCAAAGATATGTACATGTCGTCACAGATGAACCTCAGGTTCCGCCCGAACCACAAGCAATTAATTACAAAGACTTGGATATGAAGGTAGAGCAACAGAAAGATGAAAAGATTGTAGAAATCATTAAGAAGTATCAAGGTAACAATACCCCTGCACACATTAGTAGTAGATACCTCATGGTTGAGGGAGTATTATATTACATCAGTACAGTTGATGATAATCAGCAAGTACGCTTGTGCATACCTGAACAATTACATGCAGATGTGTTGAAACAATACCATGACGACTTAGGTCACCTTGGCATAGACAAAGTATACAATAATATCAGTAGAAAATATAATTGGAAAGATTTATATAAACATATTTATAAACATGTAGAGAATTGTCTTGTGTTTCGAGCTCGTACTTTGCAATTGCAAGAGACTGATAGACCTCCATACCCTTTTGCTAAAATAGCATTGGATATGAGTGGTCCACACCCTGAGACTTTATCAGGAAACAAATACATTGTGACCTTCATAGATATTTATTCTGGCTGGCCCGAAGCGTTTCCAGTGCCTGATAAAAAGGCAGAAACAATTGCTAACTTGATAATAGATCAATTTTTCCAAGATTTGGATGTCCTTTAGAAATATTAACAGACAATGGTTCTGAAAATGTAAATGCAGTGATGACATATTTAACTGATTATTTCAAGATACATCATGTGACCACCTCCTACTTCCATCCACAATCCAATGGGAAGGTGGAGAGGCTACATAGAACGCTGAATGACATCTTAGCGAAACTAGCTCGAGAAGAATTAGAAACATGGGATTTATTCCTAAACCAAGCTATGGCAGCCATCAGGTTTAATGGCAGCGAATTTTCTGGATTCTCTCCATTTTATCTGGTGTATGGCAGAGATGTGGTTTTACCACTCGACAATATACTTAAACCTCGAGAAAAATATGTAGGTGAAGAACCTCATAAGATAGCCATTCAGGAACAACATAAAGCATTTAGAAAACAACAAGCTGCAAAAAAGAAATGAGTATTAAAGCAACAAAGATTGCATATACTCCTCAGGTAAGTCTAAAGGAAAATTAGAATCGAAATGGGACTACCCATTTCGAGTCATTGAGAGAACAGGTCCAGTGAGTTACAAGATACAAGATCAGTTAACTCGAAGAATAATAACATGTCATGGAGAAAGACTTAGTAAAGCGCCTCAAGAATGGGAGGTGCCTCAGCCTGACCAACCTGTCAGAGCGCGACGAGTACAACGTTATGCTGCCCCATTAGAACAGTCGATTACTGAAGACAGTAGCAGTAGTGACAGTAATGAAAGTGACGATATGCAAGGGATTCAAGAAAAACACCCCTTGACGTCACTGATTTAGAATAAATGACAAAGACGAGAACATTCTTCTTCAGAAGAAGATGGTGTTCCATTAGCAGAATTAAGACAACAAGTACAACAGGTACGAGATTACAAGAAATGTATGAAAGAGCTACAAGCTCCTTCAGCTGATCAACAACCATCACGGTTCATTGCTGACGATCGAAATGATCGATTAAATGATTCAACGATGGAAGTTGATCAATTACAAATCACAAAAGAAAAAGGCCAAAGTAGTGAGCCTCAACCAAAACAACCAAGTAAAGATATAACTGAGATGATCTCTTGCATCCAAGCTGTGTTAAGAGATCATAACAAGATTAAAGAACCAGGTGAAAAATTAGAATTAGGAGCGGTTATGATACCTCCTACTATCTGGAGTACTAGTGATTAAACATTACCACAAGACTAATGATAACTATACGTAAACACATAATGGCAGATGCCTCTTCTTAAATTTGAGAAAGACGGGAGAAAGTGTAATTGGGTAACAAAATTGTATTTTGTTATGATTTGTTCGGAACAAAACTATAAGTCTTGTCCTTGTCAGCCTCGCGAACTGACTGAGACTTCTTGTAGTTAGATTAACTTTCTGACCTTTTACACCCGGGAAGTAAATCGTCAGAGTGAAAGTAATTGAATTGCGTATTACTCATTGCGCTAACTCTTGCTTCCTTTCTCATTGTAGGAGCAAGATGTTGCGTTGGATGTTATTAGTTGGTCTTTTGACTTTGACTACAAAAATAGATGGACATACTATTATTAGAAACAATGTGATCTTTAAGAAAGTGAAAGAAGTAAATATGGTAACTAGTGATTGGAGTACAATGTTTGTTTATGAGCTCCAACCTTTTATACAATATGTGCGCAGACTTGATCGAAGTATGAAATATACCAATGGTTTGTATTCTGCTACAACCACAGCTTTCCGACAAACTTTTGTAGAAATAAATGGTGAAAACTCTACTGTTGCCGTTGCATTAAGATCGATCATAACGGATATACACCAGGAGATCAGATACCTAGATAATCGTGTTACACGAGTACAGGAGGATCTGAACGATTACCGCAGATTACATGGACATACACTCATCTCGTCTCGGAAGAAACGAGGTTTGTTCGACTTTGTAGGTGAAGGATTGAGTTTTCTCTTCGGAACTGTGTCCCAGTCAGATTTAAATGGGATAGCAGATAATTTAAAACGTTTAAGTACTAATCAAGTAATGATTCAACATATTCAAAGACAAAGTTTAACCTTCATTAAGATGAATCATGAAGTGATTCTGAAAAATAGAGCATTTGTTAAATATATCGCACGAACTGATGTTATTTCAAGGCCGAGTAAATCAAGTAGTTCAAAATCATGAAGATCGAATATTATATCTTGAACATTTCACTCATGCTTATCATCAGCTTGAGTTTGTAATGAGTTGATTGGAATCAATGATAATTGCCGCAGAAACAACTCTGCGGGGATTACACGACCAAATGGATATCCTAGCCGATAAGAAATTATCTCCAAAAATAGTGGATCCTTCACTATTGACCTCAGTATTGATGAGTATTAAAGTTCAATTAGATGATAAGTCAATGTTGCCGCTAGATCTGACAACAGAACTATGGCAATATTATCATTTGCTCATGACGGCTGCCATTTATGATGACGATAAACTGGTGATCTTTATGAAGATACCCTTACGTAATTTGAACTTGCAATTTGAAGTGTTCAAGGTGCAGGCTTTGCCTGTACCCTTTGTCAATGTAACCAAGAATGCGTTGCGAGTCGCAAATAAATTAGTAGCAATATATTATTATTTATTTATTGATGTTTAAGGTCACATATTTATGCACAATGGCTAATCATGACCGTGACAGTTTTATGGGTGGAGGAAGCCGGAGTACCTGGAGAGAACCACCGAGCAATGATGAGCAGCTGCCAGCTCCCCAACATCGTAACTCCGCACTGCAGCACAGGCAGGGTTAGATTGGTTGAAGACATGCGTACCATCGACGTGCAGTACGCCTTAGTACCGGCGTCATTGTGCCCCCCACATGGGCAATGGGGTGAAGTGTCTTGCCCAAGGACACAACGCAGTTGCCACAGGTGGGATTCAAACCAAGGACCTCTCGGCTTGCAGCCTGCACCTCTACCTACTGAGCCACCGCGCCCCGTAGCAATATATACCCTTGAATCTGACATATTAATTATTAATAAAGAAAGGACGAAGTATGTCCCAGAAACAGGACATGACCAATGTGTAGATAATAATAAGTTGTTTTGTCCTTTAGTAGATGCCGTACAAACGATACATACGACAACAAGTTGTATGTTAGCCTTGTTTCTGAATATGAAACTAGAAATTCCAGAATTGTGTCAAACGGAAGTTCGATTGAATATCGACCTCCCGTTCAGTACTAGAATCGATGAAGGAATGTGGTACATCACAACAGATGCCCACTACGATTCTCAATTACGTGTCCGAAACGAAGAAATCCGAAACCGAAACGGATTCTTCCGCCAATTGGAATTTTGGAATTAAAACCGTTATGTATGGCATCGAGCGGTCAATTAATATTACCTAGTTATTTCCATAAAAGGGATAATTCTACTTTTTGGATTGTTACAAAGATGGTGTTACCAAATTTCTCGTAGTTACAACGACAGATATGGAAACCTGTCATAGAGAGAGTGAACATATTGACTTTTATGATACCGAAAGGAATAGAACACTTAGATGACTTACCTATGGATGACTTACTCCATGAACTTGACTCGCTAAATTTACAAATGACGGAATCATTTGAAGTCCCTAAGTGGGCTTATGGTCTCGTGACTGTTGCATTAATAATAGGATTATATCTGCTTTGGAAGTGCTATCGAGCTGATAGACACAAACAGATATACAAGTGGTTAAGAAACCGTAAAAGTAAACCGACTTTTTCTGCTGTTGATGATGGTGAAATGTCGAATTTTGCATTTGCCGATGATGAAATCTATACTAGCATGGGACCTAGACCACAGCCTTCAGCTCCTGCTAATCCAACTGGAGCACAACAACAACCACAACAACCCCCTAAGAGTATTAGAGACTTGATGAGAAAAGCTGTTCAAAACTTTAGACCTTCTCCTCAACCTAATAGGAAACCAATATATCCCCGTGTACAACATGATGTGGATTCTGCCAATGTCCACATAACTATGTTCGATATAGACAAAGAAACTGAAAAACAGTAGTTCACACACTATGTGTTTTTGTTTCAGTGTACAAATGGCAGAATCAGATTCTAGTGTTGACAGTGGGATAGATGATTTCCCTGATTACCAGAGTTATTATAATGATCGTGACAATTTATATGATGAAACTTCAAGTACCGTTAGTACTGGAACAGACAGTAATAGTACCATTTCATGAGAACTTTTCCAAGACACTAATTCATCTAGTATGGACGTAAATATAAATAGCAATTCATCTGATAATTGTGTATCTGTATTGGCATCAATAGAAGCATCACCATCACCTTCTATAGCATCTTCCGACCTTTTGTCGACCCCTCCAAGTAGTGTTCAAACCCCTACTGATTCTATTTTACTATATTCACCTGAACGACTTCCACCCTATTCACCTACGGATAGCGTGGAAACGCTAGTTCTTCCTCCAAGGTTACCTGTTAGAACCCATGATGCAATTATTCATCGAGACCCCGAGAACCGGGATGGACTCGGTGGGTTTGTTTATGACATTACAGTAGGATCACATACTTCTTCCAGTATGACTACACCCACGAGTGATTCTATGCCTAGTGATTCTACCACTGTTCTGGACTCTGACGCAGCAGAGTCCGGTATCAGTGTGATACAGAACGAACTTGCGCGAGCTGATCTCGGATTAGAGGTACACACTCCTTCTTTAAGTGATGTAGAAGCAAGACAATTTACGCCGCTACCAACTAATATTGTCTCAGAGCCTATAGTTGATATTCGACCGAGACCGTGGGAATGGGCAAGGAGCGAGTTTTTTGGAACACCTCACCCGTTGGCCTCTCCTCATGAATTTGATCGAGATATCATACGACCCAATACATATGAACAAGATTTTATGAAGGATACAGATCTCTTAGGCATTGAGGATGAATTTGGATGTCAATATTTTGATTTTGATTTGAATATACTATATATGGAGGTTGAGCGAGAGTTAATATATTATTACGACAGTGCTATTGAAACTCATTTAACTTTTGCAAATAGGTCTAGATATTTAGTGATATACAATTGCCCAGATTTACAATATCCAAAAATAAACGAGCAGGGTGAGATATGTGAACCTTTGCGGTATTATAGTCACCGGGTGGCTACTACCAGCAGTGTACATCATAGATTTCACATGCCAAGAAATGTAGCAGAATTTACTCCCTTCTGTGCAAGATATCGTGACTATAGTCGTCAAAAACGAGCACGATGTCACTCAGATGGATGACCAATGAGTTTTCAACCTTTTGTTGTCTATCGACAGTACCACCCAGATTATGTTGGACATTTCACAGGGTCAACGTTTGACTATCGAACAGGCCCAAATACCGTGTATCGGCATTATCAGTTGCCAACACGAAATGAAAACCTTCAGAGTGAAGATTGAGAAATGCATTATTATTATTATTTATTTATTTATTGTTGCTTAACGCCACATCAGCAGCCAAGGCTATATCGTGGTGATAAAAGAATGTAATTATAAAAAAGACCATTATCCACCATCAAATAATTAAAAACAGAGTCGATGGAAAATGAAATGTGAGGTATAAAACTAAGGAGTGCGAAATGCAATGTCAGTGTTGTACAAACAATGCTGTGTAAATCAACCTGTGATATAGATATGGAGAGACTTGAATTTTAAAAGAATAAAAACAATTTTAAAATTTATTAAAAAGGTTGATTACTTTCAAAAATGAGATAATTTTACGCAGGCTTGTGTAATAAAATAAATCTCTTAGAGATCCGACTGTGAAATATTGCCCTCTAACATGATTAAAATCTGTACAATGTAAAAGAATGTATTCCACTGACAACACTTGATGACAAGGAACACACTCTGGTCGCATATTACCCTCTAACAAAAAGCAATGTGTAAGTCGTGTGTGACCAATATGACGTTGTGTCAGAATAGCCTGATCTTTTCTACAAAGGTTACTGAAAGGGTAGTGATCAGAAATAGTTGGTCGGAAGTGATGGAGCTTGTTATTTGTCGCCCCATCCCATTCCGGCTGCCACATAGATTTGATGTAACTACTAATATGAGGCTTAAAATCACTGTAAGGGATGTTAAAATCAGTGAGAGGCTTTGTTAAAGCCTGTTTTGCTGCACTGTCTGCTTTGGTGTTACCAGCGATACCTACAACTCCGGGTAACCAGCAAAACACGATATCATATTGGTCAGACATGAGAGTTGTTAACTTCTCACGAAGTTCCAAAATGAGAGGGTTCTTCAACTTGGGGTTGAGCAAAGCAAGCAAAGAGGAAAGAGAGTCAGAAAAAATAATCGACTTCTTTTCCTGTACATTTTCGATATGTACGAGTGCGAGTTGTAAAGCTTTAACTTCAGCTGTGAAGATACAACTTTGATTCGGTATTCTGATTGAAGTGACATGATCATCAGTGACAACAGCTGATGCTACTTTGTCACCATCTTTTGATCCATCTGTATAGATCCTTGTATATGTACTGTACTTGGACTTAATTTCAGCATATTTCTGCTTAAACTGCAGAGAATTTGTTTCAGACTTTTTAGTAGATGCTAGGTCCAAAATAACTGTTGGCTTTTTAAGATGCCAAGGAGGAGTTTGTGGTTCACGGTTCTCTTTTATTGTAACTGGTTCAATTTTGGCAGACTCCATATGAGGTTTAATTCTAATTCCCAATGGAGGGATATGTTTCTGATGACGGTTAAAAAATTCAGTATTTTGAGGTTCTGAGACACAATTGTATGCAGGGTTGGACGGATTAGAAAGAAGTTTTGAAACATATTGGAGTGAAAGATTAATTCTGCGCTTCTCAAGAGAAGGCTCCTCTGCCTCAACAAGCATCGAATCTACCGGTGATGTTCGAAAAGCACCAAGGCTGATTCTTATGCCACTATTATGAATGGCATCAAGAGGTTTGAGATATGACTTTCTTGCTGAACCGTAAACCACACAGCCATAATCTAATTTTGATCTGACAAGTGATCTATACAGATGGAGCAATGTTTTTTGGTCAGCACCCCAATCAGTCCTACCAACTACCTTCAAAAGGTTCAGTGCCCTTTTACACTTTACCTTCAGTTGTTTTATATGAGAAGTGAAATTCAGTTTGCTGTCGAACAACAAACCCAAGAATTTCACTTCCTTAACAACATTAATATGACTTCCGTCTAGTTTCAATTCCGGATCAAGGTGCCTCCGGAGCTTACAGAAATGAACACAATTAGTTTTCATCTTAGAAAATTTGAAGCCGTTTTCTGTAGCCCATTTCTGGATTCTATTCAAACACAGCTGAAGTCTGCGCTCTATAGCATTCATTTTTTTGCTGCTATAGCAGATTAAAAAGTCATCTACATACAATGACGAATCAACCATATTCTCAATTGCATCAATAATACTATTGATTTTCACTGAGAAAAGAGTAACAGATAAAATACTTCCTTGAGGAACCCCCAATTCCTGCCCGTGAGGATCAGATAACGTTGACCCAACACGAACCTGAAACCGGCGGTCCCTCAAAAAGTTTTCAATAAAAAGAGGCATACGCCCCCTGAACCCCATGTTAAAAAGATCTTTTAAAATCCCATACGTCCACGTTGTATCATATGCCTTCTCCAGATCAAAGAAGATGGCGACCACATGTTCTTTTCTGGCAAAGGCATTTCTTATAAACGTTTCTAATCTAACCAAATGATCCACAGTACTTCTCTGGCTTCTGAAACCACACTGAACATCTGCAAACACATTGTTCGATTCCAGAAACCAGACAAGTCAATCATTGATCATCCTCTCCATGGTTTTGCACAGACAACTTGTTAAAGCAATAGGCCTATAATTACTAGGGTTGCTGTGATCTTTATCAGGCTTGGGAACAGGAATTATTGTAGCTTTTCGCCAGGAAGGTGGAAACTGGCCAGTCACCCATATGTCATTACAAATAGATAATAATAGTGCAAGTGAAGTTTGAGGCAGATGTTTTAAAAGTTGATAGTGTATCTGATCAGGTCCTGTGGCAGAATCCTTTGCTCTATGCAAAGAGTTACTTAACTCTTCCATAGAGAAAGGTTCGTTGTAGTCTTCTAAGTTATTGGATGCAAATTTAATCTTTTGTTTTTCTTGTTGTTTTTTGAGTTTGAGGAATTCTGGGTTACTATTTTCAGACAACGAATGTTTAGAAAATGTGGAGGCCAATTTGTTTGAAATTTCTTGTTTTGATGTTATGAGTGTGTTGTTATCGTTTAGGTGTTGTACAGCGGATTTTGTTTCTTTTTCTTTAATTTTTTTAATCATTTTCCAAATTTTAGTGATGGGGGAGTTTTGATTTAGTTTCGAAACGTAAGTTTCCCATGAACTTTTCTTTTTATGTTTTAAAAGTCGTCTAGTTTTTGCCCGATTTATACGTAATCTATCCAAATTTTGTGTAGTTGGTGACTTATTAAATTCCCTCTCAAATTTCTTGCGATCTTTTATAGCCTGTTTGCACTCCGTATCAAACCATGGTTTAGTGAAACGTTTTGGATTTGCCGAGCTTTTAGGAATGACTTGGCTTGCAATGTCAATCAACTCTGTGGTAAAGTGTTCAATCTGGTCTGCACTGTCCTAAAATTTCTCCCGTGTGAGGTGTTCAGAACAAAGCGATGAGAAAGTGCCCCAGTCAGCCTTTTTAAAATTCCACTGGGGCACCCTCTCATCATCCGCCGGAACTACACTCTCCAACACAATCGGAAAGTGGTCACTCCCGCACAAGTCATCTTCTGCCTTCCATGAAAAATCAAGGAAGACAGAAGGGCATGCAATTGTTAAATCAATTGAAGTGTAAGAACCAGATGCGGGGTGCAGGTAAGTATCTGACCCATCATTGAACAAGCACAAGTCGTATTTTGTAATGAACTCCTCTACAGTTTTACCTTTTGCATCTTCTTGACTGCAGGAATTACCCCAAAGGGGGCTGTTATTTATTTATTTATTTATTGGTGCTTAACGCCACATCAGCAGCTAAGGCTATATCGTGGCGAGAAATCAGAGAAAAGTAAAACGTCAATATTATGAAGTAAAAGATTGAATAAAAACAAAGGATAATCACAATAGACATGTCAAAGACAAGAATAATTTAAATAACAATGAGTAATGAGATAAGTGAAAAATGTCTACTTCTAAATCAACCTGATGAACTGAGCTTGATGAGTCTAGATTAAAAGAATAAAAACAATTTTAAAACTTGTTAAAAAGGTTGATTACTTTCAAAAATGATACAATTTTGTGTGGGCTCGTATTGTAAAATAGATCTCTAAGGGATCCAACTGTGAAGTACTGCCCTCTAACAAGATTAAAATCAGTACAATTTAAGAGAATGTGCTCCACTGACAACACCTGCTGACATGGAACACATTCTGGTCGCATATTACCCTCCAACAGAAAGGAATGTGTAAGTCGTGTGTGACCAACATGACATCGTGTCAGAATAACATGATCTTTTCTACAGAGGTTACTGGATGGGTAGTGATCAAATATGTTTGGTCGGAAGCGATGGAGCTTGTTATTTGTCGCCCCATCCCATTCCGCCTGCCACATAGATTTGATGTAACAACTAATATGAGGCTTAAAATCACTGAAAGGGATCTTAAAATCAGTGACAGGCTTTGTTAAAGCCTGTTTTACCGCACTGTCTGCTCTGGTGTTACCAGCGATACCTACATGTCCAGGTAACCAGCAAAACACGATATCATATTGGTCAGACATGAGAGTTGTTAACTTCTCACGAAGTTCCAAAATGAGAGGGTTCTTCAACCTGGGGTTGAGCAAAGCAAGCAAAGAGGAAAGAGAGTCAGAAAAAATAATCGTCTTCTTTTCCTGTACATTTTCGATATGTTCAAGTGCAAGTTGTATAGCTTTAACTTCAGCTGTGAAAATAGAACTCTGATTCGGTATTCTGATTGAGGTGATACCATCACCAGTAACAGCAGCTGATGATACTTTGTCACCATCTTTAGATCCATCTGTATAGATCCTTGTATATGCACTATACTTGGACTTTATTTCGGCATATTTTTGTTTGAACTGCAAGGAATTGGTATCAGATTTTTTGGTAGAAGCAAGGTCCAAAATAACTGTAGGTTTTTTAAGATGCCAAGGAGGAATGTGTGATTTACGGTTTTCTTTTATAGATTCAGAATCAATTTTTGCAGACTCCATGTGGGGTATAACTCTAATTCCCAATGGAGGAATATGTTTCGAATGTCGGTTAAAAAAGTCAACATTTTGAGGTTCTGAAATACAATTAAAAGCAGGATTTGAAGGATTGGCCAAAAGTTTAGACACATATTGGAGAGACAATTTAATTCTGCGCTTCTCGAGAGAGGGCTCCCCCGCTTCAACAAGCATCGAGTCTATTGGGGATGTTCGAAAAGCCCCTAGACTAATTCTAAAACCACTATTGTGAATAGCATCAAGTGGTTTTAGGTATGACTTCCTTGCAGAACCGTAAACTATAGAACCGTAATCCAATTTTGATCGAACAAGTGACCTATACAGATGGAGCAAAGTTTTTTGGTCAGCACCCCAATCAGTGCTACCAACGACCTTCAGTAGGTTCAGAGCTCTCTTACATTTAACTTTTAGTTGTTTTATGTGGGAAGTGAAATTCAGTTTGCTGTCAAACAACAAACCTAAGAATTTCACTTCCTTAACAACTTTAATAGGACTCCCATCAAGTTTTAACTCCGGATCGAGGTGATGTTTCCGAAGCTTACAAAAATGAACACAATTTGTTTTCATCTTTGAAAATTTGAAACCGTTTTCTGTGGCCCATTTTTGAATAAAGGGGGCTGTGAGCGTTAAAATCACCCAACAAAATGTATGGAGTTGGGAGTTGTCGGACCAGCAGCTCAAGGTCATTCAGCTGTAAGGCTTTACTTGGTGAAACGTAAATAGAACAAAGTGTAACTGTTTTGTCTAAAGTTAGGCATACCGCCACAGCTTGTAAATTTGTCTGTAATGGCACTGAACTGTGAATGATGTCGTTCCTAACCAAGACATTCGTTCCACGAATATGAAGATCTTTATCATCTGCCCATGCATTATACGATGTATAATGCTTGAAAGCCGAATGATCTTGAGCCTCGGGTTTCTTTAAAAGAGTTTCCTGCAGGCAAAAAGCAGCAGGTTTATACTTTTGACTGAGAAGACCAAGTTCATTAAAATTAGCTCTAAAACCTCGACAATTCCACTGTATTATATTTTGTTTTGGTGTACTATGCATGTTTGGAAGGTGATTTTGAGGGTGAAAGTATGGGCGATATAGCCCCAGTATGTTTCTTCGGTGAGTTTTTCCTTGGGGACTTATTCTGAGAGGGGTTTGAGCATAAGAGCTCGAACGTTTCATCAATACATTCACCGACCTCCATCTCTTCAAGACCCTCAAACCTGTTGCGGGTCACAGGGTCTTGAAGAGCTTTAGGTGTTCTCTCTGAGAACTGTTTTTGTTTTTCATTTTTATTTTTGTTTCTTTCCAGCTTTCATCTCTGACTCTGACTTAGATTTTGTGATTCTGGTTTCGGTTTTGGTTTAGTTTGGTCATTTTTTTGTTCGGATTTTGTTTCCTTTACTTTGTCTTCTGTGTTAATTTTTTCCTGTTTTTTTCTGCAGATTTGTTTTTGATTTTTCCTGTGGTGTTGATGTTTGAGTTGCAGATGGTGTCTGTGTTGATTTAGGTTCTACTTTGTCTGAATGCTGTATTGTAAAGGCCTGTAATAAAGATGGAATGGCGCTATTGCTGAGCCATGTCCATGGTGTCTGACATTCGACCGATCGTGTTGGTAATTTTTGTTTCAATGTGGTAGCATAGGATGGTGTTGATATATTCATGCCAGGCATGGATGACACAATGTCTCTGGCCTCCTTGAAACTGATTTGCTTTTCACACTTGATTTTTTGTATTGTCTTTTCCTTTTTCCAGACAGGGCAATCTTTCGAAGATGACATATGACTGCCCCGACAGTTAATACACTTGAATGTTTCAGTTTCGCATAGTCCTTCATGAATATTGCTGCATTTATGACATGTTTGCTTGCCTCGACAAGTATTCTGTCCATGACCAAACTTTTGGCACTTGAAACAACGAAGTGGATTTGGAATATATAAATCCACTTTGATGTTCAAGTAACCAATTTTAATATTTCTGGGTGGTCTTGTGCCATCAAAAGTACAGATGTATGTATTTGTTGGTATAATGTTTCCTTCTTTTTTAATTTCAATTCTTTTCACTGCAGTAATTCCTTGAGGTTTCAGTTCTAGTGTGATTTCAGTTTCTTTCATGTCAGCTAGTTCCCGAGTTCGTATAACACCTTTGCTTGAGTTTTATGGTAATTTGCTTTTACATCAAAATCAGTTATTTTTGTTGTGTGCAAGAGGTTATGAACTTGAATTTGTTTCATACATTCTATTAAAATATCCCCAGATCTTATCTTTTTGATGTTCTTAACAGTTCCCGCAATACCCTTGATGGCCTTTTCAAGAGCAAAGGGGTTAATGGTGCCTAATTTCCTATTTTCATCTGTTGATTTCAGTAAAATAAATTTTGGAGTATTATCCTCTGGTGGAATCAGAGATGCTATTAAATCGTCGTCAGAGTCAGAGACCCTTATATCAGTAACTAAAAACGGTCTTTTGTTTTTTGTTGGTTGATTTGCCATATTGTATGTTATAAATTGTTCACTGCCCCGGCTCTCACCCACCACGGAGTCCAACAAGGGGTAGGGTTAGTGCCATGCAGTGAACCCACCAGGTTGCCGGTATTCCCACATACCTGGTATGTGGCAGTATACTCAGTCGGTGTTGATGTCGAGGCATACCACCGACTGATTGGCCTGTGTGTGGAAGTGCCAGGTCTTCAGATGGCGGCCATCCAACCAATCACTGTGTAAAACACCGAAATAAAAGGTTGCCATGCATAACCGAAACAGACAGTGCAGCAAAACTAAGTGGTTATTAAAATATAAAGTGTTTAAAAACAGTACACAATGGCAATTTTGTTATGTGAATAAAAGAAATGATTGATTGAATGTCCACCAAATGCCCCCCGACGTGACACCCAGTACTTTTTGGGGTGGGGGCTCCCGATTGGCCAGAACGGACCATCCGACCATCCTTCTACTCCCGAAATTGGGGCCAAAGCAGTGTGTTGAACATTATCTCCGAAATGGAGACCAGGGCTCCATCCCGGAGATTGCCCTAACCGGGGCCCGAGTCCTCAACTGCCAGGATTCCTTCTTCCCGGGGCCTTCAGAACGCACCTCATGGGAGAACAAGGTGCCTGCCAGATGGCATTAGCAGGGTTGATCATTTTGGTCCGGGGCTGCGTATTCGTGTATTTCGCAGCGAACCAGCTCAATTGAGCAAACCTGCCAATTAGAAATTAGCAAACCTGCCCAATTGAGCAGGCCGTCCCCTATCCGCCACCTGGGGACCCGCCTAGTAGGGGATGATCAAACCCCCCCCCCCCCCTAGGTATTATTATTATAAGCAGAAATATAAGCAGAAAAGTCTAAACAGACTATACACACAGTGTATATATGTACATAAGATTTTCATGGATCTGGTTTCCCAATTTATGTATAACCCTTGATTGGAAACCTGATACATGACGATCACGGGTCGTCTGTGTTTGTCTTGAGTATTAGTCAAAAAGTCTTACAAGAAGTTAGTAATTCTGTTATAACAGTGTAACAAATTTATTATAAATTCGGAGTTCCTGGAGTGTATTAGATAAGTTACACACAGGACTCCAATAATCAAGGCATACAGTTTTGAAAGTTGGTGGAAAAAAAGTGAATTGAGTGCACCAAGTTGCAGACGAACCCAGGGGAGCGTATTATTCGAGGGTAAATTTTAGTGTAACATAATTCTATTTCATATAGTGGTTTCTTTTGTTTGAGTATTATCATTCTTATATTTTGTTGATTAATTTGCTTGTTGGAATGGCTTCAATTAATACATTGGAATTTGAGGAATTTGAGGAAGAGCAAGCAATGTTTGAGTCTCATAAGCGTGAAGCCTTCCAGCATGCGGTAGAAGCTAGCAATGCCTTTCGTTTATTTTTCCCGAAAGATTTATGGAGTCGTCGCCGCATAAGGTTCATTCGTCTATGGGAAATGAAACATTACAATCCTGCCACTGGTCAAACAGAGATAATACAACATCAGCTTTGCTATCGTTTTTATCTCTCAGAGGAGAGAAAGGTAATTTTTCCCCATCTTCTGTATCTCCCGGAGTTACCAAGGATGGTTGAACCCCATGAGGTCAGTGGTCCCGGTCCTGACGAGGTCATTCATTATTTTAATGACCCCTGTTGGAATGGCCGGTATTATGACCATCGACAGAATCAATTGGACGCTGAACTGAACCTGATAGCTAATCCTGGATTGGTACGACCGTTCAGAAGTCACGAAATTTTCCCTGGAAGTACATATGACGCTAGCGAAGATACAGATGATTCATATGCATTTTACCAGCACATTAGCAAACCTGTGCGATTCTTTTCCCCAGGTAATGTACGAACAACTTATAATTTAGAGAAACAACAAAAACAATATCGTCTCTTTCGTGAAGCTCTTATCCGACACGAGGGAAGACGATTACAACAATTCAGTATACGGAATCAGATTATCAAGTATAATGAACTGAGGGAGGTACAGACTCATAATCAGAGTCTTGGAGACCCTTGCTGTATTTGTTTAATGGAAATTTCCCAAACTTGGCAGGATTTATTTATGTGTGGCCAGTGCAAACAGCAAGTCCACTACTCCTGTGGTATTGCATGGGCCAGATCGAAAGCAGGTGCACATGAGCAAGCTGCTTGCCTGCACTGCCGTGCACCCATGAAGTGGGGCATTGGCAACGAGCCTAAGCTTCCCGTACCACCTGAAATGGATCCTCATCGGTTTTAATTACAGAATTTGAGAATACGACTCCCTACAGCTGCACGCCGTCGGGCACTGTTGTCATCTTTGGACGACCTCGTATCTAATTTCCTATTTCTTAACCGCTAAAATGATTGAAAGTACTTAAATTAAATAAATTAAAAGAAAAGTTAATTCAAAATTACATAGTGACATTCTAGACGTGACTCCTTGTTTCGTCACTATCGACAACAGAATAAAAACTAACGAAGAACCGTTAACGGGGAAAGTAGAATTGTTCATACGGCACAGCTGTAGTATAGTGTAATATAGTTTTTTTTGGATTTTGAATTAAAGAATTTGAGTATAATCAGTTACAGTTGAGTATAATCAGTCACGTTTCTTATTTTTGAATTTACATATTGCACTCGAACTTTTAGTGATATAGTTTTACGTACGTTACAGTTTTTCATAATTGGTATACTTTTTAGCAGTAGAAGTAATAATAAGTATAGAATTAAAGTATAAAAGACTTGGCCTCTGCATCTGCATACCGTATAGTTAACCCAACTCCAGAAGATTTTCTTCCTGAGCAATTAGAGTATTGGACACAGAGATTCTGCATCCCTGTCCCCATGATCTTTCAACATGGAACTTCAGCTTTTCAGCGTAAAATCCGTGTATGGGATGTGGTACAGTTAAATGAAGTCACCGGTCACCTGGAATTGATTAGAACTCAAGTCTTGTACCGGTATTGTCTCCACACCATGGAAGTAGGACGAGAACTAGTGATGCCTCACATAGTGGTGATCGAACATGACGCTCGATTGGCAACCCCTCTGGAGGCAGCACGATCAAGCTGTACAAGTGTCATTCGTTATAGGAATGACCAACGGTGGGACGGAACGTATTATGACCAACGAATCCCTTATGAACGGAGGATGGGATTGATACATTCATCACATCTACTCCAGTCCGTCCATTTCGACCTAGTGAATTTAGTCAAATCTCCCTACCCGAATTACTCCGCGAATATCGGATGATAATTGGTGAAACGTTCCATCATGTGCAGGTGGAACATACTTATGAATGGGAAAGTGCACAATATAGTTATCAAGTCTTGCAATCCACGCTTGAATTGTATGCAAGCCTTAGAATATTTCAAGCCAGACAAAATTTAGTTGATGGAGATGAGAGACAATGCGCGATATGCTTGTCGGACATCGTTGGGCCCCGTGCAGCATATCGTTGTCCTCGCTGTACTCAGACAGTGCATATCCACTGTGGGTTAACTTGGATGCAGAAAAAGCAAAGTTGTCCTCTGTGCCGCATTGGCCTCCTATGGGGAACCCCTTTGAAGAAGCATAGCTTTGATTATACGGCCTTTTATTACCAATTCTTCCCCAGCAATCGAATAATGTAAGAATGTAGGAACATAAGATTTTCAGATTTTAGTTTAATTATCAGTTCCAGATTTATATTATAATTCCTTAGAGAACAAGGTGATTCCTGTTGTCTGGAGGCGTTCCGGTGTTGTCAATCGTTAATAAATAGAATCCATGTAGCGCATTTCTTATCCCTTAAACTGGTAGTGTCCGATCCTGGTCACGGATCCCCGTCACGATGTTCTGACCATTTTTGTGGTTTACACATCCTGGTCACCACATGTGATTGGTCATCCTGATCACATGGGTCATCCTTGTCACATGATTATCATGGATTATTGAGTTCATCCGATCCAGACTCGAGCTCCGATAAATTTACCAGACCTCACGTCTTGGTTGGGAGGATTGTAACGAAATGCCCTCCATGGAATGCGTCAGGTTAATATCATTGCACTTGGGAGTCTCGGTTCCCTAAGTGTTAATCAGAGTGGCCATGTCCTACTTGGTAATAATTCTCTGTTGAGTAAACTTCAATAATAGTATAAATGCTGTTCTAGAATTCTTGTTAAAGGGCAGCTATATTTCGAACTATTTTACAACATTCAATAATAACACTATGAGGATTCTCTTAAAGGCATGGTTATGTAATCGTGGTATTTTATTAATATTCCTAGTCTAATTCGAATTGCATAACATCAGTGCAATTGTCCTACAAGTTTTCGGCACACTTGGTGCAGAAGTAGAACACGGGACACGAAAACTAGACAATAGTCTGACCTATAGTAACCTCGCTAAGGTGTTTTCGACAGAATTTGATTGGCATAATTAGCTAGTATAAGCCTAACCTATAATAACCCCATCAGAATGCTTTTGACAGAATTTAGCATTGTATACTGACCCGGCCTAACCTCAACACACCCAGTATAACTTTCAGCTCTGAGAATTGTGCAAGATAGCACGTTCAATTGACGTCAATAGGGGTTTTGAAATTATAAACCAACAGCATGCCAGTGTCCTTTTGAATGCGAGAACGCATACTGTTAGCACAGGATGCCCCCACTACCCCAGAATGGAAGTGACGGGTTAAGAAATACCTCTCTGCCATCTTGGGGTATAGGTGGTGTTCTGTGGTGTTTTATGACGTCAATTGGAATAAGATATGCACGAATATGCTCGAAAAGTCACGCCCCAAACTGAATATAAGCCGACGGAAAGACCCGAACATTTCACTTCTCTCTGCTCTGCCTTCGTGTACATAGAAGTCGCTCTCCTATTTTCGTGGAAGAACGCTGCCGAACGCTGCCAGGCCAGACAACAGTTCCAGACACAGGACGCGATGAGAGCGATGCGATAGTTTCGACTTAGTTTCATTTCGTATCTGATATTTTTCATAATTTAACAGAGAGAGTATTTATTGAAAGTTTAACTTGTAGGAACTACACTTAGGGTTTAAATAAAAGTGTAGAAAACTGTAAGTACATTTTATGTGTTTTTGAATTCACCCTTTCGCTGCGGCTGCAGTATCAAGAACCTTTGCAGACTCCACAGAAACTGGTTGCCTCCTTGATCGAACATTGAATTGTCCTGTGGCCATTTGCCACAACTGAAGTCCTAACCCAAATCCACCAGACGATCATTTTTCCAGGGTACTTAACCCTGCTATGCCACACCGCCTGGCAATCAGGAGTCCAGCGTCTAAACCACAAGACCATTGCACACTGTCAAAAAACGATGGCTGGAATCTAGCTTTTTAGATGGAGTCCTCATGACTACTTGGTTCATCTTCCTTTCGGAAGCAGCATGAAAGTGTGGAACGCACTGGCTACAGTACGACGAAAGTGCTGTGGATGTCCTCAGACGAAGACTGGCACGGGCTTGTGTGTGTTTTTTCAAATGACACGATCATGTTTTTTTTAGAGGAATTTTGAATGTTGGTTTCTGATCCCCCGCCGGGATTCGAACCCTCGGCAACACCGCCTGGCAATCAGGAGTCCAGTGTCTAAACCACTAGACCATTGCACACCGTCAAAAAACGATGGCTGGGATCTAGCTTTTTAGATGAAGTCCTCATGACTACTTGGTTCATCTTCCTTTCGGCAGCAGCATGAAAGTGTGGAACGCGCTGGCTACAATACGACGAAAGTGCTGTGGATGGCTTCAGACGAAGACTGGCACAGGCTTGTGTGTTGTTTTTTTTCAAATGACACAATCATGTTTTAGAGGAATTTTGAATGCTGGTTTCTGATCCCCCGCCGGGATTCGAACCCTCGGCAACACCGCCTTGCAATCAGGAGTCCAGCGTCTAAACCACTAGACCATTGCACACCGTCAAAAAACGATGGCTGGAATCTAGCTTTTTAGATGAAGTCCTCATGACTACTTGGTTCATCTTCCTTTCGGCAGCAGCATGAAAGTGTGGAACACGCTGGCTACAGTACGACGAAAGTGCTGTGGATGGCCTCAGACGAAGACTGGCACGGGCTTGTGTGTGTTTTTTCAAATGACACGATCATGGTTTTTTTAGAGGAATTTTGAATGCTGGTTTCTGATCCCCCGCCGGGATTCGAACCCTCGGGAACACCGCCTGGCAATCAGGAGTCCAGCGTCTAAACCACTAGACCATTGCACACCGTCAAAAAACGATGGCTGGGATCTAGCTTTTTAGATGAAGTCCTCATGACTACTTGGTTCATCTTCCTTTCGGCAGCAGCATGAAAGTGTGGAATGGGCTGGCTACAATACGACGAATGTGCTGTGGATGGCTTCAGACGAAGACTGGCACAGGCTTGTGTTTTTTTTTTTTCAAATGACACAATCATGTTTTAGAGGAATTTTGAATGTTGGTTTCTGATCCCCCGCCGGGATTCGAACCCTCGGCAACACCGCCTGGCAATCAGGAGTCCAGCGTCTAAACCACTAGACTATTGCACACCGTCAAAAAACGATGGCTGGAATCTAGCTTTTTAGATGAAGTCCTCATGACTACTTGGTTCATCTTCCTTTCGGCAGCAGCATGAAAGTGTGGAACACGCTGGCTACAGTACGACGAAAGTGCTGTGGATGGCCTCAGACGAAGACTGGCACGGGCTTGTGTGTGTTTTTTCAAATGACACAATCATGTTTTAGAGGAATTTTGAATGTTGGTTTCTGATCCCCCGCCGGGATTCCAACCCTCGGCAACACCGCCTGGCAATCAGGAGTCCAGCGTCTAAACCACTAGACCATTGCACACCGTCAAAAAACGATGGCTGGGATCTAGCTTTTTAGATGAAGTCCTCATGACTACTTGGTTCATCTCCCTTTCGGCAGCAGCATGAAAGTGTGGAACGCGCTGGCTACAATACGACGAAAGTGCTGTGGATGGCTTCAGACGAAGACTGGCACAGGCTTGTGTGTTTTTTTTTTCAAATGACACAATCATGTTTTAGAGGAATTTTGAATGTTGGTTTCTGATCCCCCGCCGGGATTCGAACCCTCGGCAACATCGCCTGGCAATCAGGAGTCCAGCGTCTAAACCACTAGACCATTGCACACCGTCAAAAAACGATGGCTGGAATCTAGCTTTTTAGATGAAGTCCTCATGACTACTTGGTTCATCTTCCTTTTGGCAGCAGCATGAAAGTGTGGAACACGCTGGCTACAGTACGACGAAAGTGCTGTGGATGGCCTCAGACGAAGACTGGCACGGGCTTGTGTGTGTTTTTTCAAATGACACAATCATGTTTTAGAGGAATTTTGAATGTTGGTTTCTGATCCCCCGCCGGGATTCGAACCCTCGGCAACACCCCCTGGCAATCAGGAGTCCAGCGTCTAAACCACTAGACCATTGCACACCGTCAAAAAACGATGGCTGGAATCTAGCTTTTTAGATGAAGTCCTCATGACTACTTGGTTCATCTTCCTTTCGGCAGCAGCATGAAAGTGTGGAACGCGCTGGCTACAGTACGACGCAAGTGCTGTGGATGGCTTCAGACGAAGACTGACACGGGCTTGTGTGTTTTTTTTCAAATGACACAATCATGTTTTAGAGGAATTTTGAATGTTGGTTTCTGATCCCCCGCCGGGATTCGAACCCTCGGCAACACCGCCTGGCAATCAGGAGTCCAGCGTCTAAACCACTAGACCATTGCACACCGTCAAAAAACGATGGCTGGAATCTAGCTTTTTAGATGAAGTCCTCATGACTACTTGGTTCATCTTCCTTTCGGCAGCAGCATGAAAGTGTGGAACGCGCTGGCTACAGTACGACGAAAGTGCTGTGGATGGCCTCAGACGAAGACCATGGAAAGGATGATCAATGATCGCCTTGTCTGGTTTCTGGAATCGAACAATCGTGACTTTTTCCGGATCCGGTTTCGAAGGCCAAATCCGCATCCGGAAAAAAAGTCAAAAATAGTTTTCAGTTTTCCATTGTTCGGCACATTTCATGAGCTTTCTTTGAGTCACAGATAAAGGATACAAGTCGCAATTTAACAATATGGTTTTCTTAGGCTTAATACAAATACGGGAAGAAACACTAAATATTTTCCCCCTCTTTTCGAAGCTTTGAAACTTTTCCCTTAATAATGAGAGAGTGTTTCACCTAATTGATTGGGTATACGGTCCGGAGAATTTAACGCTGAATTTCCCATACCCAAAAATGACACTACGGCCTCCAAGACGTACTGTAGAAATTACCATCGGAAAACTGGGTAATTATCGCCTCAAACTTCGATAACTTACACCAAGCATTTACTGTAGGAATGGCGCTGATGTACCATCAGTTTTATTAGAATATCATCCTATAAGTGTGCATATCTTGCAAGCAGATGTGTTGTTACTGTCATAGTGTTATTAGAGGTTTTGAACTTTTGACGTCCTAACGCGGCAAAATTCACACCTCAAAATAGGCGACACAAAGTGTGATGAATAATCTTGTGTCCCATTATAACGGTAGTTACAGAACATAAATGCAATTTAGACGCCTCCACAACGTTAAATTGTTTTTGTGAGAAGTTCTTAAAGTCTGAAATATAACGATAGCCAGAGTCAGCTCATATTTATTTATTTATTGGTGCTTAACGCCACATCGACAACAAAGGTCATATCGTGGCGAGAAAGTCATGAAAATGAGTTAAAAGGTAATGGTCAGGACTGCTTTTAAAAAGAAAAGTGATAGATGAACGATAATACAATGAAAATGTGAAAATGAATATTCATAATGAAAGAAGAACAACAAATATAATACAAATCAACCTATTGATACCAAATCATGATGGGAAGATTAAAAGACAAAGATCTAAAACTTGCTAAAAAGGTTGATTTCTTTTAGAAAAGACAAAAGCTTGCGCGGACTGGTAGTGTAAAAAAGGTCTCTAAGAGACTCCACAGTGAAAAACCGCCGCCTAACGTGATCGAAATCTGTACAATCTAAAAGAATGTGTTCCACTGTCAGCCCCTGCTGACAAAGAACACATTCAGGTCGCAGAGTGCCCTCTAATAAGAAACTATGAGTGAGTCTGGTATGACCAATATGACATCGTGTAAGGATAACGTGATCTTTTCGACAAAGATGAGAAAGAGGATAATAATCAGACACAGTTGGTCGGAAACGGTGGAGCTTGTTATTGGTAGCTCCATCCCATTCCGACTGCCACAAAGACCGGATGTATTTAGAAATAAGTGGCTTGTAATCACTGTAAGGAATTGGAAAATCAGTGATTGGCTTACTCAGAGCCTTTTTCACTGCACTGTCTGCCCTGGTGTTACCAGCAATACCAACGTGTCCAGGTAACCAGCAAAACACAATATCATATTGGTCAGACTTCATTACAGTAAGTCGTTCACGAAGTGACAAGATCAGAGGGTTCTTCAACCTGGGGTTGAGAAGAGCCTGTAAACAAGAAAGAGAATCGGAGAAGATAATGGACTTCCATTCCTCTTCAGCCTCAATCTCATCGAGCGCAAGGTCAATAGCTTTTACCTCAGCTGTAAAAATGGAACTCGTATCAGGTATCCTGGTTGAGGTGGTCTGATCACCACTAATGACAGCAGATGATACTCTATCATTATCCTTGGATCCATCTGTATAGAACATAGTGTATGCTGTATAGTGAGACTTAATCTCGGCATACGCTTGCTTAAATTGCAAAGAATTTGTGTTTGCCTTTTTAGAAGAGGCCAGATCTAAAATAACCTTGGGTTTTGACAGACGCCAAGGGGGTATATTTGGTTTACGATTTTCTGCCACAGAATCTGGAGCAACACCAGTAGCCTCCATGTGGGTTTTGATTCTGAGTCCCAGTGGAGGAATCTGTTTTGGATTTTTATCAAAAAAAACTTTATTTAGAGGTTTAAAAACATAGCAGTAAGCAGGATTTGATGGATTTGCAGATAATTTTGAGACATATTGCAAAGAGAGTTTAATTCGACGCTTCTCAAGAGAAGGCTCGCCTGCTTCGATAAGAAGAGAATCTATAGGTGACGTACGAAACGCACCAAGGCTAATTCTGATACCACTATGATGGATGGCATCAAGAGGTTTCAGATAGGATTTCCTAGCCGAACCGTAAACCACACAACCATAATCCAACTTTGACCGTACAAGAGATCTATACAGATGGAGCAGAGTTTTTTGGTCGGCACCCCAATCAGTGCTGCCAACAACTTTTAGCAGATTAAGTGCTTTCTTGCATTTAATTTTTAGTTGTTTGATGTGAGACCTAAAACTTAGTTTCTCATCAAACAACAAGCCAAGGAATTTCACTTCCTTTACAACTTTAAGTGGAGTTCCATCTAAAAATAACTCCGGATCCAGGTGGTGTTTCCGGAGTTTACAGAAATGAACACAATTTGTTTTACTTTTTGAAAACTTGAAACCATTTTCAGTAGCCCAGCGCTGAACCTTGTTTAAGGATAGCTGAAGTTTGCGCTCAATAGCAGGCATTTTCTTGCCACTGTAGCAGATGAGGAAATCATCTACATACAATGAAGAATCAACATTTGTTTCAATAGCTGTCACAATGCTGTTGATTTTTATTGAAAAAAGAGTAACAGATAGAATACTACCCTGAGGTACTCCCAATTCCTGGTCGTGAGGGTCAGATAATGTTGACCCAAGACGAACCTGGAAATTGCGGTCTTTTAAAAAATTTTCAATAAAAAGTGGCATTCTGCCTCTCAACCCCATGTTGAAGAGGTCTTTTAAAATCCCATACGTCCACGTAGTGTCATATGCCTTCTCCAGATCAAAGAACACGGCGACCACGTGTTCTTTTCTGGCAAAGGCATTTCTGATAAACGTTTCAAGGCGGACAAGATGATCAACCGTGCTTCTCTGGTTTCTGAAGCCACATTGAACATCTGCCAGCAGATTGTTCGATTCCAGAAACCAAACAAGCCGATCGTTGATCATTCTTTCCATGGTTTTGCAAAGGCAACTAGTGAGTGCTATTGGTCTATAGTTGCTTGGATTGCTGTGGTCCTTATCAGGCTTGGGAATAGGAATGATTGTTGCTTTGCGCCAGGAAGATGGAAACTGGCCAGTCACCCATATATCATTAAAAATAGAAAGTAAAAGCTTGAGCGATGAATTTGGCAAATGTTTTAAAATCTGATAATGTATTTCATCAGGACCAGTTGCTGTATCTTTTGCTTTACTCAATGACGCTAGTAGCTCATCAATAGAAAATGGTTCATTATAATTTTCCTCATTATCAGATTGGAATTTTAGTTTTTGTTTCTCCTGTTGCTTTTTAACAGGGATAAATTGCGGAGTGCAATTTTCAGAAGAGGAATTTTTGGAAAAAGTAGAAGCTAGGGTGTTCGAAATATCTTTTTTAGATGTTATTTTATTATTATTATGTTCGAGGTGCTGTACTGTAGATTTTGATTCTTTACCTTTAATTTTCTTGATCATTTTCCAGACCTTTTTGATGGGGGTATTTTGATTCAATCTTGAAACATAATTTTGCCAGGACGTTTTCTTCTTTTGTTTGATGAGCCGTCGGGCTTGTGCTCGACCAATACGTAATTTATCTAAATTATTCGTCGTTGGTGACTTATTAAAATCCCGTTCAGCCTTTTTGCGTTGATGAATAGCCTGTTTGCAATCCGTGTCGAACCATGGTTTATGGAAACGTTTTGGATTTGGCGAGGTTTTAGGAATGACTTGGCTTGCAATGTCAATGAACTCTGTGGTGAAGTGTTCAATCTGGTCAGTACTGTCCTGAAAGTTCTCCCGTGTGAGGCGTTCAGAACAAAGCGATGAGAAAGTGTCCCAGTCAGCCTTTTTAAAGTTCCACTGGGGCACCCTCTCATCATCCGCCGGAACTACACTCTCCAACACAATCGGAAAGTGGTCACTCCCGCACAAGTCATCTTCTGCCCTCCATGAAAAATCAAGGAAGACAGAAGGGCATGCAATTGTTAAGTCAATTTAAGTGTAAGAACCAGATGCGGGATGCAAGTAAGTATCTGACCCATCATTGAACAAGCACAAGTCATATTTTGTAATGAACTCTTCTACAGTTTTACCTTTTGCATCTTCTTGACTGCAGGAATTACCCCAAAGGGGGCTATGTGCGTTAAAATCACCCAACAAAATGTATGGAGTTGGGAGTTGTCGGACCAGCAGCTCAAGGTCATTCAGTTGTAAGGCTTTACTTGGTGAAACGTAAATAGAACAAAGTGTAACTGTTTTGTCTAATGTTAGGCGTACCGCCACAGCCTGTAAATTTGTCTGTAATGGTACAGAACTGTGAATGATGTCGTTCCTAACTAAGACAGTCGTTCCACGAACATGAAGATCATTATCGTCAGCCCAGGCATTATACGAAGTATAATGTTTAAAAGCTGAATGATCCTGAGCCTCGGGTTTCCTTAAAAGCGTTTCCTGCAGGCAAAAAGCCGCAGGTTTATATTTTTGGCCTAATAGACCGAGTTCATCAAAATTCGCTCTAAAACCTCGACAATTCCACTGTATAATATTTTGTTTGCGCGTGTTATCCATGTTTTAGTGGTGATTTGGAAGGTGGACGTATGGGCGAAATTGCCCCCGTGTTTCTTTTGGGTGATATTTTACGTGGGGACTTATTTTGAGAAGAGTTTGAGCATAAGTGCCCGAACGTTTCATCGATGCACTCACCGATTTCCATAGATTCAAACCCTTCAAACCTGTTACGGGTAACGGGGTCTTGAAGGGCCTTAGGTGTTCTATCCGATAACTGTTTCTGTTTTTCTTTATCTAATTTCTTTCTGAGTTTTTCTTGATTTTTTTCTGACTCTGACTAAGATTTTGAAGTTCTGCTTTCGACTTTGAGTTAGGTTCATTTTTCCTTCCTGGTTTCGATTCTGGTGCTTTATCATCCTCTGGTTTAAGTTTTGCTTGTTCTTTTTTCTGACCCCCTTTCAAGTTTTCTTTTGGTAGTGTTTGAGAAATTGGTGTTGTTTTTGAAGTTTGTGGTGTTTGAGTTGACTGTTGTAGAAGGTGGTCACTGTGCTGTATTGTAAAGGACTGTAGTAAGGTTGGTATTGAACCTACGAGCCATGTATATTGTGTCTGGCATTCTATCGACTTTGTTGAAACTTTCTGTTTTGTTACTGTAGCGTATGATGGTGTTGTAGTATGTATGCCAGGAAACGAAGAAACAATTTCTCTGGCCTGTTTGAAACTTATCTGTCTTTCACATTTGATTTTTTGTATGTTTTTTTCTTTTTGCCAGATGGGGTAATCTTTTGATGATGACATATGATTGCCCTGACAATTTACACATTTAAAAATATTGGTGGTACATGGCTCGTCATGTTTTTGGCCGCATTTGTAGCAGATTGACTGGCCTCTACAAGAGTTCTGACTGTGTCCGTATTTTTGACATTTGAAACATCGAAGTGGATTTGGGATATATAGATCCACTCCGACGTTCATGTAACCTATTTTGACTGATTTTGGTGGCTGGGGAGTATTGAAAGTAAATATATAGGTGTTTGTACTGATTTCATTGCCATTCTTCTTTATTTTTATTCTTTTTACACCTGTTACTCCCTGTGTTTTCATTTCTGTAACGATTTCTAAATCATCAATATCGGCAAGCTCACGGGTTCGAACAACGCCTCTGCTGGTATTGAGGGTTCTGTGAGCATCCGATTTTACTTCAACATCTAATAGTTTCTGGGTCTTCAAGAGATTGAATGACTGGATTTTACCAGCACATTCAATCAATATGCCACCTGACCGTATTTTTTTCAAATCTTTAACAGTGCCAGCGATCCCCTTTATTGCCTTCTCTAATGCGAAGGGGTTAAAATTAACCTTTTTGTTTTCATCTGCTGGACGTATATATATGAATCTAGGCCAGTCATCTGTTTGGTAATCAGTATCAGAATCAGAGTCAGACGATTTATCATTAGTCGTATCCAAAGGTCGTTTTATTTTGGTTTTGGTAGCCATAGTGTATAGAATTTATGATTCACTGCCCCGGCTCCCACCCACCACGGAGTCCAACAAGGGGTAGGGTTACTGCCCTGCAGTGAACCCACCGGGTTGCCGGTATTCCCACATACCTGGTATGGGGCAGTATACTCAGCCAGTGTTGATGCCGAAGTATGCCACTGGCTGATTGGCCCGTGTGTGGAAGTGCCAGGTCTTCAGATGGCGACCATCCAACCAATCACTTTATAAAACACTGTAATGACGGTTGCCACGTGAAACTGAAACAAACAGTGCAGCAGAAATAAGTATTTGGTTAAAAAATGAGTTTAAAAACAGCACACAATGGCAATTATGATAAATCATTAAAAGAAATGACTGATTGAATGGCCACCAAATGCCCCCCGACGTGACACCCAGTACTTTTTGGGGTGGGGGCTCCCGATTGGCCAGAACGGACCATCCGACCATCCTTCTACTCCCGAAATTGGGGCCAAAGCAGTGTGTTGAACACTATTATCTCCGAAATGGAGACCAGGGCTCCATCCCGGAGACTGCCCTAACCGGGGCCACGAGTCCTCAACTGCCAGGATTCCTTCTTCCGGGGCCTTCGGAACGCACCTCACGGGAGAACAAGGTGCCTGCCAGATGGTATTAGCAGGGTTGATCATTTTGGTCCGGGGCTGCGTATTCGTGTATTTCGCAGCGAACCAGCTCAATTGAGCAAACCTGCCAATCAAAAATTAGCAAACCTGCCCAAATGAGCAGGCCGTCCTCTATCCGCCACCTGAGGACCCGCCTAGTAGGGGATGATCAAACCCCCCTAGGAGTCAGCTCATATTTAATGTGAGTAAACCAGTAATTAGTAGCAAAGTACTCGACAATAAGAAATTATAGATATTTAAAAAAAATATTGTAATTTTCATCACCATTATGTATAAATCTGTCTGTACGCCTTCGGTGGCGGCGCCAGAATGATTTTTGAGCTGTGTGTGGTGGGGAGGAGGCGCAGGTATTGCCCGAAAAAATCGATTTTTTCAGGCTGTGCACCCCCAACCCCCTTCCCCATGCGCCTATTTCGCGCTTGTAAATCTTTCCTGGATATTCAGCAGCTTGGTGTGTGTGGGAATAAATAAAAGAGGACAGCCACAGTGTGAGTGTGTAGTGTGCACGTGCTGGGGGTGTCTAGCTTGGGAGGTTAGACCTGGTTAGTAAATGCAAATGGCGGGTTAGAAAGTTCGATGTTTTGTGTGTATACCTGATCATCGGTGTTTACTGACCCCGTGCATAGACATAAACGCACACAAATGAGAGAAATAAAAACGGAAACCGATTCAAACGTGTGATCTTTAGCTATTTACGAAATTTCATTCATACAGATACAATAGAAAACATAGAACCTGGTTGTCTGTTTTGAGGGCAAATTAGCTCCGGCCAATACACATTACAAGTAGGCCGTGCGCGTCGTGCGCGTCGCGCGCGTGTGTGTAAGGGTGTGTGTGAGGTTGGGTGGGTGTGTGTGTGTGTTTGTGTGTGTGTGAGAGAGAGAGAGAGAGAGAGAGAGAGAGAGAGAGAGAGAGAGACTGGATATGTGTGATGATGGGGGGGGGGGCAAGAGGGAAGAAGCCCACGTCTGGGGCGGAGGGGGGCGGGTGAGCTGGGGACGGGTGAGCTGGGGGAGGTCTGCCTGTTGGCATTAGTTTTTGTTTTTTTTATTGCTGTAATTAAATAATGTCTCAGTTCAGTTTCCAACTCTCCAGTCCCACTTCACAACGCCCCCGTATTTGTTTTGTCAGTTTGGGCTGTTTTCATGCTGAAAATGTTCCGTTCATATGTTCATTCACTTGTATAAACGTATTTAATATTTTCATGTTCGACTTTTCATCAACGACAGGTCTGGAAGCCTGTCAACGAACGAGTAAATTTAACCAATTTCACAATGCCGAAAACATTAAGTCATCTCAATAATCTACCCATGAATGATCTAGTGTGTGAACTTGATGCAATGCAGCTAGTACCTGAAGAACCGTTCACTGTACGTAAGTGGGCAAATTTCTTCGGGACAGTAGTCATTGTTTTGGGGCTTTACGTACTTGTGAGGTGTATTCGAAAACGTGGCCATATTCGAATGCTAAATCGGGTCTTGCAAACAAAGCTTAAGAAGCAGAGCTAGACATGACTTTTCGGAAAGCGAATGTGAGGTGTTGGATGATGTTGTGGTAGGTGGGAGAAAGAAGGAACTTTCGACTCATGTTCATGTGCCTATGCAGTCAACTAACCAAACGATAGTTTTATCTTCAGAACCATCAGCTCCATCAGCAGAAGTACCAGTCGGAACTAGATCGACACCAAAAGAGATAGTAGAATTAATGCGACAACCTATTCAACGAGCAGTGAAGAAGTCACCTGTGTTGCGAAAACGACTGTATCCTAAGGTACACTATGACGGTGAAATGGATACTGTGAGTGCTACAATCAGCTACAATGGGTAATAAGGGACTCAATAATGATGAATTAGAAGAGAATACCTCATCTGTGTAAGTGACAATAAAGACAAAGGCAATAGATATTCTAGAGTGATTGTGTAAATAAAGTAGTAAGAAAAACAATGGCTGCGGCCGAAACAGACTCTGATTCTGATCTAGATATAAACAATGACGATGCTTATCAAGCTTGATATGGGGGTCGTTTTCGACACCTGCATAGACAATTATTTCCATATGTGGATGAGACAACACGACAGTATGCCTGTCAATATTTTTGTTGTGAAGATTGTACTGTTCACTGTGAACCTAGGAGGCGACACTATTATATAGTGCGACCAAATACCTATCAGTTAGATTTTTGTAGGGTTTATGATGTTGATCCGTTAGTTAGGGAGACCACATTTGGATGTATGTTTACCGATTTTATGCATAATCGCATGTTTATCGAAATAGAACGGTATATGGTTTTAACAGTAAGTGCAAGATGGTTAATTGGCTATCGGTGCCGGGAGGGCCCAAGCACGTGCAGATTTGAAGTAGAGGTCAGAGAATGTTCGGATGTACATGGTAGCTATGAGTTCGTACCCATGGCTGACCCAGATGTGGACGAACAAGATTTCTAGAATGAACCTTCTCCGGCGACAGTGGAGAGTACCACGCTGATCCTCTGTCACCATATGGAGAAGATTTTTCCGTGTCCAACGCAGGGTTAGACCTGACGTGAGATATCTGATGCACCATCGACGTCACCCGGCTTATGATGGACTTCATTTTCATTTTTACTCCAGTTCAGAGAGGATTTACAGAATTTATAATTTAGCGGGAGTGCCACCTTATGAGTAAATCTCCATGATATAGGGCTCCATCGAATACTCTGTCAATGTTGCTACTACTCTTTACTTGAGATTGTATTAAAGAGTGGAGATGAGCGGCGATGTTGAGAGAGTACGGGTCGCGTGTGATTATCTTATTTGGTTCTATCTTCCATTCGATTTGCTATGAAAATTGACGTCCAAAACATTGTTTGAAAATTTAGACGATTCAAGTGAGGGATCTGGCAGGGTTTACATAAGTACTCACCAGATACCCTACAATACAAGACAAACGGAAAAACTAGCACGGGTGTGGCTTGACTGTCAAGAGGGGTACTAGAAGCACGTATACCCAGGGGAGCGGGGAGTTAGGGTGTGTCTCAGGGCAGTGTAGATATATGAAATATAAAATTTTCTTTTTGTTCTTGATTAGTATTTTAAGGTTTAAAAGAAATATTACGAGTAAGACATGGCATTGGCGTACTTATATTTGACGAATACGTAGAAGAACAACAAAAGTACAGTCATCAGGTTGATCAGGCAGGGCAAGAATCCTGGCTGATGTGCAAGGCAAACAAGTTGGATGTTTTTAGACAGGCTATGGCAAGTCGTTCTTTTCCGTTTGATATGGAGGGCGTGCGACGCTCCCATCTACGTGTTCGTTATTGGGAGGTCGTACGGTATAATGTAGAGACCAACCAAAACGAATATGTGCTACACGAGGTATACTATTGTTATTGTATTACCCAAGAGGGACGACTCCTCCTTCCTAGGTTGGTTGAATGTGTTAGTCCGCCACGGGCAGCACAGATCACCCACCGTGTTACGACTGAAAGTGTGGTCAGTTATAGGAGTGACTACCGCTGGGATGGTAGATACTTTAATCACTCGGCCTACACATGGTCGATGGGAGAAAGAGCGGCTGACCAGTTACCGAATCCTGGATTAGTGAGGCCGTTCCTTGAAGGAGAGTACGTAGAAGAGGTTAGTGATACTTTTAGTTGAAAATCACCTTCTGTGGCGACGATGTACGAGAAACTCATCGTCAAGAAAAACAAACGTCAGTGTACCGTTTGGTCATGACAGCAATTTGTTGCCATAAGGAGCAGCAACAAAGACAATTGACATCCCCACGACTTGTTACAGGAACTGGGGAGAATTGTTGCAAATGCCTAGAGGCCGTTGCGATACAACCAGAGGTGGCGCTTCAGTGTCCAAGGTGCAAGCATTGCGTTCACGAAGCGTGTGGTCTGCGGTGGATGGACGAACACCGGGTTTGTCCACATTGCTGCCAAGCTATTCAGTGGCAATCAGCTACTTGTGTCCGTAGTAGTTTTCGCAGTCCGCATACCTCTTTCCGGTTTCCACCACCAGGGGAGGTGTAACTTATAAAAGAGAGCTGTTGCCATGCTAATGTGATCATATTTGTACATATATTTTGGGGGATTGTGTTTTCTTTTATTTTAGAGTTCCAGACAGGCAGCCATGTACCGGGCAACCACGATAATTCAGAAAAAATTATAATGACTCCATACCTCCCGTAAGCTCCATTTCGACTTTTGAATCCTTGTCGAGATCAAACTCCCGCTGGGTTTTGATCTTAGGTGGGGGAGGGTTATGTAGCGGAATGTAGCCTACGAGATACGAGAAGGTTAACAGTCCCTGCGACCGAGGTCGACGAGAGGGTTAACCAGCCTCGTGGTCGTGGCTGACATAACCACCTTTCCATGTTCCATGGGAGTGACAGTGGACAGAGGGAATGGAGAAACAGAACAATTCATTTATTTATAAGTTGTTAGAATTCAGTGTTGGAATTCTTCAGTTATTTCTAAAATCTCAAATCTTACAACTATTGAACAGAAAATCTTGTTATTGTTCAAAATACTGTGACCAAAGACAATTTTAATAAAGTACACATCTGGCAGTCTCCTTGAGTATTGATTTAGGACTTAAAACTTATAAGTCACTGTGTGATAAGTATTACAAGAGGGGAGAAGAATAAACAAAATACTTTAGATCTACTTAAGAGTTAATGAACAGTTGACCACCACAGTATGCTAAGAGGGTTTTAACCCTCATCCGAACAAAGGGGGGGGGGGGGGGGGGTCCAGACAGACCACCCTGGCGTTCAACCCTCCACCAATATCTAAAACTCTTGCCCCCAGGACTAACATTCTATGACTTTTCTTCTCTTGTTCCAGATCAGATAAACGATGAGTGAAAGAAAAAGGCCAAAACGCTACTCTGCTCAGGAGGCTCTATGGATGATACTGCCCGAGGAACGTGAAAGTGGCAGCGAAGTGTCAGATGATGACATTGATAGCATCGAGTCTGGGGAGGAAACTATTGGAGTTGCAGTGTCTGAGCAAGATTCAGAAATAGAAAATAGTGTAGAAGAAATGTCTAGTGATGAGGCTGATGAGATCGCCTACAACAGTGAAAAAAATAGTGATTTATCGGTAGATCATGATAGTGATAATGCCAGTCCGTCTCATAGCAATCAGGATCATAGTATTCAGGCTCATGGTAGTGGCGTGTATAAATCCCCGTCAGGGTCTATTTGGCAGACAGCAGCAGATGTTAGAAGGCACGCTCGTTCCCATAATGTACTTCGAGAAAAAGCTGGTCTAAAAAGGGCAGGTCATGTTCAATGTATGGTAGAAGTGTTTGAACTACTTTTGACGCCAGAATTGAAACGTACGATTGTCGAATGTACTAACCAAAAAGCTATTGCTTATTACAATCAATGGAATGCTGAGAAAAATCAGTCTAAGAGGTGGAAAGAGCTTGACATTGTTGAGTTTGATGCTTTTCTGGGGTTGTTGATGCTCAGTGGTGTTCTTCTATCTTCCAAAGAAACACTGAGTGAAGTGTGGAAGATGGAAGACACCGGGAGGCCTATATTTCGTGCCACTATGGGACTTCTTCGATTCAAAAGCATTCTACAGTTTCTCCGTTTTGACGACTTTCAAACCCATGAGGAACGCAGGAAAAAGGATAAATTAGCTCCTTTTCGCGATACGCTGAATGCATTCCAACAAACTCTCCAAACACCTTACAGCGCTGGGCCCTACTTGACTATAGATGAACAGTTACTACCTTTCCGAGGACGCTGCCCTTTCTGACAGTATATACCTTCTAAACCTGCCAAATAAGGTATAAAGTGGTGGCTTTGCTGCGATTCTGATAACGTGTACGTGTGTAACTTGGACATATATGTCGGAAAACAGAGTGGCCAGCTTACAGCTAAGAATATTGGCCAAAACATAGTGCTTCAACTAACCGAGTCCTACAATGGTTCAGGGCGAAATGTGACTACCGACAATTTTTTTACAAGTATCCCACTGGCAAAACAATTGCTTGCTTGTGACATCACAATAGTTGGGACAGTCAGAAAAAACAAAACCGAAATCCCAAAAGAATTTCTACCTTCAAAACAAAGAAACGAACAGTCCTCTTTATTTGGGTTTGACAATGACCTGTGTCTTATGTTCCCCAAAAGAATAAAGCAGTGATACTTCTGTCCAGTATGCATCATGATCAGTCTTTGGGCCCCCGCCGGATAACAAGCCACAGATAATTCTGGACTGCAATAAAACAAAGGGCGGGGTAGACACAGCTGATCAGCTCCTCCGTACATATTCTACAAAGAGGAAAATCAACCGTTGGCCTGTTGTTTGCTTCTTCAGCATACTGGATATTGCAGCCTTGAACGCCATGATCATCTGGATCCGGAATAATCCTGACTGGGAGAGAAGGAAGCGTTAGGCGACTTTTTTCTGAAAGCCCTTTCTAGAGACCTAGTAACCCCAAAAGTTCAGCAGAGGGCTAGCAAACCACAATCAAAAGCAGTTAGGAGATCAATTGTAGGCGCGGGCTTCCACATTGCTTTGCCGGGGAGATCAGAACCAAGCAGTGCCAAGCGAAGTTGTTATTTATGCGGGAAGAAGAAAGATAGGAGGACACAGCACAGATGCGGGGAATGTAATAGACCAGTGTGTCTAATCCATGCTATCAATTTCACCAAATACACTTGTACTCTCTGCCAGGAAGAGTCAGACTAGTTGACCAGATGGTGTATGTTCAGAAATAATCTACTACCCTCCCAATAATACAGTACCACTGGAAATAAGTTGCCATATAATCGCAAAATAATGTTATCCGTAACAGCGCTTCAATGATAGCACTGGCCTTTGGCACCATTTCTTGGAAAGCTCTCTCGGAGAGCTTCCCAAGAAAAGGTGCCCAAAACTAGTGTTATCAATGAAAGCAAATGATGATAAATTGATTTGCGTGTGTATGACAACTTATTTCCAGCAATACAGTATATGACTTTCGAGTGTAAAAACTGATCGCAAGCAGCGATTTTTTCTTTTCTTTTCATAGTGTATGTTAAATACAATAAACAGAAAGTTGAAAAATAATGAAAAATCATGTCAACATGTATGTTCAAGATTTATGGGGGTCTGATTGGACCCCCCATTGTTCAAATTGAGTTGTAAGTTTCTTGTTTGGATGAGGGTTAAGAATCAACAGAGACAACACCCGGTAGTTCCAAGTATGGTATTTTATAAACGGATTGTTGAAGTAGTTCTTAAGTGTGGAGATCTCTGCAGGCCTATTACCGGGTCATTAATCTCTCAAACAACAGCTGGGATAACTTGACTTGAGACCAGCTTGTAGAGTGACACACTTGATCGACAAGTTATAACTGAGAAATAATGAAGGTCAAAGGCCTCACCGCATTTCACTCATTAACTGCTAAACTTTAAGAGAGGGTGATTACACTATTAGTCGCCCCAACAGACCCGCCGCGGGTTTCGGCTGTTGCAAGATGACGTGTAGGGGTTAGGATGAAACTCTTCACGAGTTGTTTACGACTTCCAAGTCAGGCAGCTCTGAATCGCGCTGACTGGGGAAGTATATAATCCGCTACATGTAGCTCGACTGGCAATAGTCAGTCGCCGCTGATCTACCAACCGACAGTTAGGAGCTCGAACTTCATAGCATGGGTTTTGAGTGAAAATGCCACTTAGAATTTATTAGTAAAGTCGCGTCGCGGTTAGGCTATTTGTTAGGTTATGTAGAAGACCTGGTGCATTGGCAGAGAAGCTGAAGACTGAGTGGTGATGTTCCAGCTCCAAGCGCTTGTTGAATTTGTTGAACTGTGTTGGAATGAATAAACATTAGTAGAAACTGTGTCGATGAGTTCCAGTTGTATTTATTGACTCTCTAGTTAATCGGTAGTGGCAACCACTTAAAGTAACCATAGTTTGCCACACACACAACACATCGCGCTGTCCTTGTTGTAGAACAAAGGAGCCACCCTTGGAAGACGTCACTCGAGTCCTACAACTTACACGATTCTTAGGGTCGCGTAACACTTACTTTGGCGCGAGCTCAGAAATTATATTTGTGGTATATCTTCTTGTGCGCTGCTATAGAAAAGACGGGCACATTAAGGTATACCATTGGATCAGAAATCTTAGATTTAAGGGTAAACCGACCTGTTCTGCTGGTAATGAGTGTGAAATGTCTAATTTTGCATTTGCTGATGAGGTATACGCGGACATGAGACCCAGAAACGACCCTCTGCACCCCAACCTCTGACGAGTAAAGTAGATTTAATGAAACGAACTATTCAAAATGCCGCAAACTCACCAAAACCGAGACAACGGCAAGAGTATCCTCGTATTCATCATGACACTGGTGCTGAAACTGTTAACATTACTCTTGTGGATGGGGGTATCGACGAAGCAAATGCCAGTAGGGAGCCTTTGGCTCAGTGATTGTGTATTTTTTGTTTCAGTAACTTTGGCAGCAGCACCTGGTACACCTAGTGATAGTGATAATACTCCAGAACCTTCAGACACATCTGAAGCTCCTGAAGTTGATACGTTTCTCAATGAACTGGGAGAACCGTTGGAAGTTTATTCGGCCCCAATCCAACCAGGTGACCTATTCCACGACCCTGAACTAGATGATAATATACAACAAGGAGCTCATCTCACCCAAACACAAATTCCTCGAAATCGCATATCTGAACCTGTCCAGGGACCTTGGGATTGGGCAGTAGCGAGACTGTATGATGAACCACTCTTGACGGCCCTTGTCACGTCCCGGAAAGGTCAATCATTCAACCCAACACTTATGAATACAGATTCTTTCGACTGTATCAAGGAGGAATTACAGCAGGGACATTTGGATGTGTTTATGATTTTATCAATTATAATGTTTATGTTGAATTGGAAAGAGAACTTGTCTATTATTATGAGTCTGCTTTTCAAACACATTGAACGTTTGAAGAAAGGACGAGATACCTGGCTATATACGACTGTCCAGATTTGACCCGACCCCTATATTACAGAATAATTACCATTTTTATAACCATAACATAGCAGTCTATAGGTCAACGAGGTCAAGGTTTCAGTCGAGAAGACATGTAGGGAGCGTAAGTAATTTCCCTCGCTTCCGTGATTGGACTAGAAGGTTACGTGCCTTGTTCCAGCGAGACGGACGTCCCAGGAGTTATCAAGCATATGTCTTATACCGACAATCACACCCTGATTATCATGGTTATACCTTCGATTACAGGACCGGTCCCAATACTGCGCATCGACAAAAGCCATGACGAAGAATTTTAGATGGATACTGACCCCTCGCCAGTTGTTGGTAAATGAGACGGCGGGAGAGTTTCCATTGAAATTTAAGGTCGTATGTGTTTGTGTTGTCCAAAACTGTGATTATGCTATTAAAACCGAACTGATCAAGTCGAATTTAAAAAGTGAAAAGGTTGGAGTGTCTGGAGGGTATTAGATAAGTTGCACACAGCACTCCAACTGACAAGACATCCAAGGATGAAAGCTGGTGGAAAAAGGATACTACCCAGGTACACCAGGTACATACGAACCGAGCCAAGGGGAGTGAGTACAATTGTACGGAATTTATACAAAGTGTGAATAAATAATCGATATATTAAATATATATATTGAGTATTGTGTATTGATAACCTATTAGGTATTGGTTATTTACGAAGTATATTGTTATATTTAATTATAAGTAATTAAGTGAATAGATAGTGAGAAAGTGAATCATGGCCTCAGCAATAATTCCCGAATTTACTGACGAACAATTAAAATAACACGAAAACTTAAAAAGTATGAGGAGTGTTTCTCTCCAGTGTTACTCCAGAGGAGCTAAAAGATTTGGGTTGGGAGAGTGTGACCAAACGTTTTCGACATTGGGTAGTACAACATTTTAATCTCGAAAAGAATAGGACTGAATTAATTCTACATAAGGTATTTTATGTGTATCATGTTGATGTACAAAAGACAAAATTATTATTTCCGAAATTACTGGTACAGGTGGGACAACACAGAGAAGACCATCCTTGGAATAATTTAGATGGCGGGCAACCTGACAAAATTCTTAAGTTATTGGAATAGCGATCAATGGAATGGCCGCGACCATAGGGTTGATTCTCCCACTTCACAGTATGCGATTAGCCCCAATCCAGGATTGATTTGACCATTCCGCAGTATCGAGTTATGGCATGCCCCGATGGAGCCTTCTTTCGTCATTCCACCGCATCACCCCAGTATCGAGTTATGGCATATTCTGGAGGCTCCCTCTTTTGTCCTTGTTCCACAACATAATGATGTCCAAAAGACGTACGCATGGGAGAGAGAGAGCGGCCCATGTATATTCTTTTAGTAGACGCTCTCCGTCACCATGGGGCTCGGAGACAAAGATACCTTTTCTGTGGAATGACGCACGGAACCGGTGGATCATGTTGTATTTGTTATAGTACGGTAGAACAGCAGCAGCTTGAAACCGCTTACCGGTGCCATGTTTGCGACCAACGAGTACATGTTGCGTGTGCTCAAACCTGGATGAATGCTTATCGGACGTGCCACCATTGTCGGACAAATGTTGAGTGGGGACAAGAGAAGCGTAAAATTAATCCCCATTTGTTTTCCAAACCTTGATAACGACCTCCGCCGTCACTCACGGTTGTCTTTATTAGTGATCTATTGCCTTTTAAAATGAGCAGATTTTAGACTAATACTGCCCCTTCAGACGGATTTAGTTTAGTATCCCTGAAGGTGTGCAGGTGACGACTTCCAAGCTAGCGAGAAAACCCTTTAAGAAACAAACTAGAAGTGTTTACACGGCGGCAACTGAAAAATAGTGTATCATATTTAATAATCAAAAAATATTATTCTTATTGCTGAGCCATAATTCATGTAAGTCGTTATTGTTTGAACGAGGAAGGAGATTTGTTATTTTATATTTGAACCCCTTGTGATAGGTGTCTTTCATATTTAGGGAAATAATGGCATCAGTGTCGATCCATGAATTCACCGAGTTTGCTAAGAACGAGCTGACTACAGGATAGTCAATATGTTGGCATCGGTATCTACCAATAATTATATGGAGTTTCCTGAAGACCAAACAGATGACTGGATTGCCAGGGGGATGGCTATGACGACTTCCCTTCTTCCCCAGCCCGATGATTTAACTATATTCCGACGACGGATTAGATATTGGGAAACAACAGATGTTAATGAAGAAACTGTTGATATGGAACTCGTGTTATACGAGGTGTATTATCAATATTGCCTTTGACAAAGTGAAAAGAGGACACAAATTGCTCTTCCCCATCTAATTACCATTAAAAATCATCCTCGAAAACCTCAAGGGGATGAATATTATTCTGCAGGTTTTCATGATGCCATCTGATACTGGAATGATAGAAGGTGGGATGGACGATATTATAATCATCGTGTCCCTGATGTTTTACCTCCCCTGCCAGAGAATCTCGAACCTAATGATGGGTTGGTTCGACCATTCCGGGAGGGTGAGTTTGTTTTATCTGAAACTGCCACTGAGGATGCATCACGTTTTATTATCATTGGGAGAGAAGCTCTTTTTGTGGACCGTAAGGCGACATATGAATGGGAGAAAATGCAGCCTCAATTTACACGGTGACAAGCTCTATTATACCATCAACATCGACGAAACCAACAAATGCTAACTAATCTGGTCGATGGAAATAGTCAAGAGTGTATAATATGTTTTGAGAATGTGCCCACGGGACCCAGCAAAGCATATCAGTGTCCCCGTTGTATGAAGAAAGTGCGTATACGTGGTGGTTTGAAATGGATGATGCGGACACATAATTGTCCCGATTGTCGTCAACCTTTGGCCTGGGGTACCACCCTAGATAAACATAGTTTTGACTATACCCAACTCCAACACTGATGCCAGATGCTAAATGAGTCTTAATCGTTATGTGTAGTTAATAAAATAGTACGGTGGTTGAATTCATTTTACTGTATATTTGTATATTTTTGTTGAGTTGATTCACGGTACCTGGAATAATGGCACCTCCCTTGTATCACTTTGTATCACTTCAAGTGCATTTCTGAGCTACGCCTTTTGCCTCTACAATCAAGCTCCGTTTTACGGGCCTTGCTTATGGATAAGGAAGGAATGTGACGAAATGCACCCCTAGTACCCGTGAGAACCCCTTTGCTTAATGAGCTTGTAACTCTTATAAAGCGCTCACATTGTGGATAGATAGATAGATAGATAGATACTTTGACAGTATACAATCATTTTGGTTATTCACATATTTATTTATTTATTTATTGGTGCTTAACGCCACATCGACAACAAAGGTCATATCGTGGCGAGAAAGTCATGAAAATGAGTTAAAAGGTAATGGTCAGGACTGCTTTTAAAAAGAAAAAAAATTGTGATAGATGAACGATAATACAATGAAAATGTGAAAATGAATATTCATAATGAAAGAAGAACAACAAATATAATACAAATCAACCTATTGATACCAAATCATGATGGGAAGATTAAAAGATAAAGCTCTAAAACTTGCTAAAAAGGTTGATTTCTTTTAGAAAAGACAAAAGCTTGCGCGGACTGGTAGTGTAAAAAAGGTCTCTAAGAGACTCCACAGTGAAAAACCGCCGCCTATTGTGATCGAAATCTGTACAATCTAAAAGAATGTGTTCCACTGTCAGCCCCTGCTGACAAGGAACACATTCAGGTCGCAGAGTGCCCTCTAATAAGAAACTATGAGTGAGTCTGGTATGACCAATATGACATCGTGTAAGGATAACGTGATCTTTTCGACAAAGATGAGAAAGAGGATAATAATCAGACACAGTTGGTCGGAAACGGTGGAGCTTGTTATTGGTAGCTCCATCCCATTCCGACTGCCACAAAGACCGGATGTATTTAGAAATAAGTGGCTTGTAATCACTGTAAGGAATTGGAAAATCAGTGATTGGCTTACTCAGAGCCTTTTTCGCTGCACTGTCTGCCCTGGTGTTACCAGCAATTCCAACGTGTCCAGGTAACCAGCAAAACACAATATCATATTGGTCAGACTTCATTACAGTAAGTCGTTCACGAAGTGACAAGATTAGAGGGTTCTTCAACCTGGGGTTGAGAAGAGCCTGTAAACAAGAAAGAGAATCGGAGAAGATAATGGACTTCCATTCCTCTTCAGCCTCAATCTCATCGAGCGCAAGGTCAAAAGCTTTTACCTCAGCTGTAAAAATGGAACTCATATCAGGTATCCTGGTTGAGGTGGTCTGATCACCACTAACGACAGCAGATGATACTCTATCATTATCCTTGGATCCATCTGTATAGAACATAGTGTATGCTCTATAGTGAGACTTAATCTCGGCATACGCTTGCTTAAATTGCAAAGAATTTGTGTTTGCCTTTTTAGAAGAGGCCAGATCTAAAATAACCTTGGGTTTTGACAGACGCCAAGGGGGTATATTTGGTTTACGATTTTCTGCCACAGAATCTGGAGCAACACCAGTAGCCTCCATGTGGGTTTTGATTCTGAGTCCCAGTGGAGGAATCTGTTTTGGATTTTTATCAAAAAAAACTTTATTTAGAGGTTTAAAAACATAGCAGTAAGCAGGATTTGATGGATTTGCAGATAATTTTGAGACATATTGCAAAGAGAGTTTAATTCGACGCTTCTCAAGAGAAGGCTCGCCTGCTTCGATAAGAAGAGAATCTATAGGTGACGTACGAAACGCACCAAGGCTAATTCTGATACCACTATGATGGATGGCATCAAGAGGTTTCAGATAGGATTTCCTAGCCGAACCGTAAACCACACAACCATAATCCAACTTTGACCGTACAAGAGCTCTATACAGATGGAGCAGAGTTTTTTGGTCGGCACCCCAATCAGTGCTGCCAACAACTTTTAGCAGATTAAGTGTTTTCTTGCATTTAATTTTTAGTTGTTTGATGTGAGACCTAAAACTTAGTTTCTCATCAAACAACAAGCCAAGGAATTTCACTTCCTTTACAACTTTAAGTGGAGTTCCATCTAAAAATAACTCCGGATCCAGGTGGTGTTTCCGGAGTTTACAGAAATGAACACAATTTGTTTTACTTTTTGAAAACTTGAAACCATTTTCAGTAGCCCAGCGCTGAACCTTGTTTAAGGATAGCTGAAGTTTGCGCTCAATAGCAGGCATTTTCTTGCCACTGTAGCAGATGAGGAAATCATCTACATACAATGAAGAATCAACATTTGTTTCAATAGCTGTCACAATGCTGTTGATTTTTATTGAAAAAAGAGTAACAGATAGAATACTACCCTGAGGTACTCCCAATTCCTGGTCGTGAGGGTCAGATAATGTTGACCCAAGACGAACCTGGAAATTGCGGTCCTTTAAAAAAATTTCAATAAAAAGTGGCATTCTGCCTCTCAACCCCATGTTGAAGAGGTCTTTTAAAATCCCATACGTCCACGTAGTGTCATATGCCTTCTCCAGATCAAAGAACACGGCGACCACGTGTTCTTTTCTGGCAAAGGCATTTCTGATAAACGTTTCAAGGCGGACTAGATGATCAACCGTGCTTCTCTGGTTTCTGAAGCCACATTGAACATCTGCCAGCAGATTGTTCGATTCCAGAAACCAAACAAGCCGATCGTTGATCATTCTTTCCATGGTTTTGCAAAGGCAACTAGTGAGTGCTATTGGTCTATAGTTGCTTGGATTGCTGTGGTCCTTATCAGGCTTGGGAATAGGAATGATTGTTGCTTTGCGCCAGGAAGATGGAAACTGGCCAGTCACCCATATATCATTAAAAATAGAAAGTAAAAGCTTGAGCGATGAATTTGGCAAATGTTTTAAAATCTGATAATGTATTTCATCAGGACCAGTTGCTGTATCTTTTGCTTTACTCAATGACGCTAGTAGCTCATCAATAGAAAATGGTTCATTATAATTTTCATCATTATCAGATTGGAATTTTAGTTTTCGTTTCTCCAGTTGCTTTTTAACAGGGATAAATTGCGGAGTGCAATTTTCAGAAGAGGAATTTTTGGAAAAGGTAGAAGCTAGGGTGTTCGAAATATCTTTTTTAGATGTTATTTTATTATTATTATGTTCGAGGTGCTGTACTGTAGATTTTGATTCTTTACCTTTAATTTTCTTGATCATTTTCCAGACCTTTTTGATGGGGGTATTTTGATTCAATCTTGAAACATAATTTTGCCAGGACGTTTTCTTCTTTTGTTTGATGAGCCGTCGGGCTTGTGCTCGACCAATACGTAATTTATCTAAATTATTCGTCGTTGGTGACTTATTAAAATCCCGTTCAGCCTTTTTGCGTTGATGAATAGCCTGTTTGCAATCCGTGTCGAACCATGGTTTATGGAAACGTTTTGGATTTGCCGAGGTTTTAGGAATGACTTGGCTTGCAATGTCAATCAACTCTGTGGTGAAGTGTTCAATCTGGTCAGTACTGTCCTGAAATTTCTCCCGTGTGAGGCGTTCAGAACAAAGCGATGAGAAAGTGTCCCAGTCAGCCTTTTTAAAGTTTCACTGGGGCACCCTCTCATCATCCGCCGGAACTACACTCTCCAACACAATCGGAAAGTGGTCACTCCCGCACAAGTCATCTTCTGCCCTCCATGAAAAATCAAGGAAGACAGAAGGGCATGCAATTGTTAAGTCAATTGAAGTGTAAGAACCAGATGCGGGATGCAAGTAAGTATCTGACCCATCATTGAACACGCACAAGTCATATTTTGTAATGAACTCTTCTATAGTTTTACCTTTTGCATCTTCTTGACTGCAGGAATTACCCCAAAGGGGGCTATGTGCATTAAAATCACCCAACAAAACGTACGGAGTTGGGAGCTGATGAATCAGATGTTCAAGATCCGTCAGCTTAAGTAGTTTACTTGGTGACACATAAATTGAACATAACGTGACTGTCTTGTCTAAGGTCAGGCGTATCGCTACAGCCTGTAAAGTTGATTGTAATGGTACAGAACTGTGAATAATGTCATTTCTGACCAAGACAGACGTTCCACGGATATGAAGGTCATTTTCATCTGCCCAAGCGTTATATAAATTGTAACCCTTAAGGACGGGATGAATATTTGTGACAGGTTTCTTCAGAAGTGTTTCCTGCAAGCAAAAAGCAGCAGGTTTATAATTTTGACTTAGAAGGCTCAGTTCATTAAAATTCGCTCTAAAACCTCGACAATTCCACTGTATTATACTATGTTTACGTGTATTATCCATGTTTGGATGGCGACTTGGATGGTGGACGTATGGGCGAAATTGCCCCCGTGTTTTTTCTAGGTGACGTTTTTCTCGGAGACCTACCCTGAGAGGAGTTCAGGCGTAGTTGACTGGAGAAAGTGTCATCGATGCATTCATCGACTGACATTTCTTCAATCCCATCAAACATGTTGCTAGTGACAACATTTTTCAAAAATTTCGGTGTTCTTTCCGAATTAACTTTTTGTTGTTCTTTATCTTTTTTCTTCCTTTCTTTTTCTTGACTTCGTCTCTGATTCTGACTTAGGTTTTGTTGTTGTGGTCTATGGTTCTGATCTGGTTTTGATTTGTTCGGTATATTTCTCTGTTCTGGTTTAGTTTTGTTGTCCTTAGTTGAATCTGATTTTGGTGCCTCATTTATTTGTTTGCGCTGTGCTATTTTATCCGTTATTGTTGAAGTGTATGATGTAGTTTGGGTTGATTTTGGTTCGACCTTATTAGAGTGTTCTATAGTGAAGGCTTGCAATAAGGATGGAATGTTATTGTCAAGCCAAGTCCACGGTGTCTGACATTCTACAGATTTTGTTGGTAACTTTTGTGTTAATTTGGTAGCATATGATGGTGAAGATGCACTCATGCCAGCCTCTTTGAAACTGACCTGCTTTTCACATTTGATTTTTTGAATTTGTTTCTCCCTTTTCCAAACAGGGCAATCTTTAGATGCAGCTACATGATTGCCCTGACAATTACAACATTTAATTGTGTTAGTGCAAGGGTCCTGATGTTCCTGACCACATTTAAAGCAAATTGTCTTCCCTCTACAACTGTTTTGACCATGACCAAATTTATGACAATTGAAGCAACGGAGTGGATTTGGTACGAACAAATCCACTCTGATGTTCATGTATCCGACCTTGATTGATTTTGGCGGTTGTGCAGATTCAAATGTAAATATATAAGTATTTGTTTTAATGAGATTTCCATCTTTTTTAATTTCAATTCTCTTTACATCTGTTACACCCTGTTTTTTAATTTCCAAGATATCAATGCCTGACAATTCCCTCGTTCTGACAACGCCCTTGCTGGTATTGAGGCTTTTGTGAGGGAAGACATTTACCTGCATATTGAAAAGTTTATCAGTTTTCAACAAATTCTTTGCCTGAGCTTCATTTTTACATTCCACCAACAACATTCCAGATCTTAACTTTTTCACATTTATAACATTGCCTGCTATTCCCTTTATCGACTTTTCTAAAGCGAAAGGATTGATATCAGTTGCAAGCTTTCCTTCTTCAGCAGAGCTGATCATTACAAATTGTGGCCATGTATTAATTTGTGGTACGATGTGTCCCAAGTCAGAATCAGAATCATCATCACTAAAAACGTAACCCCGTTTTTTAATTTTGTGTGGTATATTAGCCATAGTTAGTGTTGTAAATTGTTCACTGCCCCGGCCCCCACCCACCGCGGAGTCCAACAAGGGGTAGGGTTACTGCCATGCAGTGAACCCACCGGGTTGCCGGTATTCCCACATACCTGGTATGGGGCAGTATACTCAGCCAGTGTTGATACCGAAGTATGCCACTGGCTGATTGGCCCGTGTGTGGAAGTGCCAGGTCTTCAGATGGCGGCCATCCAATCAATCACTGTATAAAACACCGTAATAAAAGGTTGCCACGCATAACCGAAACAGACAGTGCAGCAAAACTAAGTGGCTATTAAAATATAAAGTGTTTAAAAACAGTACACAATGGCAATTATGTTATGTGAATAAAAGAAATGATTGAATGAATGGTCACCAAATGCCCCCCGACGTGACACCCAGTACTTTTTGGAGTGGGGGCTCCCGATTGGCCAGAACGGACCATCCGACCATCCTTCTACTCCCGAAATTGGGGCCAAAGCAGTGTGTTGAACAAGATTATCTCCGAAATGGAGACCAGGGCTCCATCCCGGAGACTGCCCTAACCGGGGCCACAAGTCCTCAACTGCCAGGATTCCTTCTTCCGGGGCCTTCGGAATGCACCTCACGGGAGAACAAGGTGCCTGCCAGATGGTATTAGCAGGATTGGTCATTTTGGTCCGGGGCTGCGTATTTATGTATTTCGCAGCGAACCAACTCAATTGAGCAAACCTGCCAATTAGAAATTAGCAAACCTGCCCAATTGAGCAGGCCGTCCTCTATCCGCCACCTGAGGACCCGCCTAGTAGGGGATGATCAAACCCCCCTAGGGTTATTCACATATCATATATACATTAATTAGATTAATACATAGCAAATATACCACAGGGAGACGACATAGCCAGATTGGCTGTCTACCTGTGCCGCCCAGAAGTATGAGTCATATAAAATGTGGGTAGAGTCACAGAGTGTTAGCAGCCATTAGCACTTGCATTACATCAGAATCCCTTTAAGAGAGCAGAAGATAGTTATTCCCACAGTTAGGTTGGTAAAATAATACTATCAGTATCTCAAAGGCCAGATGTGGAAGTAATAGTTGTTCCCCACGAAGCTGAATGATTAGAGAGGTAAAAACATTTCCAAAAGTCATTGATTAAGAATAGGTATACTAATTATCTCATTACTCTAGAGAAGTATTGGAGAGTCATAAAACAATTCCAATCTGACTGTTTCTGGTGACATTAATGAAATTAAAGATATAAAACATATCTAAAACCAATTATAATAATAAATGGCACGCCAATTACCAGAAGTATAGGTATGTAACATAAAAGATAATAAGGATATAAAACATATCTAAAACCAATTATAATGAATGGCACTCTCATTATCAGAAAAGCCAGTTCTGTATTATGAGAAGATAACGAGTAAATTAAAGTCATAAACCCTACATTAAAGCTATAAACCTCGTTTTTCCTCTACAAAATGTCATTCAAAAATCATTAAATGATTTGGAGTCAAGCACTTAACGAGGAAATCAATCTCTGGTGCAAGAATGCAATATTTGATACTTTTCTGCCAAGTATACTTGGTATGAAAATACATGAAAGTTTAACTCTCTGAAATTGAAGAAGAACGTCAACAAAGATGGCGTCGGAACTCTCAAGGAAAGTTTACCTGATATTAACAGGAAATAAATCACGTGATTAATAGTATATATCCACCAGCCGGCCATTTTGTTGGCAGTCTCTCCTCTGCAACTCAAACTGTTCACATCTGGAAACCTGCAGTGGGCTATTATTTCCAGGACGGACGTATCAAAAATGTTTTCTTACATAGAGTTTAGTCTGTTGATTCTTGAGTTGATGTCATCTTTCAGAGGGACTCCAGTGTAGGACACTGTATTTATATTGAAATTTTTAAGGTAATAAAAGAGTGTAAGGTTAGCTTATGCATTCTATCGTATAGACAGTCTTGTGTTGAATGTTTTACCCATGTACCATAGAATTAGACTCCCACGAACTTGGAATATTTTTTAGTTTTTATCCAGATACAGTAGAAAGTGAAGTGTGGTGGAGTTTTGATGATCTAGACTGAAAATCAAGCACTACGTGAAGGGCTTCGCCACATTCATCTCCGCCACGTTCGAAATCTACCAATAGTAGATTTGGAAAACCATCTGCTTCCTATAATGGGCTTGCTCCCATATGCTGCGGGGGTTGGGGGAAATTGGGCTCGACAGGACAGAGCCAGTGGATACTTGGTATCAACAGGATTTAGTGTTTGCAAGGTTGTTAAAGTTGGCATTCTTGGCGAACTTGTTTCTAGGCAAGAGTTTTAAAACCTCCTCTCAGAAAACTGATCAAAATCATAAACTTCTTGATGAGGCAGTATCAGTCAAAGTCTGGAAAAGGGAAGGACATTCTCAGAGAACACAACAGATTTGTGTATTCGAGAATTGTGGATATCTGTAAGAAAATGACTTAGTATATACAAGAGCCAACAATGTTACAAGAATACATTTCTTATTTGAATACAACACGCCATTTGGAACTTTATTCATATAGCATGACCAAAGATGATACTTTGGCAAACAGTTTTTTTTTACAATGTTGAGCAAATCACAAAAGAACTATTTATTCATGTATTAAGGTTTAGCGACACTTTAACAGCCAAGCCAAGGACATATGTCGGCGACAGTTTTATGGTTGGAGGAAGCCGGAGTGCCCGGAGGGAACCACCGTGCAATTGTGACGAAATGCACCCTAGCCCCGTGAGAACCCTCCTTGCTTAATGAGCTTGTAGCTCTTAGAAAACGCAAGAGCATTAGGCCAAATGGGCTCAAACCTGGACATTTCTGGTAACAAGCTGATTTTTTCAGGATTGGTCCGGGAACATGTCTGGAATAACATACTAAAAGTCCTCATGAATCCATCGTGGGCACTTTCCGCAATCCAAGATGGCGTCCAAAATGGCCGCCATTTTATAAATTTCTTATAACTATGTAATTAGACAACCAAAATATACAGTTTAAATGTATCAAATTTCTTTGTCATTACAGGTAATGGACCCGCTTTGTATTATCTGTAAAGAAATATCATCAGATACAGTCATCGTTGGAGATAAGGGACGGAGGACTCTTGTGATGTCCAGTTTAGAACGAGGTGATGGACTACATGATTTATTTGAAAAGACAACGCCACTACTAGTCCATGCTGTTTGTCGCAAGAATTACACAAGAAAATGTTCCATAGTGTCTGCAAAGAGAAAATCATCATGTCTTGAAGAGGATCAAGACGAAGAAACAACTCACCTTCGTTCAAGTGTTTCAAAGACATTTATCCTAAAATACGATTGTATATTTTGTTCTGAGCCTATTGTTCAAGACACTAAACACCCTTTCCGCAAAAGAGGTTCAGTAAGCAGTGTTGAAACCTTAGAATTCCAGACAACGTTATTGGATCGTGCAAGAGAGCGAAGTGACAAGTGGGGTAAAGATGTTTATGATCGTTTGCAACATGCGTATGACCTGGTTGCTGCTGAGGCGAAGTATCATCGAGCATGTGCCCAATCATTTCTCAGGACAAAAACTGAAGGAACATCAGCTGACTGTATTCGACAGGAAGCATTTGAGCATTTAAGTGAATTTCTTGATGAAAGTGATGAGTGCCAATACTCAGTTCAAGAGCTTTCAGAATACATGGCCCCATTTTTGGAAGGAGGCGAGGGTTACTCACTGAAGCATCTTAAGCGCAAGCTGAAGGATCGATATGGTGATGATCTAATTGTAACCAGCATCAAAGGAAAATCCAGTATCGTGAGTTTCCGTGATTCAGCTCACAAAATACTTCATGAAAAGTGGAACAGCGATAGGGTGTCAGATGTTGAGAGCCAAAGTGATCGTATACTAGATATGGCTGCTTCAATCATCCTCAGCGATATCAGACTGACAGTGTACAATTGTGATGAGTACCCAACATTAGATGGAACTGAAAATGGAGAAACATTAGTACCAAGATCACTGAATAATATAGTAGACAGCAAAGGCAAAAATCACACAGTTGCAAACAGGAAATGTACCTCAATCGCACATGCCATCATCTCTGCTAGTAGGCCCAGGTCTTTTGTATCACCAATATTGTTGGGAACAGCGGTGTATATACACAAGAAGTATGGCTCACGTGAACTTATAGACATCTTGAGCAGCATGAGTTTTTCAGATGACTATAAAGAAGTACAGCGGTTTGAACAAGCCCTCATGTCAACTGGTGAACCCGCCTATCACCTTGGTGGTTTCTCCCAATTTGTATTTGACAATGCAGACTTTAATGTCGCGACAGTAACTGGTCACAACACCTTCCACAACATGGGTGGAATTGCTTGCGTTACTCCACCAGGGGTTGTTGATACTCCACCTATTAAACGTTCAGTGAAGTTGCAATCAGCTAAGATACTTGGAGAATTTGGACATATTCCAATAAAGACATACAGCAAACCTGCTGTTCCTGGCTTGCAGTCTGTTGAAGTATGTCCTCTCAAAAAACCTGATACAGAGCTCAAGTCTCTCCAAACTGCAGTTGTCATGGATTCCCTCTGGGTTGCTGGCTATGTTCTAGAAGTAGATTCATGTTCTTCATGGAGCGGTTTCATGAAAGTAGCCACACAGAGTAATGAATACGAGCAGACGAGAATTGAAACCCTACCCTTTATCAATTTGGACCCTTCTAACCCGAGTACCATCTACACGGCGCTGTACTTTGCCCAGTCTCAGTGTGAAAAGCATAACTTGAGAATATGTGCAGTAACATTCGACCAGCCCTTGTACATAAAGGCAGCAGAGATTGTGGCTGCTTCACGAGATCTAGACAAAATCATAGTCCGCCTTGGTGGATTTCATCTTCTCATGTCATTTTTAGGCAGCATAGGCCACATCATGGATGGAAGTGGGCTCACAGAGCTATGGGAGACCGTATACGCCAAAGGATCAGTAATTCATATGCAATCTGGTCATGCATATTCCCGTTCTCTCCGTGCTAACATTCTTACTGCAGCTGCCCTCATTGGCATATTAATGTCTACATCTGGTACTATAGACAGAATAGATAAGGATAACTTAGCAAGTCTTTACGGTGCACTTCTCAATCAGGAGAAGAAAATGACTGAAGTAGTTGAAGAGCAGTGTGTGAAACAATTAAGTCAGATCATTTCACATCTCCTTGAACAATCGGCGGAACAAAGTAGGACAGGAAAGCTTTGGGTACAGTATATCCGACAGGTGTCTCTTCTCCAGTGTTTCATTCGAGCTGAAAGAATAGGAGACTGGAAGCTTCATCTCAGCTGTGTGAGAGAATTGATACCACATTTCCACGCTGCAGGACATCTTCCATATGCCAAATCTGCCAGGCTGTATCTACAACAGATGGAAGCCCTTGATAAAACCATTCCTGGAAATGAATATACACTATTTGCAGAAAAGGGATACTTCACTATTCGTCGTGCAGATTCATTCTGGGGTGGAAACTTCTCAGATCAAACCATCGAACAGTTCCTAATGCGCCAGTTAAAAACAACAGGTGGGATGACTCATGGACGTGGGATCACAGACAGTACATTGACAAAGTGGGTCCATGCACTGCCCCAATGTGTTCCCATTTGTGATGAACTAGAACAATTCACTGGAGTACACACCGGTACCTCTGAGCAACACAGAGAACTACGGCAAAGTACCAGGTCAAGAGACATTAAAGATAGACGCGTTTTTTGTTGAATGGCTGCAGGCACATCCACCATTTGCTGGATATGAAACTGATCGCCTGGTCTCCCTGTCAACTGGCATCGTCGCTGACCCATCTGTCAATTGTGATAAAGCAGTAGAAATCGGTCTAGCAGCAGCATCAGAAATAAATGGTACCAAGTTTACAGATATCAAGCTACATCGCAGTGACAAGGTGAAGACCATTGGGGCTAAGAGTAAGACACTGAAAATCAGAGGGCAAAACACAGAGGTGAACCCAACGTTACTATTTAACAGAATAACATGTATCCTGAATAACAGTGCTGAATTGGAGTCATTTTTTGCTTATGAACTTGCTGCCAAGCCACCTTCCCTCTTCAAAGATGGGGTAATGCGAAAGCCTGCAGAGTTCTCTGGGTCTCCTGCCTAAGTCATTCACAGACACACAACAATCCAACCTTCCAGAAAATTGTTTTTTTGTTTTAGATGGTGGTCACCTACTGCAATCTGTTGTATGGCCACAACCATCAACCTATGCTGATGTTGTTCAGTCCTACATTTCATACATCCTTAAACATTATGGAGCTCAATCAACAGTGGTGTTCGACGGATATAGAAGTGGTACTTCAACAAAGGTAGCTGAGCAGAGGAGGCGAGCCCAGAAATGTACCTCTAGTGACATCATATTCGATGAAAATATGGCAACTACTACAACCCAAGCAGCTTTCCTAGCCAACAGCAACAATAAGATGAGACTCATACAAACTCTACGCGAGAAAATGCTTATGACAGGCATACGTGTCAAGCAGGCAGAAGCAGACGCAGACACCCTGATTGTGTCCACAGCATTATCAGTAGCAGAGTTAGAGATGGTGCCAGTCGTTGTCGTTGGTACAGACACAGACTTACTGGTCATGCTGGTCGCGCGTGCAACCGCTTCCACGGACATGTACATGCTATGCCGTTGTGATCCTGTCACGGTCTTTAACATACATGAAATTCAGGACGCCATTACAGACACTAAAAATCACTTGATGTTTCTTCATGCAATGACAGGCTGTGACACAGTCTCTGCAATCTATCGTCAAGGCAAGCGTAAAGCTTTCAACATGGTCCATAAGAAAAGGGACTACGACTTGCTTGATACCTTCACAGATAGTGGAAGCACCCACGATGAGGTGCAGAGAGCTGGAGAAACCTTCATCCTCAAGCTTTATGGAGCCAGTGGTTATGAATCTCTCAATGACTACCGTCACATTGCATACAAGCCTATAATGGGTCGCAGTTCGCTGAGCTCAACATTTGCTGCAGCCAAACAACATTCATACCGCACCTATCTTACAGTCCAAGAATGGATGGGTAACTCTTTACCTCCAGAAGAATGGGGCAGGCAATTTCAGGATGGAGTTCTCACACCTGTAGATACAGACATTGCTGTTGCACCCGACACTTTGCTGAACATGGTATCATGTGGGTGCAAACCAGATGGTTGTAGAAGTATGACATGTAGCTGCAAGAAGCTTGGACTATATTGTACCTCGATGTGCAGTAAATGCAGCGGCCTTAATTGCAACAATACAGCACCGACATTGATAGAAACTGATGATGAAGATAATATGGATATCAGCACAGTTGATACAGCATCCGACGACGAGGGTGATGATTGATGGGACATATACGTTTACAAGTTTGGGCACATTTAGGTTGGAGCAAATTCTATCTCTTCTCTGCTGAGATCCTTGTGGAATATTAGGCCTATATACTGCAGTTTCTTAGACTTAAACAAGTGAGGGTCATGTGTGTGTTTACTCATGAATTATTCATCAAATTTGACGCAACCCCCGTTGCCTCAAAAATAGCCTTTAGCTTGAAACCTATTTGATAATTTGCTTTTGGTTAATATGGCGGCCATTTGGGCGCCATCTTGGATGTTGTATCTCAAGCAATTTCTTTGGTATGATTCAAATTGCCTGAATAAATATTGAATTCCGTCTGGTGTGTCTCAAAACAAATATAAAACACTTTAAAACTGTATTCGGCTTGCCTAGTTACACAGATAAAAGAAAAACAAGAAATGGCTACCATTTCGGGAGACATTTTGAATATCGTAAGTTTCCCAGGCAATTCAATCGATACATCTGTGGTTAAAATGTCCAAATAAGTAATTAATTAGATTTCTTAGGTTTCACAAATAAAAATATATACTTTAAATATGAACAGGGGCTACCTAGTTTCAAAGATATGAGACAAGCGGAAAATAGCGTCCATTTTTGGCGCCATTTTGGATGTTGTGAGCATCCCAAGCACATTATTTGTTACTTCTGTGGATAAAATGTCTAAATAAGTATTTCATTTGATTGTGGAAGTCTCAAAACATAGAGATATACACTTTAAATATGCATTGGGGTTACCAAGTTTCAAAGATATGAGATAAACAAGAAATGGCGGCCATTTTGGACGCCATCTTGGATTATGGAAAACGCCCAAAGAGGATTTATGAGGACTTTTAGTATGTTCTTGTGTACATATTCATTGAACTATTTTGAGAAAATCAGCTTGTTACCAGCGATGTCCACGTTGCAACCAATGCTCTTGGACTATAAGCACTTGCATTACACAAGAGCCCCTTTAAGAGAGCAGTAGAAAGTTATTGTCACAAAGTGTTAGCAGCCACAAGTATTTACATTACACCAGAATCCCTTTAAGAGAACAGTGGAAAGTTATTCGAACAATTAGGTTAGTGAAATAATACTATCATGATCTCAATGGTCAGGTGTGTAGGTAAAAGTGGTTTCCCACGAAGTTGAAAGATTAGAAAGGTAAAAACATTTCCAAAAGCCATTGTTTAAGTGAAGGTATAACTAATTATCTCATTACTCTCGAAAAGTATTGGAGATTAATGTCATAAAACAATTCTAATCTGACTGTTTTAGAGAGGTTTGTGACAATATTGAAATTAAAGGTATAAGACATATCTAAAACCAGTCACAATAAATGGCTTTCCACTTACCAGAGGTATGGGTACGTGATATTAAATGTAATAAGGATATAAAACCTATCAAAACCAATTATAAGCTAGAATATATCGGAGTTAAGCACTTAACAAGGAACTCAATCTCTGGTCAGGAGAGTGCAGCATTTGATACTTTTCTGCCAAGTGAGATTGTACCCCCAATACTTGGCATGAAATTACATGAAAGTTTAACTCCCTAATACTGAAGTTGAACGTCAACAAAGATGGCGTCAGAATTCCTAAGGAAAGTTTTCCTGATTTTAACAGGAAAATAAACCACGTGATTAATGATATATAATCCCCATTCGGCCATTTTGTCAGCAGTCTCCTCTGAAAACTCATGCTGTTCACATCTAAAAACGTACAGTGGGCTATTATTTCCAGGACGGACTTTCAGAAATGTTTTTCTCAGATAGAAATTATTCTGTTCATACTTGAGTTGTTAACACATTTCAGAGGGACTCCAGTGTAGGACACTGTACTTATATTGAAAGTTGTAAGTTAATAAAAGTGTATAAGGTTAGCTTATACATCCCACTGTATAGACAGTCTTGTCTTGTGTTGAGTGTTTGACCCATGTACCACAGAATCCAGACTCCAAGGAACTTGGATCATTTTCCAGACTTATTCCAGTTATAGTTGAAAGTGGAGTGTGGTGGAGCCTAGATGATCTAGACTGATCGAGGCCAAAAATCAATCACAACGTGGAGGGCTTCGCCACATAAACCCTTTCACTTTGGTGCCGCGACCACGGGATCTTGGACTTTGATAAAATTTGTGTGTGTAAGTGGGAAAAACACCAGAATCTCCAGAATCTTCCAATTCAGGGGAAGAATACCTGCCACTGTGGGATACTACATCAATTTATGAACAGTCAGACCAGGAAGCTGAACATATACTGCTTGCAAGGGAGCTGTGCCGAAAATTTAAGTGTGAAATTTGACATTTCCATGCTACTTTTCTATGACCAAGTGAAGAAAAACTTAATCAAAACTATTAAAAGTGACTATTAGCAGTTAGCTCAACAAATAGACACTGTATTTTCTGAGAAAGTAACAGAAAGTATTCCCTTCATGATATTGTAAGAAGGAGTGAATGTCGGAAGCATCAGAAACGCCATTGGTTAAAGAACAAACTTTTCATTTGCAAGTGAACTTAGACAGAGCACACAGGGCTTTGTTACTGACATTTCTAAAGTATTTAGAGACACATCAACAGAGAACCGTGACTCAAGGACAGAAACAGAACGATACTGACTTTGAACGCCTACTGGAAAGAACTCGTCAAGTGTTTACATAAACAAGGTAGGTGCAAATTTAGTACATTTTCATTTGTTGCCAGCAGAACTGTATTGTTGAGTGTAATAATAGCGATTTGATCCACACAAATCGCTTCATTTTAACATTTGGAAGTTCTGAATAATTTGCTAGATAAATTAATTAAATTAACCCCACAAAAATGTCAGTGCCAAGTGCAGAAATGGAACAAGAAATACAGCAACGCGCAGAAAGATTGGCCCAAAAGCGACTAGAACAAGCCGAATTGGAGTTATATTTATTTATTTATTTATTGGTGCTTAACGCCACATCAGCAGCTAAGGACATATCGTGGCGAGAAAACAAAAGAAAAACATGGCAGAAACGAAATTCAAAGCAGAGTAAAAAAAAACAGTAATAAAAATGATACTCAATGTAATATGAACAGTGGTGCATGAAGAAACAATAAATATGAATAATTCACAAATCAACCTGGTGAATTTAAGTCTTAAAGACTCAAGTTTAAGATGATAAAAACAATTTTAAAATTTACTAAAAAGGTTGATTGTTTTCAAAAATGAGAGAATTATATTCGGGCTCGTACGATAAAACGGATCTCTCAGAGATCCTACAGAAAAGTACTGCCCTCTGACATGATTAAAATCCGTACAATGTAAAACAATGTGTTCCACTGACAACACCTGCTGGCAGGGAACACACTCTGGTCGCACAGAACCCTCCAACAAAAAGGAATGTGTTAGTCGTGTATGACCAACATGACACCGCGTCAGAATAACATGATCTTTTCTACAAAGGTTACTGGATGGGTAGTGATCAGAAATAGTTGGTCGGAAGCGATGGGGCTTGTTATTTGTCGCCCCATCCCATTCCGCCTGCCACATAGATTTGATGTAACTACTAATATGAGGCTTAAAATCACTGTAAGGAATGTTAAAATCAGTGAGAGGCTTTGTTAAAGCCTGTTTTGCTGCACTGTCTGCTTTGGTGTTACCAGCGATACCTACATGTCCGGGTAACCAGCAAAACACGATATCATATTGGTCAGACATGAGAGTTGTTAACTTCTCACGAAGTTCCAAAATGAGAGGGTTCTTCAACTTGGGGTTGAGCAAAGCAAGCAAAGAGGAAAGAGAGTCAGAAAAAATAATCGACTTCTTTTCCTGGACATTTTCGATATGTTCGAGTGCGAGTTGCAAAGCTTTAACTTCAGCTGTGTAGATAGAACTTTGATTCGGTATTCTGATTGAAGTGACATGATCATCAGTGACAACAGCTGATGCTACTTTGTCACCATCTTTTGATCCGTCTGTATAGATCCTTGTATATGTACTGTACTTGGACTTAATTTCAGCATATTTCTGCTTAAACTGCAGAGAATTTGTTTCAGACTTTTTAGTAGATGCTAGGTCCAAAATAACTGTTGACTTTTTAAGATGCCAAGGAGGAGTTTGTGGTTCACGGTTCTCTTTTATTGTAACTGGTTCAATTTTGGCAGACTCCATATGAGGTTTTAATCTAATTCCCAATGGAGGGAAATGTTTCTGATGACGGTTAAAAAATTCAGTATTTTGAGGTTCTGAGACACAATTGTATGCAGGGTTGGACGGATTAGGAAGAAGTTTTGAAACATATTGGAGAGAAAGTTTAATTCTGCGCTTCTCAAGAGAAGGCTCTTCTGCTTCAACAAGCATCGAATCTACCGGTGATGTTCGAAAAGCACCAAGGCTGATTCTTATGCCACTATTATGAATGGCATCAAGAGGTTTGAGATATGACTTTCTTGCTGAACCGTAAACCACACAGCCGTAATCTAATTTTGATCTAACAAGTGATCTACACAGATGGAGTAATGTTTTTTGGTCAGCACCCCAATCAGTGCTACCAACTACCTTCAAAAGGTTCAGTGCCCTTTTACACTGTACCTTTAGTTGTTTTATATGAGAAGTGAAATTCAGTTTGCTGTCAAACAACAAACCTAAGAATTTCACTTCTTTAACAACATTAATTCGACTCCCGTCTATTTTCAATTCCGGATCAAGGTGGTGTTTCCGGAGCTTACAGAAATGAACGCAATTAGTTTTCGTTTTAGAGAATTTGAAGCCGTTTTCTGTAGCCCATTTCTGGATTCTATTCAAACACAGCTGAAGTTTGCGCTCTATAGCATTCATTTTTTTGCTGATATAGCAGATTAAAAGTCATCTACATACAATGACGAGTCAACCGTATTCTCAATTGCATCAACAATACTATTGATTTTTACTGAAAAAAGGGTAACAGATAAAATACTTCCTTGAGGAACCCCCAACTCCTGCCCGTGAGGATCAGATAACGGTGACCCAACACGAACCTGAAATTGGCGGTCCCTCAAAAAGTTTTCAATAAAAAGAGGCATACGCCCCCTCAACCCCATGTTAAAAAGGTCTTTCAAAATCCCATACGTCCACGTTGTGTCATATGCCTTTTCCAGGTCAAAGAAGATGGCGACCACATGTTCTTTTCTGGCAAAGGCATTTCTTATAAACGTTTCTAATCTAACCAAATGATCCACAGTACTTCTCTGGTTTCTGAAACCACACTGAACATCTGCAAGCAGATTGTTCGATTCCAGAAACCAGACAAGTCGGTCATTGATCATCCTCTCCATGGTTTTACAGAGATAACTAGTTAGTGCAATTGGTCTGTAGTTACCTGGATTACTGTGATCCTTATCAGGCTTTGGAATAGGAATAATTGTTGCCTTTCGCCAGGAAGGTGGAAACTGGCCAGTCACCCAAATGTCATTAAAAACTGACAATAAAAGTTCTAGTGAACTTTGAGGCAGATGTTTTAAAAGTTGATAGTGTATTTCATCGGGTCCAGTGGCGGAATCCTTTGCTCTATGCAAAGAGTTACTTAACTCTTCCATAGAGAAAGGTTCGTTGTAGTCCTCTAAGTTATTGGATGTAAATTTAATCTTTTGTTTTTCTTGTTGTTGTTTTAGTTTGAGGAATTCTGGGTTACTATTTTCAGATGACGAATGTTTAGAAAATGTAGAGGCCAACTTGTTTGAAATTTCTTGTTTTGATGTTATGAGTGTGTTGTTATCTTTTAGGTGTTGTACAGCTGATTTTGTTTCTTTTCCTTTAATTTTTTTTAATCATTTTCCAAATTTTAGTGATGGGAGTGTTTTGATTTAGTTTCGAAACGTAAGTTTCCTATGAACTTTTCTTTTTGTGTTTTATTTATTTATTTATTGGTGCTTTACGCCACATCAGCAGCTTAGGCTATATCGTGGCGATGAAAGTGTATATTTAAAAAAGACCATGCATTAAAATATGAAAGAAATTGAATAAGAGGTTAAAAAAAGATGAGTGTGAAACATAATGAGAAAATGAGACCAGTAGTACAAAAATGTAAATGAACCTGTGAAATAAATATAGATAGATGAAAATTAAAATGGTAAAAACAATTTAAAATTTATTAAAAAGGTTGATTACTTTCAAGAATGAGATGACTTTTTGCGGGCTCGTATGATAAAATAAATCTCTCAAAGATCCAACTGTAAAATACTGCCCTCTAACATGATTAAAATCAGTACAATTCAAAAGAATGTGTTCCACTGACAACACCTGCTGGCAGGGAACACATTCTGGTCGCAAATTACCCTCCAACAAAAAGGAATGTGTAAGTCGTGTATGACCAATATGACACCGCGTCAAAATTGCAAGATCCTTTCTACAAAGGTTACTTGACGGGTAGTGATCTGAAATAGTTGGCCGGAAGCGATGAAGCTTGTTATTTGTCGCTCCATCCCATTCCGCCTGCCATATAGATTTGATGTAACTACTAATATGAGGCTTAAAATCACTGAAAGGGATCTTAAAATCAGTGAGAGGCTTTGTTAAAGCCTGTTTTGCTGCACTGTCTGCTTTGGTGTTACCAGCGATACCTACATGTCCGGGTAACCAGCAAAACACGATATAATATTGGTCAGACATGAGAGTTGTTAACTTCTCACGAAGTTCCAAAACTAGAGGGTTCTTCAACCTGGGGTTGAGTAAAGCAAGTAAAGAGGAAAGAGAGTCGGAAAAAATAATCGACCTCCTTTCCTGAGCATTCTCGAAATGTTCAAGAGCGAGTTGTAAAGCTTTAACTTCAGCTGTGAAAATAGAACTCTGATTCGGTATTCTGATTGAGGTGACATGATCACCAGTAACAGCAGCTGATGATACTTTGTCACCATCCTTAGATCCATCCGCATAGATCCTTGTATATGTACTATACTTGGACTTTATTTCAGCATATTTTTGTTTGAACTGCAAGGAATTGGTATCAGATTTTTTGGTAGAAGCAAGGTCCAAAATAACTGTAGGTTTTTTAAGATGCCAAGGAGGAATATGTGTTTTACGATTTTCTTTTATTGTATGTGGTTCAATTATGGTGGACTCCATGTGGGGTTTAATTCTAATTCCCAATGGAGGAATATGTTTCTGGTGGCGGTTAAAGAAATCAACATTTTGAGGGTCTGTAACACAATTATAAGCAGGATTTGAAGGATTGGCCAAAAGTTTAGACACATATTGGAGAGATAATTTAATTCTGTGCTTCTCAAGAGAAGGTTCCTCTGCTTCAACAAGCATCGAGTCTATAGGGGATGTTCGAAAAGCCCCCAGACTAAATCTAATACCACTATTATGAATTGCATCAAGTGGTTTGAGATATGATTTCCTTGCAGAACCGTAAACTACACAACCGTAATCTAATTTTGACCGAACAAGTGATCTATACAGATGGAGCAAAGTTTTTTGGTCAGCACCCCAATCGGCGCTACCAACAACTTTCAGCAGGTTCAGAGCTTTCTTACATTTAACTTTTAGTTGTTTTATGTGGGAAGTGAAATTCAGTTTGTTGTCAAACAACAAACCTAAGAATTTCACTTCCTTAACAACTTTAATAGGACTCCCATCGATTTTTAACTCCGGATCGAGGTGATGTTTCCGAAGTTTACAAAAATGAACACAGTTCGTTTTTGACTTTGAAAATTTAAAACCATTTTCTGTGGCCCATTTTTGAATCCTATTCAAACACAGCTGAAGTTTACGCTCGATAGCATTCATATTTTTACTGCTATAACAGATTAAAAAATCATCGACATACAAAGAAGAGTCTACCATATTTTCAATAGCATCGATGATACTGTTAATTTTAACCGAAAATAGGGTAACGGATAAAATACTACCCTGAGGAACCCCCAATTCCTGCTCGTGAGGATCAGATAACGTTGACCCAACACGAACCTGAAACTGGCGGTCCCTCAAAAAGTTTTCAATTATTTATTATTTATTGGTGCTTTACGCCACATCAGCAGCAAAGGCCATATCGTGGCGAGTCAGTCATGTATATGAAACTAAAAAAAATCATTGTAAAGTCTGTATTTAAAAAAGGTAGATGAACGATGAACTATGAAAATGAAATGATAAAAACAACAATAGTTTAACAATACATACAATAAGAATCAACCTGTTGATGTTAAATCATGATTAAAAGTATAAAAACTAGATTTAAAAACTGTTAAAAAGGTTGATTTCTTTCAGAAAAGATACAATTTTGTGCGGACAAGTTGAATAAAAGAGGTCTCTAAGAGACCCCACGGTGAAATATTGCCGCCTAACATTATTAAAATCTATGCAATTTAAAAGAATGTGTTCCACTGTCAGTACCTGCTGGCAGGGAACACATTCAGGTCGCAACGTTCCCTCTAATAAAAAGCTGTGGGTGAATCTGGTATGACCAATATGACATCGTGTGAGAATAACATGATCTTTTCGACAAAGACGAGAAAGGGGATAGTAATCGGACACAATTGGTCTGAAACGGTGGAGCTTGTTGTTAGTGGCCCCATCCCATTCCGACTGCCACAAAGATCTAATATATTTAGAAATGAGAGGTTTGTGATCACTGTGTGGAGTAGAAAAAACAGTGATTGGTTTATTAAGAGCTTGCTTTGCTGCACTGTCGGCATTAGTGTTACCAACAATACCAGGTAACCAGCAAAACACGATATCATATTGGTCAGACTTCAGTCTTGTAAGACGTTCACGGAGTGACAGAATTAGAGGGTTCTTCAACCTGGGGTTGAGAAGAGCCTGCAAACAAGAAAGAGAATCTGAGAAGATAATGGACTTACGTTCTTCTCCATCTGCAATCTTGTCAAGTGCTAGGGCAATAGCTTTCGCTTCAGCTGTAAAGATGGAACTATTATCAGGTATCCTGATTGAGGTGGTCTGATTTCCACTAACTACTGCAGACGATACCTTATCATTATCCTTGGAGCCATATGTATAGAACTTTGTATATGCTGTAAAGTGGGATTTAATTTCAGCATAGCGTTGTTTAAAATGCAAAGAGTTAGTTTCTGCCTTTTTAGTAGAGGCTAAATCCAAAATTACCTTGGGTTTTGACAGTTCCCAAGGGGGTATATTTGGTTTACGGTTCTCTGCCACAGAATCAGAAGCAACACCAGCAGCCTCCATGTGGGGTTTGATGTGGGGTTTGATTTTGAGTCCCAAAGGAGGAATCTGTTTTGGATTTTTATCAAAAAAAACTTTATTTTGAGGTTGAAAAACACAAGAATGAGCAGGATTTGAAGGATTAGCAGATAATTTTGAAACATATTGCAAAGATAATTTGATGCGACGCTTCTCAAGAGAAGGCTCGCCTGCTTCAACAAGCAGAGAATCTATGGGTGATGTACGAAATGCACCAAGGCTAATTCTGATTCCACTATGATGAATGGCATCAAGAGGTTTCAGATAGGATTTCCTAGCTGAACCGTAAACCACACAACCATAATCTAACTTTGAACGTACAAGAGCTCTATACAGATGGAGTAGAGTTCTTTGGTCACCACCCCAAACAGTGCTGCCGACAACTTTAAGTAGATTAAGTGCCTTTTTACATTTAATTCTTAGCTGTTTGATGTGAGACCTAAAAGTTAGTTTCTCATCAAACAGTAAGCCAAGGAATTTTACTTCTTTTACAACTTTAATTCGAGTTCCATCCAAGAGTAACTCCGGATCTAGATGGTGTTTCCGGAGTTTGCAGAAATGAACACAATTTGTCTTACTTTTAGAAAACTTAAAACCGTTTTCAGTAGCCCATCGTTGAACCTTATTCAAAGACAGCTGAAGTTTCCGCTCTATAGCAGGCATTTTCTTGCCACTGTAACAGATTAAAAAATCATCCACATATAATGAAGAGGCAACATTTTGCTCAATAGCTGTAACAATGCTATTGATTTTTATTGAAAAAAGGGTAACAGATAGAATACTACCCTGAGGAACCCCCAATTCCTGGTCGTGAGGGCCAGATAATGTTGACCCAAGACGAACCTGGAAATTGCGGTCCGTTAAGAAATTTTCAACAAAAAGTGGCATTCTTCCTCTCAACCCCATGTTGAAAAGATCTTTTAAAATCCCATACGTCCACGTAGTGTCATATGCCTTCTCCAGGTCAAAGAACACTGCGACCACGTGTTCTTTTCTGGCAAAGGCATTTCTAATAAACGTTTCCAGACGAACCAAATGATCAACCGTACTTCTTTGGTTTCTGAAACCACACTGAACATCTGCCAGCAGATTGTTCGATTCCAGAAACCAAACAAGCCGATCATTGATCATCCTTTCCATGGTTTTACAGAGGCAACTAGTGAGTGCTATTGGTCTGTAGTTGTTTGGATTGCTGTGGTCCTTATCAGGCTTGGGAATGGGAATGACTGTTGCTTTACGCCAGGAAGAGGGGAACTGGCCAGTCACCCATATATTATTAAAAATGGAAAGCAAAAGCTGGAGCGATGAATTTGGCAAATGTTTTAAAATTTGGTAATGTATTTCATCAGGACCAGTGGCTGTATCTTTTGCTTTACTCAACGACGCTAATAGCTCATCAATGGAAAATGGCTTGTTATAATTTTCATTATTGTCAGAGTGGAATTTTAGTTTCTGTTTCTCCTGTTGTTTTTTAACAGAGAGAAACTGCGGAGTACAATTTTCTGAAGAAGAATTTTTAGAGAAGGTAGAAGCTAGAGTGTTAGAAATGTCTTTTTTAGATGTTATTTTGTTATTATTTTGTTCCAGGTGCTGTACTGTAGATTTTGATTCTTTGCCTTTAATTTTTTTAACCATTTTCCAAACTTTTTTAATGGGGGTATTTTGATTCAATTTAGATACATAATTGTGCCAAGATGTTTTCTTCTTTTGTTTGATGAGCCGTCGGGCTTGTGCTCGCCCAATACGTAATTGATCTAAATTGTTGGTCATTGGTGATTTATTAAAATCCCGTTCGGCCTTTTTACGTTTATGTATAGCCTGCTTGCAATCCGTATCGAACCATGGCTTGTGGAAACGTTTAGGATTAGCCGAAGTTTTAGGGATGACCTTGTTTGCAATATTAAGTAATGTGGAAGTAAAATCTTCCACCGGGTCACAATCAGCGGTAAATGAATCTGCAGTAAGTCGTTCACAACAAAGCGATGAGAAAGTGTCCCAGTCCGCTTTTTTGAAGTTCCACTGAGGCACCCTCTCATCCTCAGCGGGTACAACGCTTTCCAAAACTATTGGAAAGTGGTCACTTCCACACAAGTCACCCTCCACCTCCCAAGAAAAATCAAGGAGAAGTGAAGGGCTTGTGATTGTGAGATCAATTGAAGTGTACGATCCCGATGCAGGGTGTAGATATGTGTGTGACCCATCATTAAACAAACATAAGTCATGTTTTGTAATGAACTCTTCGACTGTTTTGCCCCTTGCATCTTCCTTGTTGCAGGAATCGCCCCAAAGAGGATTATGGGCATTAAAATCACCCATCAAAACATAGGGTGTGGGAAGCTGATTTATGAGTTGCTCTAGGTCGTGTAATAATAGAGACTTATTAGGGGATATATAAATTGAACACACAGTAATCGTCTTGTCTAAAGTTAGGCGTACTGCTACAGCCTGTAAATTGGAATTTAAATTTACATGACTGTGGATAATATCGTTTCTAACTAAGACAGACGTCCCACGAACATGAAGATCAGCTTCATCTGCCCACGAGTTATACCCTGTATAACCCTTGAACGCACAGTCATCTTGGTTACTCGATCTTTGTAAAAGTGTTTCCTGCAAACAGAAAACAGCAGGTTGATGTTGCTGACTTAACAGTCCAAGTTCATTAAAATTAGCCCTAAAACCTCGGCAATTCCATTGTATTAATTTATGTTTGGATGTACTATCCATGTTTGGTTGGCGATTTTGATGGTGGACGTATAGGCGATATAGCTCCGGTCATTTTCCTTGGTGATTTTTGTCTCGGAGACCTACTCCGAGACTTTTGTTGGCTAACCGTTTGCCAGAACCCTTCATCCGTGCAGTCCATGCATTCAGCTTCTTCAGAAATGTTGCTGGCAACGGGATTCTGAAGAGCTTTGGGTATCCGGTCAGTAACTGGCTTTTTTTCCTTATCTTTCTTCTGATTGAGATTCTTCATTTGCTGTGATGTTTGCTGTTTTTGTTCAGGCCTTTTATTTTCTTCTGTTTTTTTCTGATTTGAATTTTTATTTTTATGTGTTGCTGGTTCTTGAGATGGTGTAGTTTGAGTAGATTTTGGTTCAGTTTCGTTAGCATAACCAATGGCGAAAGGTCGTATCAATTTAGGAATGGATCCTTTCAACCATGAGTATTCTGTTTGACATTCGATTGATTTAGTTGGCACTTTTTGTTTTAAAGCTGATGCATACGATGTACCGGAGCTCATGCCTGGCATAGAACTGACTAATTCCCTGGCTTCCTTGAAACTAATCTGGTTCTCGCATTTCACCTTTTGAATAGCCTTCTCCCGTTGCCAAACAGGGCAATCTTTCGAGGATGTTACATGATTGCCCTGACAATGGTAACACTTTGCAGGGTTGTTACAGGGCTCCTGGTGTTGTTGGCCGCACCTGAAACATACCGCTTGTCCTCGGCAAGTATTTTGGCCATGTCCATACCTTTGACATTTAAAACACCGGAGTGGATTTGGGATATATAAATCCACCCGGACGTTCATGTAACCAACCTTGATTGATTTAGGTGGTTTTGGTGACTCAAATGTCATAAAATATGTACTTGTCTCAATGATGGTATCATCTCTTTTAATCTTAAGCCGTCTAACATCGGTCACACCTTGAGATTTCAATTCTTTTTTGATATCCATTTCATCTATGCCAGACAGTTCTCTTGTTCTGACTACCCCTTTACTGGTGTTAAGTGTCTTATGAGGGGTAGCTTTTACTTTCATATCCAGTATCTTTTCAATTTTCAATAGGTTAATTGCCTGAAATTCTGAACTACACTCAACTAATAAAGCCCCTGATCTTAATTTTTTGCAGTCTTTTACTGAACCAGCTATTCCTTTGATGGTTTTTTCTACAGCAAAAGGGTTTAAATTTGATGGGTGTTTACCCTCCTCAACAGCAGTAATTAAAATGAATTTCGGCCAGTTTCTATTTATGTTCATATCTTGTTCTTCTGTATCCGAATGGTTAGAATTTTCTAATCGACCACGTTTATTATTTTTTTGGGGGTTTTCCATGTTTTTTTTTTTTTTAATAGTTCACTACTCGGGCCTGGCACCCTGACTTCGAGCCCAACAAGGGGATGCACATCGTCGCCGGATATCCACACGACCGGCACCACCAGTACCCAAGTAGTGTACTCAGCCAACGTTGATGCCGAAGCATAGCCGCTAACTGATTGACCCGTTAAGCCACGCTATCCAATAGTGGTCGATCAACTAACCAAACGTGGCTAGTTCAGCGACCACTAAATGCCCCACGTAACGTCACTGGGCTCCCGATTGATCAATCCGGGCCGAAAGACCAACATTCAACGCCATAAAGTATTGGCCGAACTGATGTATAAGACTATACCGTCAATACTTGCACAGAGGTCGACTGACCTCAGTGAAAATACCAAGAGCTGCCCAACCGGGGCTCTAAGTCCGCAACCAGCAGATCCCGTCCCCTATGACGTCATGTACGCACCTCACGGGAGAACAAGGTGCCTCTTTTACCGGACTTTTACCGGAAGCAGAGGTACTGCGGGCAATTCTGATCCGGACACCGCACGGACTGTGACCTGTTAAGACATTAGAAAGTTGTAAATAAAGTAAGAGCTGTCAAGACATTATAAGGTTTTTTTTTTTAAAAAAAGATTGAAACGGAGAAAAAAATAATGGAAACTGAAGGAAGGATGGAAAAAAGAATATAATTTCTCTAAGCTGGCTACCTGGTCAAGTTGAAACCCACCATAGCTGTCCACGGCTGCTTATTTGTTATTCGCAGCAATCCTGCAAACAGACTGTTTGCAGGACTTTCCTCCATCCGCAACCCGGAGGACGCGCCTAGTAGGGCCATGGTGGCGAGCCCCCTAGGAAAAAGTTTTCAATAAAAAGAGGCATACGCCCTCTCAACCCCATGTTAAAAAGATCTTTTAAAATCCCATACGTCCACGTTGTATCATATGCCTTCTCTAGATCAAAGAAGATGGCGACCACATGTTCTTTTCTAGCAAAGGCATTTCTTATAAACGTTTCAAGTCTGACCAAATGATCCACAGTACTTCTCTGGTTTCTGAAACCACACTGAACATCCGCAAGCAGATTGTTCGATTCCAGAAACCAGACAAATCGATCATTGATCATTCTCTCCATGGTTTTGCACAGGCAACTGGTTAAGGCAATAGACCTGTAATTGCTTGGGTTGCTGTGATCTTTATCAGGCTTAGGAATTGGAATTATTGTTGCTTTACGCCAGGATGGTGGAAACTGGCCAGTCACCCAAATGCCATTAAAAATTGATAATAAAAGTTCTAGTGAAGATTGAGGCAGATGCTTTAAAATTTGGTAGTGAATTTCATCGGGTCCAGTGGCTGAATCCTTTGCTCTATGCAAGGAGTTACATAACTCCTCCATAGAGAAAGGCTCATTGTAATCCTCTAAATTGTTGGAGGTAAATTTGATCTTTTGCTTTTCTTGCTGTTTTTTAATTTTGATAAATTCTGGATTACAATTTTCAGATGACGAATGTTTCGAAAATGTAGAGGCCAAAGTATTTGAAATTTCTGTTTTATTGGTAATTAAGGTGTTGTTTTCCTTCAGGTGTTGTACAGTTGATTTTGTTTCTTTTCCTTTAATCTTTTTAATCATTTTCCAAATTTTAGTGATAGGGGTGTTTTGGTTAATCTTAGAAATGTAAGATTCCCAAGAACTTTTCTTTTTTTGTTTGATAAGCCGTCGTGTGTTTGCCCGATTTATACGAAGTTTATTCAGATTATTTGTGGCAGGTCTGCTTGCCTCGACAAGTATTCTGCCCATGACCAAACTTTTGGCACCTGAAACATCGAAGTGGATTTGGAATGTACAGATCCACTCTGACGTTCAAGTAGCCAATTTTAATATTTTTTGGAGGTCTGGTGCCATGGAAGGTACATATGTAGGTGTTTGTTTTGATCAATTTACCCTCCTTCTTGATTTCAATACGTTTCACCGCTGTTATTCCTTGAGGTTTGAGTTCAAATGCAATATCTTGTTCATTCATATCTGCTAATTCTGGAGTCCTTATGACACCTTTGCTGGAATTTAGAATTTTGTGAAAATTGGCCTTAATATTAAAATCAACAATTTTGGTAGTGTGCATGAGATTGTGTACCTGAGCTTGCTTTGTGCATTGTATTAATAAATCTCCAGATTTTAGTTTTTTAATTTCCTCAACAGTTCCCGCAATACCCTTGATGGCTTTTTCAAGGACAAAGGGGTTTATTGTGCTTAATTTCCTAGTTTCGTCTGTAGAATGTAAAAGGATAAATTTTGGAAGGTTATCTTCTGGTGGTATTAAGGATGCAATTAAATCATCGTCAGAGTCAGAGTCTTTAAGGTCAGTAACAGTAAAAGGTCGTTTGGGTTTTGTAGGTTGATTTGCCATGTTGAATGTAGTAAGTTGTTCACTGCCCCGGCTCCCACCCACCACGGAGTCCAACAAGGGGTAAGGTTACTGCCCTGCAGTGAACCCATCGGGTTGCTGGTATTCCCACATACCTGGTATGGGGCAGTATACTCAGCCAGTGTTGATACCGAAGTATGCCACTGGCTGATTGGCCCGTGTGTGGAAGTGCCAGGTCTTCAGATGGCGACCATCCAACCAATCACTTTATAAAATACTGTAATTACGGTTGCCACATGAAACTGAAACAAACAGTGCAGCAAAACTAAGTATTTGGTTAAAAAATGAGTTTAAAAACAGCACACAATGGCAATGATGATAAATGATTAAAAGAAATGACTGATTGAATGGCCACCAAATGCCCCCCGACGTGACACCCAGTACTGTTTGGGGTGGGGGCTCCCGATTGGCCAGAACGGACCATCCGACCATCCTTCTACTCCCGAAATTGGGGCCAAAGCAGTGTGTTGAACAACATTATCTCCGAAATGGAGACCAGGGCTCCATCCCGGAGATTGCCCTAACCGGGGCTACGAGTCCTCAACTGCCAGGATTCCTTCTTCCGGGGCCTTCGGAACGCACCTCACGGGAGAACAAGGTGCCTGCCAGATGGTATTAGCAGGATTGATCATTTTGGTCGGGGCTGCGTATTTATGTATTTCGCAGCGAACCAACTCAATTGAGCAAACCTGCCAATTAGAAATTAGCAAACCTGCCCAATTGAGCAGGCCATCCTCTATCCGCCACCTGAGGACCCGCCTAGTAGGGGATGATCAAACCCCCCTAGATTTTTGTGTTCTAAAAGTCGTCTTGTTTTTGCCCGATTTATACGTAATCTATCCAAATTTTGTGTAGTTGGTGACTTATTAAATTCCCTCTCCAATTTCTTGCGATCTTTCATAGCCTGTTTGCACTCAGTGTCAAACCATGGTTTAGTGAAACGTTTTGGATTTGCCGAGGTTTTAGGAATGACTTGGCTTGCAATGTCAATCAACTCTGTGGTGAAGTGAACAATCTAGTCAGTACTGTCCTGAAATTTCTCCCGTGTGAGGCGTTCAGAACAAAGCGATGAAAAAGTGTCCCAGTCAGCTTTTTTAAAGTTCCACTGGGGCACCCTCTCATCATCCGCCGGAACTACACTCTCCAACACAATCGGAAAGTGGTCACTCCCGCACAAGTCATCCTCTGCCTTCCATGAAAAATCTAGGAAGACAGAAGGGCATGCAATTGTTAAATCAATTGAAGTGTAAGAACCAGATGCGGGGTGCAGGTAAGTATCTGACCCATCATTGAACAAGCACAAGTCATATTTTGTAATGAACTCTTCAACAGATTTACCTTTTGCATCTTCTTGACTGCAGGAATTACCCCAAAGGGGGCTATGTGCGTTAAAATCACCCAACAAAATGTATGGAGTTCGGAGTTGTCGGACCAGCAGCTCAAGGTCATTCAGTTGTAAGGCTTTACTTGGTGAAACGTAAATAGAACAAAGTGTAACTGTTTTGTCCAAAGTTAGGCGTACCGCCACAGCCTGTAAATTTGTCTGTAGTGGTACAGAACTGTGAATGATGTCGTTCCTAACCAAGACACTCGTTCCACGAATATGAAGATCGTTATCATCTGCCCAGGCATTATACGGTGTATAATGCTTAAAGCTTGAATGATCTTGAGCCTCGGGTTTCTTTAAAAGAGTTATTATTATTATTATTTATTGGTGCTTTACGCCACATCAGCAGCTTAGGCTATATCGTGGCGATGAAAGAGTATATTTCAAAAAGACCATTGATTAAAATATGAAACAACTGGAAAAAGAGGGTTAAAAATGTTGAGAGTGAAACATGAGAAAGTGAGACCAGTAGTACAAAAATACTGTGTAAATCAACCTGTGAAATAAACATGGATAGATGAAATTTAAAAGGTAAAAACAATTTAAAATTTATTAAAAAGGTTGATTACTTTTAAGAATGAGATGACTTTTTGCGGGCTTGTAAGATAAAATAAATCTCTCAAAGATCTGACTGTAAAATACTGCCCTCTAACTTGATTAAAATCAGTACAATTCAAAAGAATGTGTTCCACTGACAGCGCCTGCTGGCAGGGAACACATTCTGGTGGCCAATTACCCTCTAACAAAAAGGAATGTGTAAGGCGTGTATGACCAATATGACACCGCGTCAAAACTGCAAGATCCTTTCTACAAAGGTTACTAGGCGGGAAGTGATCTGATATAGTTGGTCGGAAGCGATGAAGCTTGTTATTTGTCGCTCCATCCCATTCCGCCTGCCACATAGATTTGATGTAACTACTAATATGAGGCTTAAAATCACTGAAAGGGATCTTAAAATCAGTGAGAGGCTTAGTTAAAGCCTGTTTTGCTGCACTGTCTGCTTTGGTGTTACCAGCGATACCTACATGTCCGGGTAACCAGCAGAACACGATATCATATTGGTCAGACATGAGAGTTGTTAACTTCTCACGAAGTACCAAAATGAGAGGGTTCTTCAACCTGGGGTTGAGTAAAGCAAGTAAAGAGGAAAGAGAGTCGGAGAAGATGATCGACTTTCTTTCCTGTACATTCTCGATGTGCTCAAGTGCGAGTTGAATAGCTTTGACTTCAGCTGTGAAAATAGAACTTTTGATTCGGTATTCTGATTGAAATGATATGATCACCAGTAACAGCAGCTGTTGATACCTTGTCATCATCTTTAGATCCATCCGTATAGATCCTTGTATATGCACTATACCGTGACTTTATTTCGGCATATTTTTGTTTAAACTGCAAGGAATTGGTATCAGATTTTTTGGTAGAAGCAAGGTCCAAAATAACTGTAGGTTTTCTAAGATGCCAAGGAGGAATATGTGATTTACGGTTTTCTTTTATACAATTAGAATCAATTTTGACAGACTCCATGTGGGGTTTAATTCTAATTCCCAATGGAGGAATATGTTTCTGGTGGCTTTTAAAAAACTCAACATTTTGAGGTTCTGAGACACAATTATAAGCAGGACTTGATTTATTAGCCAAAAGTTTAGATGCATATTGAAGCGACAGTTTAATTCGACGCTTCTCAAGAGAAGGCTCCTCAGCTTCAACAAGATTGAATCTATTGGTGATGTTCGAAATGCACCTAGACTAATTCTAATGCCACTATTATGAATCGCATCAAGTGGCTTGAGATACGACTTCCTTGCAGATCCGTACACTACAAAACCATAATCTAATTTAGATCGAACAAGTGATCTATACAGATGAAGTAAAGTTTTTTGATCAGCACCCCAATCAGTGCTACCAACTACCTTCAAGAGGTTCAGTGCCCTTTTACATTTTACCTTTAGTTGTTTTATGTGGGAAGTGAAATTCAGTTTGTTGTCAAACAACAAACCTAAGAATTTCACTTCCTTAACAACTCTAATAGGATTTATTTATTTATTTATTGGTGCTTAACGCCACATCGGAAACAAAGGCCATATCGTGCGAGAAAGTCATGAAAATGAGTTGAAAGGTAATGGTCAGGACTGCTTTTAAAAAGAAAAAAAATTATGATAGATGAACGATAATACAATGAAATACAAATCAACCTATTGATACCAAATCATGATGGGAAGATTAAAAGACAAAGCTCTAAAACTTGCTAAAAAGGTTGATTTCTTTTAGAAAAGACAAAAGCTTTCGCGGGCTGGTAGTGTAAAAAAGGTCTCTAAGAGACTCCACAGTGAAAAACTGCCGCCTAACGTGATCGAAATCTGTATAATTTAAAAGAATGTGTTCCACTGTCAGCCCCTGCTGACAAGGAACACATTCAGGTCGCAGAGTGCCCTCCAATAAGAAACTATGAGTGAGTCTGGTATGACAAATATGACATCGTGTAAGGATAACGTGATCTTTCCGACAAAGATGAGAAAGAGGATAATAATCAGACACAGTTGGTCGGAAACGGTGGAGCTTGTTATTGGTAGCTCCATCCCATTCCGACTGCCACAAAGACCGGATGTATTTAGAAATAAGTGGTTTGTAATCACTGTAAGGAATTGGAAAATCAGTGACTGGCTTACTCAGAGCCTGTTTCGCTGCACTTTCTGCCCTGGTGTTACCAGCAATACCAACGTGTCCAGGTAACCAGCAAAACACAATATCATATTGGTCAGACTTCATTACAGTAAGTCGTTCACGAAGTGACAAGATTAGTGGGTTCTTCAACCTGGGGCTGAGAAGAGCCTGTAAACAAGAAAGAGAATCTGAGAAGATAATGGACTTCCATTCCTCTTCAGCCTCAATCTCATCGAGCACAAGATCAATAGCTTTTACCTCAGCTGTAAAAATGGAACTCGTATCAGGTATCCTGGTTGAGGTGGTCTGATCACCACTAACAACAGCAGATGACACTCTATCATTATCCTTGGATCCATCTGTATAGAACATAGTGTATGCTCTATAGTGAGACTTAATCTCGGCATACGCTTGCTTAAATTGCAAAGAATTTGTGTTTGCCTTTTTATAAGAGGCCAGATCTAAAATAACCTTGGGTTTTGACAGACGCCAAGGGGGTACATCTGGTTTACAGTTCTCTGCCACAGAATCAGGAGCAACACCAGCGGTCTTCATATGGGGTTGGATTCTGAGTCCCAATGGAGGAATCTGGTTTGGATTTTTGTCAAAAAACAGTTTATTTTGCGGTTTAAAAACACAAAGGTAAGCAGGATTTGAAGGATTCGCAGATAATTTAGAAACATACTGTAAAGAGAGTTTGACTCGACGCTTCTCTAGAGAAGGCTCACCTGCCTCGACAAGAAGAGAGTCTATAGGTGACGTACGAAACGCACCAAGACTAATCCTGATACCACTATTATGGATGGCATCAAGAGGTTTCAGATAGGATTTCCTAGCCGAACCATAAACCATACAACCATAATCCAACTTTGACCGTACAAAAGCTCTATTCAGATGGAGCAAAAGTATTTTGGTCAGCACCCCAGTCAGTGCTGTCATCAACCTTCAGAAGATTAAGTGCTTTCTTGCATTTAACCTTGAGTTGTTTGATGTGAAACCTAAAACTGAGTTTCTCATCAAACAACAAGCCAAGGAATTTCATTTCCTTTACAACTCTAATACGAGTTCCATCTAAAAATAACTCCGGGTCAAGGTGGTGTTTCCGGAGTTTACAGAAATGAACACAATTTATTTTACATTTAGAAAACTTAAAACCGTTTTCTGTAGCCCAGTTCTGAATCTTAGTCAAAGACAGCTGAAGTTTTCGCTCAATAGCAGGCATATTCTTGCTACTATAGCAGATGAGGAAATCATCCACATACAGTGAAGAGTCAACATTTTTTTCAATAGTCGTAACAATACTGTTGATCTTTATTGAAAAAAGGGTAATAGATAGAATACTACCCTGAGGTACCCCCAATTACTGGTCGTGAGGGTCGGATAATGTTGACCCAAGACGAACCTGAAATTTGCGGTCCTTCAAAAAATTTTCAATAAAAATTGGCATTCTGCCTCTCAACCCCATGTTGAAGAGGTCTCCCAAAATCCCATACTTCCACGTAGTGTCATATGCCTTCTCCAGATCAAAGAATACGGCGACCACGTGCTCCCTTCTGGCAAAGGCATTTCTTATGAACGTTTCAAGGCGGACCAAATGATCGATAGTGCTCCTCTGGTTTCTGAAACCACACTGAACATCCGCCAGCAGACTCTTTGATTCCAGAAACCAAACAAGCCGATCATTGATCATCCTTTCCATGGTTTTACAGAGGCAACTCGTGAGTGCTATTGGTCTGTAGTTGCTTGGATTGCTGTGGTCCTTATCAGGCTTGGGAATAGGAATGATTGTTGCTTTACGCCAGGAAGATGGAAACTGGCCAGTCACCCATATATCATTAAATATAGAAAGCAAAAGTTGGAGCGATGAAGGCGGCAAATGTTTTAAAATTTGGTAATGGATTTCATCAGGACCAGTGGCTGTATCTTTTGCTTTACTCAACGACGCTGACAGCTCATCAATTGAAAACGGTTCATTATAATTTTCATGATTATCAGATTGAAATTTGAATTTGTGTTTCTCCTGTTGATTTTTAACCTGGACAAACTGTGGAGTGCAATTTTCAGAAGAGGAGTTCTTAGAAAAGGTGGAAGCCAAAGTGTTCGAAATGTCTTTTTTAGATGTTATTTTAATATTATTTTGTTCAAGGTGTTGTACAGTAGATTTTGTTTCTTTACCTTTAATTTTTTTAACCATTTTCCAGACTTTTTTGATGGCGGTATTTTGATTTAATTTTGAAACCTAATTTTGCCAGGAAGTTTTCTTCTTTTGTTTAATGAGCCGTCGGGTTTGAGCCCGATTAATATGTAATTTATCCAAATTATTCGTCGTTGGTGACTTGTTAAAATCGCGTTCAACTTTTTTACGTTTATGGATAGCCTGTTTACAATCCATATCAAACCATGGTTTATGGAAACGTTTAGGATTTGCCGAGGTTTTAGGGATAACTGTGTTAGCAATGTCAAGTAATGTGGCAGTGAAATGTTCCACAGGGTCAGAAGTGGCGTCAAACCTATCTTGAGTGAGTCGCTCGCAACACAACGATGAGAAAGTGTCCCAGTTTGCTTTTTTAAAGTTCCACCGGGGCACCCTCTCATCCCCTGCAGGAACAACACCCTCCAAAACAATTGGGAAGTGGTCACTTCCACACAAGTCATCTTCCACTTTCCAAGAAAAATCCAGGAAAAGTGAAGGGATTGTAATTGTGAGATCGATTGACGTGTACGAACCAGATGCAGGATGCAGGTAAGTATGTGACCCATTATTAAACAAACACAAGTCATGTTGAGTAATGAACCCTTCAACGGTTTTACCCTTTATATCCTCTTTGCTGCATGAAGCACCCCAAAGAGGACTATGAGCATTAAAATCACCAATTAAAATATAGGGTGTTGGAAGCTGATCAACAAGTCGTTCCAGATCTTGCATCGGCAGAACTTGGTTTGGAGATATGTAAATGGAGCACACAGTAATCGTTTTGTCTAAAGTTAGGCGTACCGCCACAGCCTGTAAATTTGTATGTAAATTTACAGAACTGTGGATAATATCATTTCTAACTAAGACAGATGTCCCACGAACATGAAGATCAGCTTCGTCTGTCCAAGTGTTATACGTTGTATAACCCTTAAAAGGGCAATAGTCTTGATTGTCTGGTTTCTTTAGGAGTGTTTCCTGCAGACAAAAAGCCGCAGGTTGATATTTTTGACTTAGCAGTCCGAGTTCATTGAAATTAGCTCTAAAACCTCGGCAATTCCACTGTAATATATTATGGTAGTTTGTACTATCCATAATGGGGTGGAATGTCAGGTGTTAAGGGAATAATATTTGATTTTAGAGGAGATTTGTCACTGGGGGACCTACCCAGCGAAGAACTTCGGCGGTTTGGACCACCGAATGTGTCAGTGATGCAATCATCAACTGACATAGCTTCTAAACCCTCAAATATATTTCTAGTGACTACATTTTGTAGTTTCTTTGGGGTTCTGTTTGAAATTTCTTTATTTCTGGCTCTCTGACTCTGATTCGTTTTTACTTCCAGTTTGTTTTCTTGTTTTTGTTTAATTCATTGAGTTTGATTGGTATTTTGACCACCTAGCTTTTTCTGTGTTTGTTCCTTTCTCCGTTCCACTTTGGTTTGGTTTTGCCTTGGTTCTTTTGTATTTGGTATCAGTTCTTCCGTTTGTATAGCTTTTGGTATGTTAATATCTGTATGACCAAGGGTGAAGGGGTTAACAAATGCTGGTATTGGGCCAGTGAGCCATGTAAGGTCTGTCTGACAATCTGTGGATGTTGTTGGTATTTTCCGCTTCAAGGCTGTTGCGTAAGATGGGACAGATGTTGTTGACATGCCAGGCATAGTGGATACTATGTCTCTGGCTTCCTTAAAGCTAATCTGTTTTTCAGACTTTATTTTTTGTATCTCCTTTTCTTTTTGCCATACAGGGCAATCCTTGGAAGAGGACATATGACTGCCCTGACAATTTATGCATTTAATTATATCATTTGTACATGGCTCATCGTGCTGTTGGCTACACTTGTGGCATGCTGTTTGACCACGGCAAGAATCTTTACCATGTCCATATTTCTGACACTTGAAACATCTAAGTGGATTTGGTATGTATAGATCCACTCGGATGTTCAAATAGTCTACTTTGAGTGACTTTGGTGGTTGAGAAGTATTAAAATTCATGAAATATGTATTTGTATTTATTGTTGTTTCATTTTTTCTGATGCTAAGTCGCCTTACTCCAGTCACTCCCTGAGGTGTCAACTCTGTTAATATGTCAGCCTCAGTAAGATCAGCCAGCTCTCGCGTTCTTACAACACCTCGGCTGCTATTGAGGGATGCGTGAGAGCTCACCTTAACTTTCATGTCAATAAGTTTTGTTACTTTAAGTAAGTTGAAGGCCTGAGTGTGATTAGCACATTCAACTAGTAGGCTGCCAGATCTTAATTTCTTTACCCCTTTTACAGTTCCAGCAATCCCTTTAATTGATTTTTCCAAAGCAAAGGGATTGATGGAGGTAGCTTTTTTTGTCTCATCTTTTGAAGTAATGACAATGAACTTTGGCCAAGTTTTCATTGGTTGCGGTTCTGAAATAGTTGTTTCTAAATCAGAGTCAGAACTAGTATTCGAAACATGCAGTCTTTTATTTTTTTTTTGGTTTTTGTTTCCATATTTTTTTGTTTTTAAAATTCACTACTCGCGGCTGACACCCTTACCCTGAGCCCAACAAGGGGATGCACATAGTCGACGGGTCTCCAGTCGACGGCACCGCCAGTACGCAAATAGTATACTCAGCCAACATTGATGACGAATCATATATGCTAACTGATTGACCCGTTATGCCACGCTATCCAATAGTGGTCGATCAACTAGCCGTACCCTGAGGAAATGTCAGTGTAGACGAGCGTTTTATACAGACAGTGCAGTAGTGTGAAATAGAAAAATGAGTTGTTTAGGGCAGTCTTATCCATGCTTGCTACACAACAAAATGGGAATAAAATATTGTAACGGCTAGTTCAGCGATCACTAAATGCCCCACGTAACGTCACTGGGCTCCCGATTGATCAAGCCGGGCCGGAAAGACCAACATTCCCCGCCACAAAGTATTGGCCGAACTGGTGTATTGGACTATACCGTCAATACTTGCACGGAGGTCTGATGACCTCAGTGAAAATACCAAGAGCTGCCCTAACCGGGGCGCTAAGTCCTCAACCAGCAGGATCCCGTCCTCTATAGCGTCATGTTCGCACCTCACGGGAGAACAAGGTGCCTGCAAGATGGCATAAGCAGGAATGACCATTTTCGTCCGGGGCTGGGCTGCGTATTCATATATTCCGCAGCAAACCAGCTCAATTGAGCAAACCTGCTAATTAAAAAACCAGCAAACCTGCCCAATTGAGCAGGCCGTCCTCTATCCGCCACCTGAGGACCCGCCTAGTAGGGGATGATCAAACCTCCCTAGGCTCTAATAGGATTACGATCGATTTTCAACTCCGGATCGAGGTGATGTTTCCGAAGTTTGCAAAAATGAACACAATTTGTTTTTGTCTTTGAAAATTTAAAACCATTTTTGATAGCACATTTTTGAATCCTATTTAAACACAGCTGAAGTTTGCGCTCTATAGCATTCATCTTTTTGCTGCTATAGCAGATCAAAAAGTCATCGACATACAATGACGAATCAACCATATTCTCAATTGCGTCGATGATCCTATTAATTTTAATTGAAAAGAGGGTAATGGATAAAATACTACCCTGAGGAACTCCCAATTCCTGCTCGTGAGGATCAGATAACGTTGACCCAACACGAACCTGAAATTGGCGGTCCTTTAAAAAATTTTCAATAAAAAGAGGCATACGCCCTCTCAACCCCATGTTGAAAAGATCTTTTAAAATCCCATACGTCCACGTTGTGTCATATGCCTTTTCCAGGTCAAAGAAGATGGCGACCACATGTTCTTTTCTGGCGAAGGCATTTCTTATAAACGTTTCAAGTCTGACCAAATGATCCACAGTACTTCTCTGGTTTCTGAAACCACACTGAACATCTGCGAGCAGATTCTTCGATTCCAGAAACCAGACAAGTCGGTCATTGATCATCCTCTCCATGGTTTTACAGAGACAACTAGTTAGTGCAATTGGTCTGTAATTACTTGGATTACTGTGATCCTTATCAGGCTTTGGAATAGGAATAATTGTTGCCTTTCGCCAGGAAGGTGGAAACTGGCCAGTCACCCAAATGATATTAAAAACTGACAATAAAAGTTCTAGTGAAGTTTGAGGCAGATGTTTTAAAAGTTGATAGTGTATTTCATCGGGTCCAGTGGCGGAATCCTTTGCTCTATGCAAAGAGTTACTTAACTCTTCCATAGAGAAAGGTTCGTTGTAGTCCTCTAAGTTATTGGATGTAAATTTAATCTTTTGTTTTTCTTGTTGTTGTTTTAGTTTGAGGAATTCTGGGTTACTATTTTCAGATGACGAATGTTTAGAAAATGTAGAGGCCAACTTGTTTGAAATTTCTTGTTTTGATGTTACGAGTGTGTTGTTATCTTTTAGGTGTTGTACAGCTGATTTTGTTTCTTATCCTTTAATTTTTTTAATCATTTTCCAAATTTTAGTGATGGGAGTATTTTGACTTAGTTTCGAAACGTAAGTTTCCCATGAACTTTTCTTTTTCTGTTTGAAAAGTCGTCTTGTTTTTGCCCGATTTATACGTAATCTATCCAAATTTTGTGTAGTTGGTGACTTATTAAATTCCCTCTCCAATTTCTTGCGATCTTTCATAGCCTGTTTGCACTCAGTGTCAAACCATGGTTTAGTGAAACGTTTTGGATTTGCCGAGGTTTTGGGAATGATTTGGCTTGCAATGTCAATCAACTCTGTGGTGAAGTGTTCAATCTGTTCAGTACTGTCCTGAAATTTCTCCCGTGTGAGGCGTTCAGAACAAAGCGATGAGAAAGTGTCCCAGTCAGCCTTTTTAAAGTTCCACTGGGGCACCCTCTCATCATCCGCCGGAACTACACTCTCCAACACAATCGGAAAGTGGTCACTCCCGCACAAGTCATCCTCTGCCTTCCATGAAAAATCTAGGAAGACAGAAGGGCATGCAATTAAGAATCAATTGACGTGTAAGAACCAGATGCGGGGTGCAGGTAAGTATCTGACCCATCATTGAACAAGGACAAGTCATATTTTGTAATGAACTCTTCAACAGTTTTACCTTTTGCATCTTCTTGACTGCAGGAATTACCCCAAAGGGGGCTATGTGCGTTAAAATCACCCAACAACATGTATGGAGTTGGGAGTTGTCGGACCAACAGCTCAAGGTCATTCAGTTGTAAGGCTTTACTTGGTGAAACGTAAATAGAACAAAGGGTAACTGTTTTGTCCAAAGTTAGGCGTACCGCCACAGCCTGTAAATTTGTCTGTAGTGGTACAGAACTGTGAATGATGTCGTTCCTAACCAAGACACTCGTTCCACGAATATGAAGATCATTATCATCTGCCCAGGCATTATACGGTGTATCATGCTTAAAGGCTGAATGATCCTGAGCCTCGGGTTTCTTTAAAAGAGTTTCCTGCAGGCAAAAAGCAGCAGGTTTATACTTTTGGCTCACAAGTCCAAGTTCATTAAAATTAGCTCTGAAACCTCGACAGTTCCATTGTATGATGTTGTGTTTGATTGTATTATCCATATTTGGTAGGAGATTTAGAGGGTGGACGTATGGGCGAAATAGCCCAAGCAGATGGTTTGGGTGATTTTTGTCTAGGGGACTTGTGTTGGGATGAGTTTGGACGTAGGTGTCCGAATGTTTCATCGATACACTCATCGACTGCCATTTCTTCAAAGGCATCAAACCTTTACTGGTAACAGGGTCCTGAAGGGCTTTGGGTAATCTCTCTGATAGATGCTTTGTTTTGTCTATTTTCTTTTTGAATTTTTGTTGAGACCTTCTCTGACTAAGATTTCGGGGTTCTTGTTGCGATTTTGGTTTTGGCTGGACATTTTTATGTTCTGATTTCGATTCCTGAGCTTTGTTTCTATCTGTTGTTTTTGATTTCTCTTGTTCATTCTTCGGATTTGTTTTAGATTTTTCTACTGGTGGTGTTTGTGTTTGAGTTGTTTTTTGTTGTAGTTGATCGCTGTGGTCTATTGTAAAGGCATGTAGTAATGATGGTATTGTTCCTTCCAGCCATGTATATTGCGTTTGGCACTCCACCGATTTTGTTTGTAATTTTTTGCTAATAACCGTGGCATATGATGGTGTTGATGTTTGCATACCAGGCATCAATGACACAATTTCCCTGGCCTCTTTAAAACTAATTTGTCTTTCACACTTAATGGTTTGAATGTGCTTTTCTTTTTTCCATACAGGGCAATCTTTTGAAGATGACATATGATTGCCCTGACAATTGATGCATCTGATGGTATCACTGGTAAATGGCTCATCATCGTGTGTTAGTCCATGACGAAAGCAAGCCGGCCTGCCTCTACAATTGTCCCTACTATGCCCATATTTTTGACAGTTGAAACACCGCAGGGGATTTGGGATATACAAATCCACCTTGGTGTTCATGTATCCAATTTTAAGAGATTTTGGTGGCTGAGGAGTTTTAAAATTAAAAATGTAGGTATTGGTGGTGATCTGTTGTCCATTTTTCCTTATTTGAATTCTCTTTACACCAGTGACTCCTTGAGGTTTGAGTTCATTTACAATTTCTGATTCGGGAATATCAGTAAGCTCTCTAGATCGAACAACACCTCGGCTACTATTGAGAGTTCTGTGGGGTTTTACCTCCACCTCAATATCAACTAATTTTTTCAGCTTTAAAAGATTGAAGGCTTGGATGTCTTTAGCAACTTCAATCAAGATACCATCAGATCTCAATTTCTTAACACTTTTGACTGTTCCGGCTATGCCTTTTATAGTTTTATCTAGAGCAAATGGGTTAATCTTATTGACCTTTTTGTTTTCATCAGTAGAATTTATAATTAAAAATTTCGGCCATCTGTTTGTAGTTTCTGCATAATCTTTGTCGCTATTAGAGTCAGTTTCGGGTATTGTCGGTTCATACGGTCGTTTATTTGGTTGTTTTGTAGCCTTTGTAGTGTTTTTAAAAATTCATCGTTCCATGACTCCCACCCTTACTCTGAGCCCAACTTAGGGGGTTATGTTGCGGATATCCAGCAAACAGCACCAAGAGTACATGGAAAGCATACTCCCCCAGCATTGATGCTGATGCATACCGCTGAGGGATTGACCCGTTGAAAGTTAATGGGAAGTGCCAGGTCGTGGCAGCCATCCAACCAATCATTTCAGTAAAAACCAGTTCAACAAAAACTACTTCTGACAACCGATGCAGACAGTACAACAAAACGGAAGATGTTAAAAAGGTATCAAAATCATTAAAAGTCAGTCTGGGTAGTAATGATGAAATAAAACTAAAAGAAATGGTTGATTGAACGACCACCCAATGCCCCCCGACGTGACACCCGATATTTTTGGGGTTGGGGGCTCCCGATTGGTCAGAACGGGCCATCCGACCATCCGTCTACACCCGAAATTGGGGCCAAAGCAGCGTGTTGGACATTATCTGAAAAAATGGAGACCAGGGCCAAACAGAGTTTACGACCTGATCCCCATCCTTGGAGACTGCCCTAACCGGGGCCACGAGTCCTCAACTGCCAGGATTCCTTCTTCCGGGGCCTTCGGAACGCACCTCACGGGAGAACAAGGTGCCTGCCAGATGGTATTAGCAGGGTTGATCATTTTGCTCCGGGGCTGCGTATTCGTGTATTTTGCAGCGAACCAGCTCAATTGAGCAAACCTGCCAATTAATAATTAGCAAACCTGCCCAATTGAGGAGGCCGTCCTCTATCCGCCACCTGAGGACCCGCCTAGTAGGGGACGATCAAACCCCCCTAGGATCCGGAAGTGAAATGGTAGAGAATGTAAATTTTGACCCGAGAATCACCTGTCAACACTAACCCATGTCTCCTTTCTCGTTGTAGGAGCATGATGTTATACAAGGCAATCTTGGTTGTTCTAATAAGTTTAGTGACAATAGTGGAAGGAAATACTATAATAAGAAACAATGTGATTTTCAAGAAAGTTAAAGAAGTTAATATGGTCACGAGTGACTGCACAACAATGTACGTGTTTGACTTGAAACCATTTATCCAATACGTTGAAAGAGTTGAACAAGGCGTGAAATTTGCAACTAACTTTTATCGTGACATAGAACATGATTTTAGTGAAGTTATTGAGGCCATTGGTACTGAGAACCTCATCTTTCAAACTGCGTTTAAATCGATGATAATGGATGTGAACCAAGAGATGAAATTTGTACGAAACCGCTGTAAACAAGTCAAAAACGATCTAACCGATTACCGCACACTGAATGGGCATACTCCCTCGTCATGAGAGAGGCGAGGAGTGTTCAGTTTTATAGGTGAAGGTTTGAGTTTCCTCTTTGGCACTGTAACTGAATCCGATCTTAGGGGAATGAAAGAAAATATTGATCGATTAAGTGCAAATCAAGGAATAATACAACATAGTGTTAAAGTTAGTCTAACAATGATAAAATTGAATCATGAGGCAATTCAAGAGAATCGCGAGTATATGACAAATTTGTCATGATCCATAGCTATCTTCGCTGAAGATGTTACACGCACCATACAAGACCATGAGAAGCGAGTAGTCATACTTGAACATTTTACCCATGCGTATCATCAAGTCGAAATGGTACTGAATCAATTAGAGTTAATGTTGCTCGCTGCAGAGGCCTATATGAGGGATCTGCACGACCAAATGGATATTTTGGCCGATGAGAAATTATCACCAAAAATTGTGAGCCCCTCTCTGCTCACTTCGGTACTCGAAGGAGTAAGAAATAGTCTTGACGATCGCACATTACTGCCACTGGACTTGCATAAAGAATTATGGCAGTATTATCACTTATTGACCACGACAACGGTATTTGCCGATGATAAATTAGTGATCTTAATGAAGATCCCCTTAAGCAATTCAAATTTTCAATTTGAAGTCTTTAAGGTACAAGCATTACCTGTGCCGTTAGTGAACATTAGTAAAAATGCGTCAAAAGAGGCGAATAAACTTGTTGCGATCTATCGCTTAGAAGCTGATACCTTAATAGTGGATAAACAGAGAACTAAATATGTACCGGAGATTGGCCATGATCAATGTGTGGACAACAGTCAATTATTTTGTCCATTAGTCAGAGCGGTGCGAACCATACATACCACTATGAGTTGTTTGTTGGCCATATTCCTTAATATGAAACAAGAGATAAAGAAGCTCTGTACGACAGAGATAAGATTAAATATTGATTTACCTTTTGCTACACGCATTGAGGAGGGCATATGGTATGTAACGACAGATGTGCTATTACGTTTCTCGATCACATGTCCAAAACGAAGAATCCGAAACCTCGACGGATTCAACCTCCTATAGGGTTTGTGGAATTACGACCCCTGTGTATGGCCACTAGTGGCCAGTTGACATTAACAAGTTATTTTCATCAGAGGGATAATGCGACATATGAATTAGTAACAAAAACAGTGTTGCCAAATTTCTCGTTTACGCAACGACAGATATGGAAACCGATATGGACCCGAGTGAATATTAGAGAATTCAAGGTTCCGAAAGAATTGCAACACTTAGATAACTTGCCCATGGTTGACCTCTTCCATGAATTGGATTCATTCAATTTATCAAAGGTTGAAGTCTTTGACGTGCCAAAATGGGCTTACTTTGTCGCGAGCCTAGTAATTATATTTGTGGTATATCTTCTTGTGTGCTGCTGTAGAAAAGACGGGCACATTAAGGTATACCATTGGATCAGAAATCTTATATTTAAGGGTAAACCGACCTGTTCTGCTGGTGATGAGTGTGGAATGTCTAATTTTGCATTTGCTGATGATGAGGTATACGCCGACATGAGACCCCAGAAACGACCCTCTGCACCCCAACCTCCGAGAAGTATAGTAGATTTGATGAAACGAACTATTCAAAATGCACCAAATTCACCAAAACTGAGTCAACGGCAAGAATATCCTCGTATTCATCATGACCCTGGAACTGAAACTGTTAACATTACTCTTGTGGATAGGGATATCGACGAAGCAAAGCCCAAAAGTGAGTCTTTTGCTCAGTGATTGTGTGATTTTTGTTTTAATAACTATGGCAACAGCACCTGGTACACCTAGTGATAGTGATACTACTCCAGAACATTCCGATACATCTGAAAGTCCTGAAGTTGATGCATTTCTGAATGAACTGGGAGAACCGATGGAAACTTATTCTGCCCCAATCCAGCCAGGTGACGTATTTCATGACCCTGAACTAGATGAGAATATACAACAAGGAGCTCATCTCATCCAAACACAAATTCCCAGAAATCACCCCTATCGTATATCTGAACCTGTCCCAGGACCTTGGGATTGGGCAGTAGCGAGGCTGTATGCTGAACCACTCTTAACAGCCCCTTGTCATGCCCCAGAAAGGTCAATCATTCGACCCAACACTTATGAATACAGATTCTTTCGAATGTATCAAGGAGAAATTACAGCAGAGACATTTGGATGTGTTTATTTTGACTTTATCAATTATAATGTTTATGTTGAATTGGAAAGAGAACTTGTCTATTATCGTGAGTCTGCCTTTCAAACACATTTGACGTTTGAAGAAAGGACGAGATACCTGGCTATATACAACTGTCCAGATTTGACCCGACCCCCTACATTATTACAGAATAATTACCATTTTTATAATCATAACATAGCAGTCCATAGGTCACAAGGTCAAGGTTCCAGTCGAGAAGACATGTAGAGAGCGTAAGACCTTTCCCTCGCTTCCGTGATTGGACTAGAAGGTTACGTGCCTTGTTCCATCGAGACGGACGTCCCAGGAGTTATCAAGCATATGTCTTATACAGACAGTCACACCCTGATTATCATGGTTACACCTTCGATTACAGGACCGGTCCCAATACTGTGTATTGATGCTATAACCTACCAGGTCGTAATAGAGAAAGAGAATCATGAAACTAATGATGAAACAAATAAAAGCCATGACGAAGAATTTTGGATGGATACTGACCCCTCGTCCGTTGTTGATAAATGAGACGGCGGGAGAGTTTCCATGGAAATTTTAGGTCGTATGTGTTTGTGTTGTCCAAAACTGTGATTCGGCTAATTAATACTGAACTGATCAAGTCAAATTTAAAAAGCAAAAAGGTTGGAGTGTCTGGAGTGTATTAGATAAGTTGCACACAACACTCCAACTGACAAGACATCCAAGAGGAAAGCTAGTGGATAAAGGATACTAACCAGATCCACCATGTACATACGAACCTAGGGGAGTGAGTACAGTTGTACGGGTTTATATAAAGTGTGAATAAATAATCGTCATATATATCTTATATATTGAGTATTGTGTATTGGTAACTTATTAGGTATCGAATATTTACAGAGCATATTGAATTATTTAAGTATAGGTAATTAAGTGAATAGACAGTGAGAAAGTGAATAATGGCCTCAGCAATAATTCCCGAATTTACTGAATTTATGGATCAACAATTGAAATACCAATATGAGGAGTGTTTCTCCTCAGTGTTACACTAGGGAAGCTAAGGATTTGGGTTGGGAGAGTGTGATCAGATATGTTCGACATTGGGTAGTACAACATTTTAACCCCAAAACAAATAAAACTGAATTAATTCTACATAAGGTCTTTTATATGTATCATGTTAACATACAAAAGACAAAATTATTATTTCCAAGATTACTGGAACTGGTGGGACAACCCAGCGAGGCCCCTTCTTGGAATAATTTAGATGCCGGGTAACCTAACGCAATTCTTAGTTATTGGAATAGCGCACAATGGAATGGCCGCTTCTTCGACCATGGGGTTGATTTACCCACTTCGCAGTATGCAATTAGCCCCAATCCAGGATTAATTCGACCATTCCGCAGTATTGAGTTATGGCATTCCCCGATGGAGCCTTCTTTTGTTATTCCACCATATCACTTTAGTTTAGAAATATGGCATATTCCAAAGGCTCCCTCTTTTGCCCTTGTTCCACAACATAATGATGTCCAAAAGACGTATGCATGGGAGAGAGAGCAGCCCATGTATGTTCTTTTAATAGACACTCTCCGTCGCCATGAGGCTCGGAGACAAAGATACCTACCTTTGCTGTGGAATGACGCATGGAACCGGTGAAAAATGTTGTATTTGTTACGGTACAGTAGAACAACAGCCTGAAACCGCTTACTGGTGCCATGTTTGTGACCAACGAGTACATGTTGCTTGTGGTCAAATGTGGATGAAAACTTCTCGAACATGCCCCCATTGTCGGACAAATGTTGAGTGGGGACAAGAGAAGCGTGAAATTGAACCCAATTTGTTTTCCAAACCTCGGTAACGACCTCCGCCGTCATTCACGGTTGTCTCTATTAGTGATCTATTGTCAATTAAAATACGCAAATTTTATACTGATACTGCCCCTTTAGGTAAGTATCCCTGAAGGTGTGCAGGTGGCAACCTCTAAGCTAGCGAAAAAACTCTTTAGGAAACAAACTAGAAGTGTTTACACGGCGGCAACTGTAAAATAGTTTATCATATTAAATAATTAAATATTAGTTTTCTTATTGCTGAGCCATAATTCCTGTAATTTGTTTATTGTTGAACGGAAAAGGAGAATTGTTGATTTCTTTTTTTTATATAAATATATTTAGAGAAATAATGACATCAGTGTCAATTCATGGATTCACTCAGTTTGCAGAAGAACTAGCAGATTAATGGATGGCCAATATGTTGGCATCAGTATCTACCAATGATTATATGGAGTTCCCTGACGATCAAGCAGAGGTCTGGATGGCCAGGGGGATGACTATGACAACTTCCCATCTTCCCCAGCCCGATGATTTGACTACCTTCCGTTGACGGATTAGATATTGGGAAACAGCAGATGCTAATGCAGAAACTGGTGATATGGAACTCGTGTTATACGAGGTGTATTACCAATATTGCCTTAGACAAAGTGAAGAGGGGACACAAATTGCTCTTCCCCATCTAACTACCATTAAAAATCCTCCTCGAAAACCCCAAGGGAATGAATATTATTTTGCAGGTTTCCATGATGTCATCCGATACTGGAATGATAGCCGGTGGGATGGACGATATTATGTTCATCGTATCCCTGATGTTTTACCTCCCATGCCCGAGAATCTCGAACCTAATGATGGGTTGGTTCGACCATTCCGAGAGGGTGAGTTTGTTTTGTCTGAACCTGCCACTGAGGATGCATCACGTTCTATTATCATTGGAGGGGAAGGACTCTTTGTGGACCCTAGGGCAACATATGAATGGGTGAAAATGCAGCCTCAGTTTACACGATTACAACAAGCTCTATCCTATCATCAACATCGACGACATCAACAAATGTTAATTAACCTGGTTGATGGAAATAGTCAACATTGTATAGTATGTTTAGAGAATGTGCCAATAGGGCCCCGCAAAGCGTATCAATGCCCTCGTTGTGCAAAGTGTGTGCACATACGTTGTGGGTTGAAATGGATGATGCGGAGACATAATTGTCCCTATTGTCGTCAACCTTTGGTCTGGGGTGCCACCCTGGATAAACATAGCTTTGATTATACTCAGCTCCAACACTGATGCCAGATGCTATATGAATATTACTCGATCAATATATATAGTTAATAAAGTATTACGGTGGTTGAATGCATTTTAGTATCTATTTATATATTTGGGTTGTTTTATTCGCCGTACCTGGAATAATAGCGCCTCTCTGGTATCACTTCAAGTGCATTTCTGAGCCATGCCTCTTGCCTCTACGATCAAGCCCCGTTCTACGGGCCTTGCTCTTGGATAAGGGAGGAATGTGACGAAATGCACGCTAGCCCCGTGAGAACCCCCCTTGCTTAATGAGCTTGTAGCTCTTAGAAAACGCCCACACTGTGGATAGAGCCACAGAATGTTAGCAGCCATAAGCACTTGCATTACACCAGAGCCCCTTTAAGAGAGCAGTAGAAAGTTATTGTCACAAAGTGTTAGCAGCCACAAGTATTTACATTACACCAGAATCCCTTTAAGAGAACAGTGGAAAGTTATTCGAACAATTAGGTTAGTGAAATAATACTATCATGATCTCAATGGCCAGGTGTGTAGGTAAAAGTGGTTTCCCACGAAGTTGAAAGATTAGAAAGGTAAAAACATTTCCAAAAGCCATTGTTTAAGTGAAGGTATAACTAATTATCTCATTACTCTCGAGAAGTATTGGAGATTAATGTCATAAAACAATTCTAATCTGACTGTTTTAGAGAGGTTTGTGACAATATTGAAATTAAAGGTATAAGACATATCTAAAACCAATCACAATAAATGGCTTTCCATCTACCAGAGGTATGGGTGCGTGATATTAAATGTAATAAGGATATAAAACCTATCAAAACCAATTATAAGCTAGAATATATCGGAGTTAAGCACTTAACAAGGAACTCCATCTCTGGTCAGGAGAGTGCAGCATTTGATACTTTTCTGCCAAGTGAGATTGTACCCCCAATACTTGGCATGAAAGTACATGAAAGTTTAACTCCCTGATACTGAAGTTGAACGTCAACAAAGATGGCGTCAGAATTCCTAAGGAAAGTTTTCCTGATTTTAACAGGAAAATAAACCACGTGATTAATGATATATAATCCCCAGTCGGCCATTTTGTCAGCAGTCTCCTCTGAAAACTCATGTTGTTCACATCTAAAAACCTACAGTGGGCTATTATTTCCAGGACGGACTTTCAGAAATGTTTTTTCTCAGATAGAAATTATTCTGTTCATACTTGTATTTATTTATTTATTGGTGCTTTACGCCACATCAGCAGCTTAGGCTATATCGTGGCGATGAAAGTGTATATTTAAAAAAGACCATGCATTAAAATATGAAAGAAATTGAATAAGAGGTTTAAAAAAGATGAGTGTGAAACATATTGAGAAAATGAGACCAGTAGTACAAAAAATGTAAATCAACCTGTGAAATAAATATAGATAGATGAAAATTAAAATGGTAAAAACAATTTAAAATTTATTAAAAAGGTTGATTACTTTCAAGAATGAGATGACTTTTTGCGGGCTCGTATGATAACATAAATCTCTCAAAGAACCAGCTGTAAAATACTGCCCTCTAACATGATTAAAATCAGTACAATTCAAAAGAATGTGTTCCACTGACAACACCTGCTGGCAGGGAACACATTCTGGTCGCAAATTACCCTCCAACAAAAAGAAATGTGTTAGTCGTGTATGACCAATATGACATCGTGTCACAATAACATGATCTTTTCTACAAAGATTACTGGATGGGTAGTGATCAGAAATAGTTGGTCAGAAGCGATGGAGCTTGTTATTAGTTGCCCCATCCCAATCCGCCTGCCACATAGATTTGATGTAACTAGTGATATCAGGCTTGAAATCACTGCACAGAATCTTAAAATCACTGAGAGGCTTGGTTAAAGCCTGTTTTGCTGCACTGTCCTCTCTGATGTTACCAGCGATACCTACATGTCCGGGTAACCAGCAAAACACGATATCATATTGGTCAGACATGAGAGTTGTTAACTTCTCACGAAGTTCCAAAACTAGAGGGTTCTTCAACCTGGGGTTGAGTAAAGCAAGTAAAGAGGAAAGAGAGTCGGAAAAAATAATCGACCTCCTTTCCTGAGCATTCTCGATATGTTCAAGAGCGAGTTGTAAAACTTTAACTTCAGCTGTGAAAATAGAACTCTGATTCGGTATTCTGATTGAGGTGGCATGATCACCAGTAACAGCAGCTGATGATACTTTGTCACCATCCTTAGATCCATCCGTATAGATCCTTGTATATGTACTCTACTTGGACTTTATTTCAGCATATTTTTGTTTGAATTGCAAGGAATTGGTATCAGATTTTTTGGTAGAAGCAAGGTCCAAAATAACTGTAGGTTTTTTAAGATGCCAAGGAGGAATATGTGTTTTACGGTTTTCTTTTATTGTATGTGGTTCAATTATGGTGGACTCCATGTGGGGTTTAATTCTAATTCCCAATGGAGGAATATGTTTCTGGTGGCGGTTAAAGAAATCAACATTTTGAGGGTCTGTAACACAATTATAAGCAGGATTTGAAGGATTGGCCAAAAGTTTAGACACATATTGGAGAGATAATTTAATTCTGCGCTTCTCAAGAGAAGGTTCCTCTGCTTCAACAAGCATCGAGTCTATAGGGGATGTTCGAAAAGTCCCCAGACTAATAGTCCGGTAAATAAAGCTCAAAAATGGGGTCAGGTTCAACAAAATTTTTAACAAAGGTTTCTCGGTGGATTTCAACTAATTGATATCTCTGCTTTCAAAGGAAAAAAAGTTTGCCAGTGTTTACCTTGGGCAAAGTTGGTTAAAATGGGTATATTTAGAGAGACTGGGGTGTGTATTTGGGCGTTTTTAATGATTTGATTACTGACCTTTTCGCGCGGCGAGTAGTCAACTCATAGTAGATAGGAAAGAAATTATTCTTTGTTTTACTGTGATGTGCAATGTTGTTTATTTTGGTACCAAGGTTGTTTTTAAAAACATGATATTGACTTGAAAACATTGCCACGAAGTGAAAATCACGACAAAATGACCTGCCGATTCAAAAATTATATCAAATATCATTTCTTGTAAAATGTGATTGTAGTGTTGAACTCAACATACTTGTATACCATTTGAACCGTGAATCATTTAACTTTTATACAATAGCAGGGACGTCCTCATATACGGCCCAGTTCTTGAGAAATGATTAAAAGATTAACCCCACCCCCTAAAAACGAAAATGGTCATTTTATATAAATATACGTTCCAACTCGAATTATAATACCGGACGCGAGATTAAATTCATTGTATCATTACCATTGGCTTAAATGCAAAATGAACGAACATTAATTGAAATTTAGTGACAAAATTACAACAAAAAAAAACACAAAAAAGGAACTTCAAATAATTTTTCTCAAGTGAGCAAATTTACCCGAATGGCATGAGATTTTAAAATAATAATATTAGTACCTTTCTTGAGCGTGATTCAACTTTCTTTTGTCGATTTGCATTCCTTCTGGGGCTTTTAATAATCTAATAAAAAGTACTTTTTGGCCCCAACATGACACTAGAATCTGAGATTGCAGCAGTTTTTAAATAAATTTAAAAAATCAGTTTAAAGAGGAATTTCATAATTTTCATTTTAACATTATGCACAAATTTGGCTCACACGTTGTTTCATAAGCTATAATACACTGTACTAATTACAAGGTAGAAAGTTGAATTATAAATAGATATAAATATAAATACGAATTAAAAACAGATAGAACAAATAAGAAAATGAAATATAAAAAGGGGATGGGATGTTAATATTTGTAATGAAAAAAATATCTTAAGATTAAAAAATAATGTGACATTCATACAAAAATTCTAAATAAATTAAAAAGGATTGGTTACGGTGTACATAAAAAGTATAGTAATTAAAGATATCCAGGTGTGGGAAATATATGCATGAAATGTGGGAAATATATCCACAAGTTGATGAGATTATAAAATTCCACTTGGATCATTGTAGTCATTATGTAGTTATTATGTATTTAGTTACATATGCAGCAAACAAATCCCTTTATAATTCAACTCTATTTTCAGGTGAATAGTGAAAGATTATAAATGGCAACCTGCATTTTATGTAAAGTACCAATAGATTTAGCAAGAAGTGAAGAATACTCCAAACTATCTGAAAAAGGATGTGAAGGCATCAACAATGCAAATAAACAGAGACAACTTGATGTTCCTGATGTTTTATACTCTGTTGATCATCCTTTGTTTGTTCATAAAAAATGTAGAAGCACGCACACAAACATAAAGATAATAAAAGCTGCTCTGAAGCGTGGACCTACATCAGATATCAGACCCAAACTAAGATCACAAGCAACCACATTCAATTTCAAGTCACATTGCCTTCTTTGTGGAACGTTTATAGACAGGGAGGATGCACGAAAACATCGTTATAGACAGTCGTCACAATTTAGTGAAGTAATGACTTTGGAATTACAAAATACAATTCTCACACACTGTGCTGTGCGACAGGATGACTGGGCGTCTCAAGTCGAAGCACGAATTCTACCAATACACGATTTGCCCGCAGAGGAAGCTATTTATCATCGTGAGTGTTTTGTCTACTTCAAAGGCAGAAGCGACATTCCTCAAAGTCGCCAAGAACCTGGGCCATCTAAACACGCAAGAATTGGCCGTCCTAAAAACGAAACAAAAATGGCAGCATTTTGTGCGGCAGTCACTTACTTGGAAGACAACGACGATGAAACTATAACATTGAGTGACTTGCATTCAGTAATGAAAAAAACAAATAATTTATCTGATGATGATGTGTACACACCAGCTCAGCTTAAACGAGAATTAATAAGACATTATGGCGAAAGGGTGTCAATAACTACAATCAGACAACAACCTAACATTGTCACTCTAACATCAAATGTAAAAAACATTTTGCAAGAGGCCCATGCAAATGCTGCTAAAGCAGATAAAACCAACGTTGACTCTTTAATTAAATTAATTGGTGAATATATACGTACAGAAATTAAAAACATAAAGAAACACGAGGATGTGTATCCAGAACCAGAACTTATGAGTTCCCTTGAAAGCAACAGTGATTACATTCCACCATCACTCCGACTGCTTCTGAAAACAATCATAAGAAGTAAAGATGCACATTTCACACTTCATCAATAGGCCAGGCAATTATGCAATCAACGTGTCCCCGTTCATTCCTCCCACCACTTCAAATTGGACTTAGTGTCACACTGGAACACAAATACGGCCATCGTGAATTAGTGGATATGATAAACAAGTTAGGGTTTTGCTCGTCATACAGTGAAGCCATACTTTATAGAAAAAATGCAGCAGCAGTGCAAGAAGTTGATGTAGTGAAACAATTTTCTGGCACATTTTGTCAGTATCAGGCAGATAACATTGACCATGACAGCAAGACTATTGATGGGAGTGGAACTATCCACATAATGGGTCAAATGGCAACATTCACCCCCGAGATAAAAGTGTTGAGAAATGTTCCAAGAAAAAAAATTTCTATCGATGATCTTAAAAAGATCGGCCACGTCAAATTAGTCACACAGACCGATCCTAGGAAAGCCCAACAAAAAATTATATACACTAAGTTAGGTACATTTGACTGTGATAAATTGAATAGTATGGTTGATGCACTCTGGCGAGCATCGTTCTATTTTGTGAAACCTCGTCCACTCTGGTCCGGCTGTATGCAGCTGTTGCACTCACATGAATCATACCCAGCCAAAAGTTCAAAAATCTTCTTACCTGTTGTTGATTTGACGCCAAGTGATCCAACATGTGTTCGATCGACATTGGAGTATATATCAGAACATTCTCGTCGTCATAATGTAACACCAATCATAACATTCGACCAACAGTTATGGTGGATTGCAGATATGGTTATTGAGTCCCAGCCAGATGAAAGCACCCTAAAGCAAATAGTATTAATTTTGGGTGGCTTCCACACAGAAATGAGTTTTTTGGGAACAATTGGTAGTTTAATGTCAGGATCTGGGTTAAAAGAAATAATGTCACAAATCTATGCCGAGGGCAGTGTTGATCAAATGTTATCTGGTAAGGCAGTTTCACGAGCCGTGAGAGCACATCTTCTGATTGACAGTGCTTTGAATACCATTACCATCTCTAAAATATTAAATGTTGCTCTCCCCAATCTAGCTTACAATGAAACAAGTGACGATATAGACTTATGTGATGTTGACACTGTGGTTTTGGACACATCGAACGACGGGAATGCAATAAAGGAATCTACTATTGATCCTGAAGATGTTTTTGCAGAAGGTACTTAGATGTCATCTCATACTTAAGTCCTTATGGTACTTTGAAGCAATTGTTATTACACTAATTTGTGCAACATTATTCTGTTGCCATTGTCTGGGGTGTGCCTACAGTTTCACTCTATTCAGTCTCAACAGAATAATGGGAGAGTCATACAATGACACATAAAATCATCATGGTCCCCACACATTGACATTAATTCTGCAATTCGAGTTAGTAAGCGCTGTGTAGTACAAATCCGATAGGGGGGGGGGGGGGCTGTGAGGGGAGGGTGGGGGAGGGGGCCTCCAATTCGCTAGTTCAACAACAATTTAAATATCAACTTCTATGAAATTTTCCAGCGTGTGTCTGCGTCTTTGTGAAATTGTTGACCACTCATAATCATCTATTATTTTAGCCAATTTCAAATGTGTACTTTCTCTGTTATAGAATACAACAATGAGGCACAGAAACTCCTTGATTCTGCTGGTGAGATGATGTCGAATATAAATGATGGTACAATGCAGCTTGAAGATATCCAAAAAGCAGATGCATTATGTCAGTTGCAGTCAGCTACACAGAACTGGATTGACTCAATGAAACCTTATCGTACTGCTATGCTATGGATAATGTATATGAAAATGGTAGCAATACTTCGATCACTCATCAGGTCTGCCCGTACAGGAAATTGGCGCCTTTATATTCAAGCACTACACGAAATGCTTCCGTATCTAGCAGCATCCGGACACAATAACTATGTAAAATCACTAGTATTGTATTTGCACAAGATGGATCAGCTCCATGAGACGCACCCAAATGTACATTCCAAGTTCATGGATGGATACTTTGTTATAAGGCAAACAAACTGTTGTTGGGCAGGAATTTTTAGTGATTTGTGTATTGAACAAGTGTTAATGAATAGTGTCAAATCTGTTGGTGGACTTACAAGGGGGCGTGGTTTTGAAGAGTCAACTAGACTTGTGTGGTTGTTATCCATGCCATCATGTGGTGAAGTACACAGTGCTCTGCAAGACTTGACAAATTTGAGTGGGAAAGTTGGTAATGAGGTCCACAAGGATCTTACAAGGGCTCGAATGTCAAGAGATAGTAAAGACATACAAACTATAATAGACTTTTTCTGTGAGAGGAAACCTTTCTCAAAGGACACATTCGATCTCTGTAGTCTATCATCTGGTGTCATTGCAGAGGATTCGGTTAATGTTGATTCTGCCGAAATTATAGGAGCTAACATATTGACATCTATGATTGGGAAGTCAGTCTCTGAACACAAATTTTCAAAAAAGGATACGATAAATACCTTAGCATCCTCGTTGTATGCATCTGTCGATGGAGAAAAAATTAATATTGACCCAAAGCATCTGTACCAACGCCTTGTTGTTGCTGGTTGTGGAAGTATTGATCCACCAACACTTCTACAGTATGAATTGTGTTCTTATCCCCCTTCCTTGTTTGATAAAAATCTTCTGCTGCGTCTTGCGGATAAAGCTGATCTCCAAGGTGGACTTGTTAAAAAAGCGCCATTATGTATTGTTCAGGAGCTGCCCAACAATGTGGTAAACATCTTAGATGGAGGTGCATTACTGCAGCGCGTTCCCTGGGCTAAAGGTTCATCATATGCCACTCTTTGTCACCAATATATCCAGTACGTTAACAGACACTACAGTAATGTTCTGGTGGTTTTTGATGGATATAGCAGTGGCCCGACAACTAAGGATGAAACCCATCAACGGAGGACCGGTAGTGAAATCGGAGTTGACATTGATTTCAAACCCGACATGGTGCTAAGAATGAAGAAAAAGACATTTCTTGCTAATCCCCGCAATAAGCAGAGCTTCATAAATCTGCTGAGTTCCTCACTCGAAGATAACGGCATTCAGACAAAACAGTCAAAGGGGGATGCTGATTACGATATTGTTATGTCAGCATGCCGTAGTGCATCAGACACAGAAGTTGTATTAGTGGCTGATGATACTGACATTCTTGTTCTGCTGCTACACCATTTCAATCCAGCTATTCACAAGACTATCTACCTTCAAACGAGTTCCAGACTTTTTGACATTTCTAAACTCTACAGTGAACTTGACCCTGCATTAACCCGTTCCATTCTTTTTTTGCATGCATTATCGGGATGCGATACAACCTCAAGACCATATGGTATAGGGAAGCTTTCAGCTGTTGCCAAATGTAGTGAGCTGAAGGACTGTGCTGAAATTTTTTTATCTGAAGGACGAAGTCAGGTGGAAATTGAGAATTCAGGACACCAGGCCCTTGCAACTCTGTATGGTTGCTCTGATCTCAATTCTGGACGGGCATCAAAGTTTACGGAGAAGGTTTTATCAGGCTCGGCATATTTACCACCGGAACGTCTTCCACCTACGGCAGATGCTGCCCGTTTCCACAGCCGCCGTGTCTATTTGCAAGTGCAAGCTTGGTTGGGCAAGGATATGGAGCCAACAGATTGGGGATGGATAGTTCATAAAACTATAAGAGGGAACATTATGAAACCTCAAAAAATGGAACAGGCACCAGCACCAGTATCACTCCTGAAGGTCATCAAATGTAGCTGCAGTGGACGGTGCGATAGAAACAATTGTTCTTGCAAAAAAATGGTCTTTTCTGCACATTAGCATGTGGCCAGTGCAAAGGAATCTCGTGTAATAACAGAGAAAGTTTGGAGGACTCGGATAGTTAGAAGGGTTGTGTGATGGAAAACACTAGCGGCCACCATGTTCTATTTGCTTGATCTATTTTCCAAACAGGTTGGTGCAGTATGACGTGATACTTATATAAAAAATCAAAGCACAGTCTGTACGCGAAAGGTTAATATGCAAATGTTTTGAAAACGAGGCCAAATTACCCTTATGGTTTGCATGATTCTAAACAATATTGGATCACTGTTCTGTACACAAGAATAGCATTCAAGTTGTTTAGAGCCCGAGAGAACACCTGTGTTATCCAGCCTCGTTTTGATTACATTTGCACATTTTAAATTCCAACCTCTTGAATACATATCTGTGAACTGTATGAGTAAGAGTTCATGATTATAATAATCACCAGAGCCGATTTGGAGAATGCATAATAATTGTACCTGATCAGTTGTGAAGTTTGCTTTGAACAAATTGCAATTTATATTCGAATTTTTTTTTAATTTTAGTGGCTTATTTTCATGAAAGGTTTTGCAAGGTAAAGGGTTAAGCACCTCAAAATAGGAACAAATTTTTAATTAATTATAATTTTGAAAAAAATACCAAAAAACAGGGTCATTTGCCTTTTAAAGTTTGATAAACAAAACCTAACATGGCGTTACATAGTGTATTTTTGGCGGCCATTTTGTATTTGACCTACTTCCAGGTCGTTGCCCAACACAAATTGTGGCAAACTTTTTTTTTCCTAAATACACACCCACCAATAAGTTTAAATCCACTAAAACACCTTTGTTAAAAATTTTGTTGAACCTTATCACTTTATTTACCGGACTATAATTCCCAGACTAATTCTAATTCTAATACCACTATTATGAATTGCATCAAGTGGTTTGAGATATGATTTCCTTGCAGAACCGTAAACTACACAAACGTAATCTAATTTTGACCGAACAAGTGATCTATACAGATGGAGCAAAGTTTTTTGGTCAGCACCCCAATCGGCGCTACCAACAACTTTCAGCAGGTTCAGAGCTTTCTTACATTTAACTTTTAGTTGTTTTATGTGGGAAGTGAAATTCAGTTTGTTGTCAAACAACAAACCTAAGAATTTCACTTCCTTAACAACTTTAATAGGACTCCCATCGATTTTTAACTCCGGATCGAGGTAATGTTTCCGAAGTTTACAAAAATGAACACAGTTCGTTTTTGACTTTGAAAATTTAAAACCATTTTCTGTTGCCTATTTTTGAATCCTGTTCAAACAAAGTTTGCGCTCGATAGCATTCATATTTTTACTGCTATAACAGATTAAAAAATCATCGACATACAATGAAGAGTCTACCATATTTTCAATTGCATCGATGATACTGTTAATTTTAACCGAAAACAGGGTAACGGATAAAATACTACCCTGAGGAACCCCCAATTCCTGCTCGTGAGGATCAGATAACGTTGACCCAACACGAACCTGAAACTGGCGGTCCCTCAAAAAGTTTTCAATAAAAAGAGGCATACGCCCTCTCAACCCCATGTTAAAAAGATCTTTTAAAATCCCATACGTCCACGTTGTATCATATGCCTTCTCTAGATCAAAGAAGATGGCGACCACATGTTCTTTTCTAGCAAAGGCAAACGTTTCAAGTCTGACCAAATGATCCACAGTACCTCTCTGGTTTCTGAAACCACACTGAACATCCGCAAGCAGATTGTTCGATTCCAGAAACCAGACAAGTCGATCATTGATCATCCTCTCCATGGTTTTGCACAGACAACTGGTTAAGGCAATAGGCCTGTAATTGCTTGGGTTGCTGTGATCTTTATCAGGCTTAGGAATTGGAATTATTGTTGCTTTACGCCAGGATGGTGGAAACTGGCCAGTCACCCAAATGCCATTAAAAATTGATAATAAAAGTTCTAGTGAAGATTGAGGCAGATGCTTTAAAATTTGGTAGTGAATTTCATCGGGACCAGTGGCAGAATCCTTTGCTCTATGCAAGGAGTTACATAACTCCTCCATAGAGAAAGGTTCATTGTAATCCTCTAAATTGTTGGAGGTAAATTTGATCTTTTGCTTTTCTTGCTGTTTTTTAATTTTGATAAATTCTGGATTACAATTTTCAGACGACGAATGTTTCGAAAATGTAGTGGCCAAAGTATTTGAAATTTCTGTTTTAGAGGTAATTAAGGTGTTGTTTTCCTTCAGGTGTTGTACAGTTGATTTTGTTTCTTTTCCTTTAATCTTTTTAATCATTTTCCAAATTTTAGTGATAGGGGTGTTTTGGTTAATCTTAGAAATGTAAGATTCCCAAGAACTTTTCTTTTTTTGTTTTATATGTCGTCTTGTTTTTGCCCGATTTATACGAGGCTTGTTTAAATTATATGTAGTTGGTGACTTGTTAAATTCCCTTTTAGTAGGGTCAACATATGAAATAATGGGGCTTACCCTAAAAAAATTCCAAGAAAATGTTTTATTGCATTTTCTTACTCTCTTGGCTCTAGGGAATGATATATTAAAAATAGGCCGAAATTGGAGCATCACAATGTGTCCAAATATGACGTTAAAAATAGATGGCTGCCAGATCTGAAAAAAAGAATTTTAAAAAATCGTCATAGAATGATTGTAAATTACTGGTATATATTGATGAAGATTAGCTGCTAACACCATCTTCTCATAGATTTATAACTCCAAAACATTAACTTGTGTACCGAAGTGGCATCATGACGTCATTTACGATATGACGTCACGTCTTATTCACGTCATATTCAACTTTTTTATATTAAGGTTTCTGGATGAAGTAAACAAAGTTCAAAAATAAACTACCACTGTTGGAAAACAGAGAGACAATTATCTTAACATGGGATAGGTCATATGGATATAGAAAGAGATTAGTCAGTCATGTAATCTAGTGTGTCATTGGATAAATGGGTAACTGTTAAAGTGACTTATCCATCTTTATAGTTCACAACAACCCTCAGTGACTTTATCTTGACAAATCAGTAAGCAACGTCAGATTCTAAAAAAAAGACAAGAACGAGACGTCTAAAGGCTCCGTTGCCTCTTATTTTAACATAAAAAGGGTACAGCAAAAGCTTCTTTTGTATTTCAGGGCTTCAAAAATGATTGACGAGAGAGAATCTTGCATTTTTCCTGAATGCAAAGCAACCGAAAACGAAGATTTCATCATTATCACTCAAAAAGGTGCAGACAGCATAAACAGTGCAAGTGTTGACAGAGGTGATGAGATCGTCGTAGCTGCTGGAACCAAGGTCCACAAGACATGCCGCTTGAACTACACAAACAAAAAAGATATTGAGAGGCATAAAAAAGCAAAGTTAAATTCTACCCAGAAAGATTCCTGATTGACATTCTTTTTGCAATGGAACATTGTGTATCCTATACGGAAGTGCAACGATTTGAGGAGAATGCAAGTTCTTCAGTTGCCCCTGATGTTTTAGGGGGTCAAAGTGTAAGTGAAAAGATGCTCTTGTTTGCTGCAGATAATGTTGACCACAACATTGTGACACTTGACGGGAAGGGCACATTTCATGGAATGGGGATGATCGCAGCTGTAACCCCTGGTAGGCAAGTCAGCTACACTGTTCTGAGGAAAAAGATGAGTGAAATAAATGACTTGAGTGAGACCAAAATTCCCATCAAAGAATATCGTTTTTCAAAACAAATGTGTCACAGCATCCGGTTTGTACCATTGCCATTGCTGGATAAGCAAGACCACAGGATAGATCTACTTTGGGAAGTGTCCTTCAGATTTCATGTTCAAACACCAAATTGGCAAGGAATGATGCACTTAATGAATAGTAAACGAAGTCACCCAGGTCAATCATCAGTCCATTTTCTTCCAATGATTGATATGTACCCTGGAGACAAGACGTGCATCTTGTCCACTTTAGATTTTATCTCTAACCTTGCAGTGAAGCACAACATTACACCTGTTGTCACATTCGACCAGCCTCTGTTTTGGAAAGCCTCTGAAATTTTGAATGAAGCTGAAGAAAGTAGTTCAGTGTGTGATGTCATTCTGTTACTTGGGAGCTTCCATACCTTAATGAACCTGCTGGGGGCTATTGGTACACTGATGGAAGGAAGTGGACTTAATGAGATCGTAGAGTCTATCTAAGGTGAAAATGCTGTCGTACATATTTTGTCAGGGAAAGCCGTCCAGCGTGCACTTCGGGGACATCTCTTTCTTGACCAGTGTCTCACTGACCAACTCATCTCTCAGATCATTGAGAGTGAACCGGGATTCGAGAGCCATCTTCAGGAAGTTGAACAATTGTACCGCCAAATTGAGAATGGTGAAATCGGGGTTGAAAGTGTGCTGGAGTCTGACTGCATGGCAGATATTGTACATGCATTAACATCGAAGGCATCATATCAGTCTGAGAAATCAAAAACAAGCAAACTGTGGCTGAACTACCAGAGAATGTTGGGTGTAGCCAGAGAACTGATTGAGGCTGATCGCACAGGATCCTGGAAAATGCATATCCATGCTGTTACAGACTGTTTACCGGTATTTGCTGCCGCAGGTCATCCAAACTACCTGAAATCTGCTTACCTTTACCTGCAGAAGATGAACACTTTAGAGAATGAAAATCCTGAAATCTTTCAAAAATTCATGCGTGGATGCCATGTCATCCGTCGGAGTGACAAATTCTGGGCAGGCCTTGGTTGTGACTTGGTTATTGAGCAAACATCGATGAGGTCGCTCAAAAGTACAGGTGGTTTAACAAGGGGTAGTGGGATGTCAGAACACCAAAGGGCTGTCTGGACTATGTCGGCCCCTGTATCGTCATCGTACAATTATGCTATGCAGGACTTCTGTGAAATGAGGTATGCAACAAGTGAACAGCACAAAGAGGCTACTGCCGCACGAATAACACGAGATAAGGAAGACTTGAAAAAACTTGCATCTGTGCTTCAACTTTACACCCCGTTTTCAGAAGAGACAGAATTGCGCAACATCATAACAGGGATAAATGCTGATGATGATGTGAATGTGCATGACCTCTTCAGTGTTGGAGGCAACATTGTCTCTAAAACGGAACATCAGCCTGTATTCTCTTATTCGCACAAACGGAACATGAAAGTGAAGACACTGGCATCTTCAAAGGGTGTTAAGGTTGCTGAAGACCGAACAATAGATCCAGCCCTTTTATTTCAGAGGTTTCTGGTCGTGTCGCAGGCTGGTGACTTATGCTTAGATGAGGTGATGAAATATGAGCTTTCTCCATATCCACCCTCATTATTCGAAGAAAAAAATCAACTACGTAAGCCAGACAAGCCTGCTCTCCTTGAAGCTATAAGGAAACATGCTGCTTCTATTGATAATGCTATCTGCCATCCTATTCCCAAGACTGAACATTATGTTTTGGATGGAGGTTCCCTCCTACATAGATTAAAATGGACTGAAGGAAGCACCTACAGTTCAATTGCTGATGCTTATGCATCCTTCACTAGAGAACGGTATGGAGAAGCTACTGTGGTCTTCGATGGATATGAAGGACCCAACACCAAGGACAACACCCACCAACGTCGGAAGACTAGTAGTTCTGTCAAAAACACCGTGAACATTACAGAGGCAACAAAATTTGTGGGAAAGAAAGAGGACTTCCTTTCCAATGAAAACAATAAAAAGTCGCTAATTGATCTTATAAAACCCCGACTGAGACAAAAAAACTGCAGCGTCATGCAAGCGGAGGGGGATGCAGATGTAGACATTGTAAAAGCTGCAGTTGCTATGTCATCCACCAGGTCAACTACTCTAATTGGTGAGGACACCGATCTCCTTATATTGCTACTGCACCATGGGGAAATCGACAGCAAGGATCTATTTTTCCGATCAGACAAGGGGAATTCACATGTCTACAACATCAGAACCTTGAAAACTTTACTTGGAAATGATATATGTGCTGGCTTACTTTTTCTACATGCATTCACAGGGTGTGACACTACATCTAGAATATTTGGTATTGGAAAAAAATCAGTGTTTCAGAAGTTCATTAATAGTGAATCCGTGTTACATGACTGTAGCAAAATTTTTTGTGCTCCAAACCAAGATCAGTGTGTTATAGAAAATTCTGGGTCCAAGGCAATGGTGTCTTTATTCAATGGATCGGAGTCAGACTCTTTGCCATCTCTACGTTACAGCTATCTTTGCAAGAAGGTAGCCACAGCAAAGACATTTGTCACACCAGAGCGATTACCACCAACAGACTCAGCTACAAAATATCACTCATTGCGCACTTACCTCCAAGTCATGGAATGGATGGGCACCAATCATAAAATGGATCCTGCAAAATGGGGCTGGAACATTCAAGAGGACATGTGCCAATAATGATGGAAAATAAGCCAGCTCCTGACATCTTGCTCAACATGATCCATTGTAACTGCTCTGCTGGATGTAGCACACTGAGATGTAGTTGTAAGAAGTATGGACTTGAATGCAGTCTAGTTTGTGGACCCTGCCAAGATGGCTATTGTGAAAACATGAACCATAAACCAATAGTGGAGGACAATGAGTACAGAACGTAAGGAATTTTCTTCAAATTATGGAACTACATTTCAGTAACAGTGGTTGATTAGAGTGAAACATAGTGATGCCATAAGTACATCATAAAACTGAACAGGGTGTTATCCACTTATATTCATCAGAGTAATCTCAGTTACATGAACAAAAATCGAATAGATAGTCATTTTACACAATATTACAGAGTTGTATGAAAAAATCACCAAATGACGTCATATGACGTCATGGTATAGTGGTTAACGTCATTATGGCTGAAAGTCTCTTCTACATGACATCTAGCTGGGAATGTCAACTGTCAATTCAGGTGATTTGCAATATTTCATATGGTTTTGATGCCTTAATATCCGAAATTATAGTCAGATGTTGTGTATTTTGGTGCTGTGACGGCCATCTTTTTGGACGTCATATTTTGACCCTTTGTGATGCTCCGATTTTAGCCTATTTTTAATATGTTGTTCTTTAGACCAATTACTTGAGATATCCACCACAAAATGCTTTCTTGGAATTTTTTTGGGGTTATGCAACAGTTTGACCCTACTATTTCAGCTTTCTTACGATCCTTTATAGCCTGTTTACATTCATTATCAAACCATGGTTTGGTGAAACGTTTTGGATTTGCCGAGGTTTTAGGGATGACTGTGTTTGCAATGTCAAGCAACTCGTTTGTAAAATGTTCTATTTGGTCAGCACTATCTTGAAATTTCTCCCGTGAGAGGCGCCCAGAACAAAGCGATGAAAAAGTGTCCCAGTCAGCTTTTTTAAAGTTCCACTGGGGCACTCTCTCATCGTCCGCCGGAACTACACTCTCCAACACAATTGGAAAGTGATCACTCCCGCACAAGTCATCTTCTACCTTCAACGAAAAATCGAGGAAGATAGAAGGGCATGCAATTGAAAGATCAATTGATGTATACGAAACAGATGCGGGGTGCAGATAAGTGTCTGAACCATCATTAAACAAACACAAGTCATATTTTGTAATGAACTCTTCTGCAGTTTTACCTTTTGCATCCTCTTGACTGCAGGAATTACCCCAAAGGGGGCTATGTGCGTTAAAATCACCCAACAAAATGTATGGGGTTGGGAGCTGTTGTACTAGCAGCTCAAGATCATTCAGTTGTAGGGTTTTACTTGGTGAAACGTATACAGAACATAATGTAATTGTCTTGTCTAAAGTTAGGCGTACCGCCACAGCCTGTAAATTTGACTGCAAAGATACAGGACTGTGGATAATGTCGTTTCTAACTAAAACGGACGTTCCACGAATATGAAGATCGGTTTCATCTGCCCAGCCATTATACGATGTATAATGCTTAAAGGCTGAATGATCCTGAGCCTCGGGTTTCTTTAAAAGAGTTTCCTGCAGGCAAAAAGCAGCAGGTTTATATTTTTGGCTTAAAAGGCCCAGTTCATTAAAATTTGCTCTAAAACCTCGGCAATTCCAATGTATTATGTTATTGTTATTAGTTCTATCCATATTTGGTTGGAGATTTATCTGGTGGACGAATGGGTGAAATAGCCCCAATAGCTTTTTTAGGCGATTTCTGTCTTGGGGACCTATTCTGAGAGGCGCTCGGGCGTAACGACCCAAACGTTTCATCGATGCACTCACCGACTTCCATCGCTTCAAACCTATTACGAGTAACAGGATCTTGACGAGCCTTGGGAGTTCGATCTGACTTTTTTTTGTATTTCTGTATTCTTTTGGTTGTTTTTTACCTGACTCTTCCTCTGATTCTGACTAAGATTTTGATTGTGTGATTTTGGTTTTGTTTGGTCTTTTTCTGTTCTGATCTTCCTTCTTTTACTTTTGTCCTGTCTAGTTTTAGTTTTTCCTGATCTTTCTTCTGATTTTTTGTCTAATGTATTCTGAGAAGTTGAAGGTGTTTGGGTGGATTTTTGTTCAGTATCATTTGCCTGCTCTATTGTAAAGGCCTGCACTAAAGTTGGTAATGTGCCATTGATCCAAGTATAATTTGTTTGACAACTCACTGATGATGATGGTAGTTTTTGAGATAATTTGGCTGCATATGGTGGTTTTGATGTGCTCATGCCAGGCATCGATGTCACCAATTCTCTGGCCTCCTTAAAACTCAACTGTTTTTCACATTTGACCTTTTGTATTTGTTTTTCTTTTTGCCAAACAGGGCAGTCCTTTGATGCAGCTACATGGCTGCCCTGACAATTACAACATTTGACAGTGTTAGTACAGGGGTCTTGATGTTCCTGACCGCACTTGAAACATATAGTTTTTCCTCTACAATTATTCTGACCCTGACCAAACTTTTGACATTTGAAACATCGAAGTGGATTTGGAATATACAAATCCACTCTGATGTTCATATAACCAACTTTAATAGATTTAGGCGGCTGAGAAGAATCGAAAGTTAAAATATAAGTATTTGTTTTTATAATTTCCCCATCTTTTTTAATGTCTATTCTTTTGACATCGCTGACACCTTGCGGTTCTAGTTCCTTTCTTATTTCCATTACATCGATGCCAAATAGTTCCCTTGTTCGAATTACACCTCTGATGTTGTTGAGGGTTCTATGTGGGAAAACATTTACATTAATATCTGCCAATTTATCAATATTCAGTAAATTAATTGCCTGTTGTTCCTTTACACATTCTACCAATAATGCACCAGATCTTAGCTTTTTGACATTTTTGACAGAGCCAGCGATTCCTTTAATGGCTTTTTCCAACAAAAATGGATTTATGTTGGAAGCCTTTTGACTCTCATCAGCCGCATAAATTATGACAAATTTTGGCCAGCTTTTTGATTTTGGAAGATCATGATCTGAGTCAGAATCAGAGTCTGTAGAGAATTCTCGACCACGTTTCTGTTTTTTGTGTGTTGTGTTTTCCATTTTTGTGTTTATTGTTTTTCATCATTCCATGACTCCCACCCTTACTCTGAGCCCAACTTAGGGGGTTATGTTGCGGATATCCAGCAAACAGCACCAAGAGTACATGGAAAGCATACTCCCCCAGCGCTGATGCTAATGCATACCGCTGAGGGATTGACCCGTTGAAAGTTAATGGGAAGTGCCAGGTCGTGGCAGCCATCCAACCAATCATTTCAGTAAAAACCAGTTCAACAAAAACTACTTCTGACAACCGACGCAGACAGTACAACAAAACGGAAGATGTTCAAAAGGTATCAAAATAATTAAAAGTCAGTCTGGGTAGTAATGATAAAATAAAACTAAAAGAAATGGCTGATTGGACGACCACCCAATGCCCCCCGACGTGACACCCGATATTTTGGGGGTTGGGGGCTCCCGATTGGTCAGACCGGGCCATCCGACCATCTGTCTACTCCCGAAATTGGGGCCAAAGCAGTGTGTTGGACATTATCTCCGAAATGGAGACTAGGGCTCCATCCCGGAGACTGCCCTAACCGGGGCCCGAGTCCTCAACTACCAGGATTCCTTCTTCCGGGGCCTTCAGAACGCACCTCACGGGAGAACAAGGTGCCTGCCAGATGGTATTAGCAGGGTTGATCATTTTGGTCCGGGGCTGCGTATTCATGTATTTCGCAGCGAACCAGCTCAATTGAGCAAACCTGCCAATCAAAAATTAGCAAACCTGCCCAATTGAGCAGGCCGTCCTCTATCCGCCACCCGAGGACCCGCCTAGTAGGGGACGATCAACCCCCCCCCCCCCCCCTAGGGTTCATACTTGAGTTGTTAACACATTTCAGAGGGACTCCAGTGTAGGACACTGTACTTATATTGAAAGTTGTAAGTTAATAAAAGTGTATAAGGTTAGCTTATACATCCCACTGTATAGACAGTCTTGTCTTGTGTTGAGTGTTTGACCCATGTACCACAGAATCCAGACTCCAAGGAACTTGGTTCATTTTCCAGACTTATTCCAGTTATAGTTGAAAGTGGAGTGTGGTGGAGCCTAGATGAACTAGACTGATCGAGGCCAAAAATCAATCACAACGTGGAGGGCTTCGCCACACAATGACGAGCAGCTGCCAGCTCCCAACATCGTAACTCCGCACTGCAGCACAGGCATGGTTAGACGTGCAGTACGCCGAATCGTCATTGTACCTCCATCAGGGCAACCATGGTTAAGTGCCTTGCCCACGGTCAGAACGCAGGAGTCCGAATCGATCACTTAGACGGTCAGGATACCAAGGACTAACCGGACTCGACGTTGCTTAACTTCAGTGATCTCGCGAGAACCGGTTACAACAACCCCACCGTGCTCCCTCAAAAATGAACTGTTGAAAAACGAGGTAAATATATAAACCCTCAACATAATTGTTACCCATGGAAGAGGTTCTCTCAAGTAATAACGTTTCGTGCTATTCGGACCCTGAATTATCTGTTAGCAAAAATAGTGATGTTGAAATTATCGAGGTGGACATCACAGGATTATTTGAGTCCTTCAGAGGTAGAATCCGACGACTCTCGAGAGATCCGCATAATGAAAAAAACATCTCAGATAGGTTTCAAACATGGTCGGGCCACAACTTGTCCTTTGCCTGTCGTTGGGGAGTGATCCTACTACCTACCCCAATCTTGAAGAACTTATTGGTGATCATGGTATGAAGACAGTGATTGGCCTTCATCTCCGCCATGTCAGAAATCTTCCAATGATAGAATTGGAAAACCATTTGCTTCCTGTAATGGGTTTGCTCCCATATGCGGGGTTGGGGGAAATTGGGCTCGACAGGACAGAGCCAGTGGATACTTGGTATCAACAGGATTTAGTGTTTGCAGGGTTGTTGAAGTTGGCATTCTTGGCGAACTTGTTTCTGGGCAAGAGTTTTAAAACCTCCTCTCAGAAAACAGGGCTAAATCATAAACTTCTTGATGAGTCAGTATCAGTCAAAGTCTGGCAAAGGGAAGGACCTTCTCAGAGAACACATCAGATTCGTGTATTCGAGAATTGTGGATATCTGTAAGAAAATGGCATCGCACATACAAGAGCCAACAATGTTACTAGAATACATTTCTTATTTGAATACAGCACGCCATTTGGAACTTTGTCATTCATATAGCATGACCTAAATCTATCAATGGTAGAACTGGAAAACCGTTTGTTGGGCTTGATGCCATATGCTGCTGAGTTGGGAGAAAGTGGGCTCGACAGGACAGTGCCAGAGGATACTTGGTATCAACAGGATTTAGTGTTTGCGTGGTTGTTAAAGTTGGCATTCTTGGCGAACTTGTTTCTAGGCAAGAGTTTTAAAACCCCTCTCAGAAAACAGATTTGTAAGAAAATGACATCGCACGCACGGAGTGCCCGGAGAGAACAACCGTGCAATGACGAGCAGCTGCCAGCTCCCAACATCGTAACTCCGCACTGCAGCAGAGGCAGGGTTAGATTGGAGACATGCGCATCATCGCCGTGCAGTATGCCGCAGCGTCGTCGTGCCTTCATGTGGGCAATCATGGTTAAGTGCCTTGTCCAAGATCAGAACGTGGGAGTCCGAAGCAATCACTTAGACGGTCACCCAACGAAGGACTAACCGGGCTCGACGTTGCTTAACTTCGGTGATATCTCGAGAACCAGTTGCAACAACGTCACCGCGCCCCCCCCCCCCCCCCCCCCTCCACAAACGAACTGTTTAAAAACGAGGTAAATAAACCCTCAACATAATTGTTACCCATCGAAGAGGTTAAACGTTTCGTGCTTTTCGGACCCTGAAATATCGGATAGCAAAAATAGTGATGTTGAAATTATCGAGGTGTAACCCAAACCCTCTGTCTACATCACAAGATTATTCCGAGTCCTTCAGAGGTAGAATCCGATGACTCTCAAGAGATCCGCACAATGCAAAAGGCATCTCACATAGGTTTCAAACATGGTCGGGCCACAACTTGTACTTGCCTGTCGTGGGGAAGTGATGGTCTATTGTGATTCTACCACCTATCCCAACCCAGAAGAACTCATTGGTGATCCTGGTTTGAAGGCAGTGATTGGCCTTCATCTCCGCCATGTTAGAACGTTTGCTCATATTTTCAATTTGGTTTCAAACATTATTGGAAGAGTACCCCAATAGAAACTAAATTTCATATGAAACGTTTGCGTTTGCTCATATTTTCAATTTGTGCTAATTGTTGCAGATCGATCACGATTAGCCATTGTGGGTAAATAAGTATGTGACCTTAAACACCCGTAAATAAATAAACTGTTGCAATTAACCCTTTACCCAACGTAACGGCCAAAACCGGCTAGCGCTATTCTCAAAAATTGCCAATTAATTTTCAAAATATTTTCATTTTTTGTCTCAAAAACATAGGTTATGACCCCTCGTTGGAACGAGCTCGTCGAGCTCGTTTCAACGAGTGGTCATAACCTATGTTTTTGAGACAAAAAATGAAAACAATTAGTTATTCAAGAATTTTTTTTGCAAGTGTCGTCTGCTTTTCATGTTAGGTAAAGGGTTAAGGGTTATGTGAGAAATGTAACAAGGTTCATTTCTTGTGTGTATTCTATTGATTTTCTTTTTCAAACTTTTTTGCTTAACGTATTTTATATTGTTTGCAAGGGAAAAAAAGTTAAATAACAAAGTTATAAACTTATTGTGTATATTTTTATTCATGTGTTTCCTGTATATTCATTCTCTCGTTATTGTAGATACCACAACGATCGAAAATAAAACAATTTTAGGCGTGCTCTGATCATGAGGGTTTATTCGAATTTTCCGTGTTGGACTGAGCTCTAACAATTTGTTTTAACCCTTTACCTAACATGAAAAGCAGACGACACTTGCAAAAAAAATTCTTGAATAACTAATTTTTTTCATTTTTTGCCTCAAAAACATAGGTTATGACCCCTCGTTGGAACGAGCTCGTTCCAACGAGGGGTCATAACCTATGTTTTTGAGACAAAAAATGAAAATATTTTGAAAATTAATTGTCGATTTTTGAGAATAGCGCTGGCCGGTTTTGGCCGTTACGTTGGGTAAAGGGTTAACAATCTACACCAAGGAGACGAATACTGGAAATCCCATGATGATTCTGACAGAATCAAAGGACAAAGGCGAGAGTTATTCGTGTTTCCGTTTTTTCCTGACTCTTTTTTTGTTTTTTCATATATATATTTTTACTTTGTTAAGGGCATTAAAACACCTCGAAAGAGGAAGTGCTTAAGCACTTCTTGCGAATATATTTTTTTTTATCTTCACCTGCAAAAGACAGTGACTGTCGTGTTAGAGCCAACAAATGTTTTCTCGATATTAGTATCCGTCTTTCCTAATATGAGAGGTGGATGATCTACGGATTTGAATTCTGGGGACCAAAGAATCCCTTGTAGACCGTTCGATCCATTGGAACTGGCCATCTCATTTTAGGTGTGTATACAATACAGCGCTTTACTGTCAAGCATAATGGGTTACACTCTTCTTTGATTGGTCTCCGTTACATAATGCAATGTTGCAACCGACTGACTGCCAAATCTCTATCGCATTAATGTTCACGATAGAATTGTCGCCATTTCTCAAATTTCATAGACAGTGGAGTGAAAGCCTTAATAAATGGTCAGTATGACAATAGTAAATCACAGGTGAATACCAAGTAGTATGGGGCGAAATATTTATTTATTTATTGGTGCTTAACGCCACATCAACAGCTAAGGCTATATCGTGGCGAGAAAACAGTGGTATGTAAAAGTCATTATCAATTATGATGTAAAAGATAGAATAAAAATAAAAAAGAACTACAAAAGACACGTCAAAGACAAGAATGATTAGAACAACAATGAATAACAAGACAAGTGAATAACATGTAAATCAACCTGAGGAATTGAGACTTTATGAGTTGAGTTTAAAAGAATAAAAACAATTTAAAATTTTGTAAAAAGGTTGATTACTTTCAGAAATGATACAATATTCAGTGGGCTAGTATTATAAAATAGATCTCTAAGGGATCCAAATGTGAAGTACTGCCCTCTAACAAGATTAAAATCAGTACAATTCAAGAGAATGTGCTCCACTGACAACACCTGCCGACATGGAACACATTCTGGTCACATATTACCCTCTAACAGAAAGGAATGTGTAAGTCGTGTGTGACCAATATGACACCGTGTCAGAATAACATGATCTTTTCTACAAAGGTTACTGGATAGGTAGTAATCAAATATGTTTGGTCGGAAGTGATGGAGCTTGTTATTAGTCGCCACATCCCATTTATTTATTGATGCTTAACGCCACATCAGCAGCTAGGGCTATATCGTGGCGAAAAAACAGTGGTGTATAAAAACTCGTTAGCAACAATGAAGTAAAAATTGAATAAAAATTGAAATAAAAAAAGACATGTCAAAGACAAAAATGATTAGAATAGCAATGAGTAACGGGATAAGTAAATACATTATAAATCAACCTGAGGAATTGAGACTTGATGAGACTGAGTCGAGAATAAAAGAATAAAAACAATTTAAAATGTTTGTAAAAAGGTTGATTACTTTCAGAAATGAAACAATTTTGTGCGGGCTCGTATTATAAAATAGATCTCTTAGGGATCCAGCTGTAAAGTACTGCCCCCTAACAAGATTAAAATCAGTGCAATGTAAAAGAGTGTGTTCCACTGACAACACCTGCTGACATGGAACACACACGGGTCGCAAATTACCCTCTAACAGAAAGGAATGTGTAAGTCTTGTGTGACCAATATGACATCGTGTCACAATAACATGATCTTTTCTACAAAGATTACTGGATGGGTAGTGATCAGAAATAGTTGGTCAGAAGCGATGGAGCTTGTTATTAGTTGCCCCATCCCAATCCGCCTGCCACATAGATTTGATGTAACTAGTGATATGAGGCTTGAAATCACTGCACGGAATCTTAAAATCAGTGAGAGGCTTGGTTAAAGCCTGTTTTGCTGCACTGTCCTCTCTGAAGTTACCAGCGATACCTACATGTCCGGGTAACCAGCAAAACACGATATCATACCGGTCAAACATGAGAATTCTTAACTTCTCATGAAGTTCCAAAATGAGAGGGTTCTTCAACTTGGGGTTGAGCAAAGCCAAGTAAAAAGGAAAGAGAGTCGGAGAAGATGATCGACTTTCTTTCCTGTGCATTCTCGATGTGCTCAAGTGCGAGTTGAATAGCTCGAACTTCATCTGTGAAAATAGAACTCTTATTCGGTATTCTGATTGAGGTGATATGATCACCAGTAACAGCAGCTGATGATAAGTAGTATATCTCGCACGTTTCGCACCCATAAACCAGGATCTCGGGATCAGACCATGACCGGGGTCATTGACTCCGGCCCAAATCTGTTAGGCCTTCCCCTCCCCTCTGGCTTACCACCTCCACACTAGGCCTAGGTTATCTTTAGGCGCCACTGCACCCTTTATGCCTTGTGCCTAGGCTATTTTAAGGCACCCCTGCTCCATTCACGCCTTGTAAGTACCCTATTTAGGCACGCCCAAAGCCATTAGGCCTTTCCCTCCCCGCTCCCTTACCCCCTTGACACTAGGCCGAGGCTATGTGTAGGCACCCTTGCCCCCCCCCCCCCCTTCACGCCTTGTAAGTACTGTATTTAGGCCAGCCCTCCCCAAAGCCCATGCCACATTGTTATGGCTTTCCCTGTATGAGTACTAACAGGTCCCTCATCCCCAACCCCCACCCTCCTGTATTTATTTTAAACTGTATTTCTTGGTAAATGTATGTCTCTAAGTAACGTCATGTACATGTATAAAGATTATTTTGAAGTCTATCTGGTTGGTATGTCAAACATCTAGTCAGATGATTGATGGTACATTGTAATATGATAGCTGACAAGGCACGCCTGGTTGGTATGTCAGAACCTGGACAGATGAGTGATGGTGTGTCATATAGTTACGTAATATGATGGATGACAAGGCACACCTTGCGGGAATGTCAAAAGAGAATAGGATAGTCGTCAGATGATTGATGGTGTGTCGTAATATGATGGATGATGGTTGACATGTGTAAAGAGAATAGGATAGTCACCAGGTGATTGATGATGCATTGTAATATGCCCAAAGGCAAGCGAGATTGGGAAGTTTTCATCATTCTTTCAAAGTCATCTGATTGAGAACACCTTTATTTTGAACGAAACACCGAGAAGCTATGGAAAAAATTCAGCTTGGTTCGAGAAATACTTTTGTCAGCGTGACTCCATTTAAAGGCCAGCTAAAAGCTCACATCAGAAGATATACCTAGGATTCAATGACACCTACAAAGACCGGTATTGCCTTAGATGTGTTGGAGTCATCTGCTTGAGAACAGTTTGAACACTTTTCTGAAGAAAATGGAATCCGTTAGATTTTCGTGTCAGTTGTGTGAGAAGACCTTCTCTGATCGTCGTAACAGGAATGAGGACAGCTCATCAAAATATGACTCCAGTAGAGCAACGTTAGGACGCAAGTGTGGGAAATATACTTTTCAACTGTCAGGTAAGTCATTTTTTAAAGAAATTTCATAAATAATTTGGGTATCTCTACTTTTTGGATGTTGTGGTATTTGTAGCTGCATGGTGTGACTGGTTTGTTATAATGGCGAGTAAATTTCTTCTCCCCTACCCATAGAACATTCCCACACCAAATAAATAAAGCTCTGCTTTTTCTCGTACCCACGAAATAGTGGACCGCCCAATAAATAATTTAGTTTGCCCCCAATGTGTTTTTGCTCAAACATAAAATGTTGCTGATAAGTTCTCCTGTACCTATAAAACAGTGTCCCGCCCAATAAATAATTGCCCCAATTTCTTGTCGCTGCTCCATAAACAATGTTCCGCCCGATAAATAATTATGTGTTTTCTTTCCTAACACCCTCGTATAAATGTCTTCCCTGATGTTATATTTTTCTAACTCCATTATTTTCTCTTTTTCAGGTTTGTGATAAAACGTTTTCTGATCCCTCCAACAGAAATCGTCATCAGGGGACTGTACACAAACATGAGACGCCCATGGAAGTGGTGGGCACAGTGGTACCAACGGAGATTGCTGACCGTGAAGTACCCATGGAAGTGGTGGACACAGTGGTACCCACGGAGATTGCTGACCGTGCAGTACCCATGGAAATGGTGGAAACTGCAGAGGAAGGAACAATGCCTAAACATTTCGCTTGTATGTATTGTGACAAGATTTTTTCGGCTCGGATAAACAGGAACCGCAATCAGAGAACATCGCACAAGGAGGAAACAAACCACCGCTGTGAAAACTGTGGAAAACCATTCACGAGGTTAGAGTACTTGATAGAGCACAACAAAAAGTGTTTGATCTCGAATGAATGTTTGGAGTGTAATGAGAAGTTCGTTAATATACTCCATTACAATCGTCACAGAGCTACGGACCACAAACCACAACAAACAAAACAACCACGTATGAACCAAACAAAACAGCAACAACAACAGCAGCCAAGGCCATCAACACACGATGTGGATCCTGTTGACTTTTCAAACGATTTACTCGGATCGGAGGAAGTTCCAGAAATGTTAGAGTTGTACGAAAAGCACTGGGAATCAATTAGAGCCCATCACGTGACTGGAAGAGTGGTGCAGGACATCTTCAATTACAGAATTGGTGATACGTTAGGAAAAAAAGAAGAGTTTCTCCAAACTATATTTCGACAACGACAACAACGATTCAAGATCAACTGCAATTATGGTTTCGTGTTGCGAAACAACGAGAATGGAGATCTTCGCTATTTTCATCCATCCCAGAACAACGCCGGAGTATTGGAGAGGTCACATTTAGTTTTAAATGAAAAAGACTTTCACGATTTTCTGGAGGACATCGCGAAAGAAGATGTGCTGGAATGGGCGCGCCTGCAAAGACCAACATCAAAATGGGTCGTGGACAGACTGACCAATGCCTGTTTTTACGTCAATAAAATACGAGACCATCCTATCGGGGCACCTGTGGATATGCCGGCACACATCATACGCAACAAAGCCATTATCACCCTCAACAAGAATAGGCAAACGGGTGTTCAGTACAAGGACAATCTCTGTTTGTTCAGGTGCCTCGCATTTTGGAGTGGTGCCGATTTCAAGGATTTGGAAGCAGTGTCACATGGATATTTTCGACAATTTTCGGATGTCGAGAAGGACTCCTTTCCTGGAGTAACATTGGTTGAGCTTCCCGAAGTGGAGACGTTATTTGCCATCAATATCAATGTCTGCACAATCGATGAGAACCAAGTCGCCAAACTGATTCAACGCTCAACACAACAACACAAAGATATGATGTACGTCAACCTGTATGAGGATCACTTTAGTTTCATAACAGATTTCGATACCTATGCAAAATCGTTCGCCTGTCGGAAATGTGGAAAACTGTGGAAGAAATCACGTCAACTAACCCGCCACGAGAAGACCTGTACTACTGGCATTGCATACTCTTATGCTGGGGGTGTTTTTCACAATACACCGACCATTTTCGAAAAAATGGATGATGAAGGAATTGAAGTAGCTACTGAAAACCAATTCTATCCATACAGAGCAACATACGATTTCGAAGCCTTTTTCGATAAAATTGATCTGCCAGCAGCTAGTGAAAAACGTTCCTGGGAAGCTCGCCATGTACCTCTGAATGTTGCTCTGTGTAGTAATGTACCCGACTACAATGTCCCAAAATATTTCGTGACGACTGGAAATGCACAAGAACTCGTCAGCGACATGATGGATTACCTGACAGAAATTTCAACGGCTGCTTATAACAGGTTACTGGAGCATCACAACGAAACCATAGTTGCATTGAAAGAACGGATTGAAGAAACAAAAAAGATGGAACCTACAAACACCGACGCAGACGACACCCACTGGAAGCTTTGTTACTGGAGTTTGGCGCCTACTTGGTGGAATTACCGATTCTTGGCATCAACTCGGGAAAATACGACGTCGACCTTGTAAAGAGCGAATTTCTGACTCACCTGTTAGAACACAATCAACTGAAGTTCAATGTAAAAAAGAACAACAACTTTATGTGCATAAAAACGACCAACTTTAAATTCATGGACATCACCAATTTCTTGGTACCTGGTTACAGCTACGACAAATACTTGAAAGCTTTTGGTTGTAGCATAACTAAGGGTCATCTGCCATACGAATGGATAGACTCTTTGACAAAACTGGACTTCAGCCGACTACCAGAGCACGCGGCCTTCTGCAGTGAACTCAAGAAAGCGAATAATTCGGACGCAGATTACGCCTATTGTCAACACGTATGGTCTGAAGAAGGGATGACGACATTTCGTGAATTCCCTGGTGTGGTACAACAATAGGGACGTCAAACCATTTCTTGAAGCTGTAGAAAAGCAGTTTTCTTTTTACAAGGACAGACAAATCGATATGTTCAAAGACGGCATCAGCGTTCCTGGATTGACATTAAAATATCTGTTTCACACATTGGACAAAAACACATATTTCACAATGGTCAACAAACAAAACAAAGACTTGTACCATCTTATTAAAGCCAATATCGTTGGAGGACCATCCATTGTTTTTGACAGATATCAGGAAAAAGGAGAAACGCTGATAAGGAAACAAGATTTCGGGGACAGTGCCAAGACATGTCAAGGTGTAATTGGCTTTGACGCCAATGCTCTTTATTTTTGGGCTTTAATGCAAAAAATGCCAACCGGTTGGTGCGTCAGACGATGGGAAGAAAATAACTTCAAGCCAGAGTATACTTCAACCTATGCACGGATGGCTCAACAATGGCTAGAATTCATCGCCAAAAGGGATAGTATCCATATCAGACACCAAGCAAATGGAATGGAAAAACGTGTTGGTCGCCGAAGACTTCCGGTAGATGGTTGGTGCAAAGCCACTCAGACCGTATATCAATTCCATGGTTGTTTCATTAACGTTCACGCCTGTGAGTTGACTAGAGATAGAGATGGACAGCAACTTGAGTGGAACGACCTATTGGATAAGAGTATGGCGGAATTGAATGAGAACACCACCAAGAACCGGGAATACATTGAGTTTCTGAGCTATACCCTCATCGAGATTCGCGAGTGTGAGTGGCGAGCCATGAAAAAACAGAATAGCGACGTGAAGGCGTTCTTGAAGACATATGCGTCATGGAGACACCACAACCAAATGAACCAGGACACCATCACCAATAGAGTTCGAAACAACCAACTGTTTGGCTTGGTAGAGTGTGACATTAGCTTTCCAGAAAACTTGAAAAAACACTTTGAAGAAATGACGCCAATTTTCAAGAATACCGAAATTGCCAGATCGGATATAGGAGAGCACATGAAAACTTTTGCTGAGGAAAATAAGATCATGGGAGCACCTCGCCAAAGTTTGATTGGCAGTTTCAAAGGTGAAAGAATTCTTCTGACAACACCACTACTAAAATGGTATCTGGATCATGGACTCAATGTGATACACATCTACCAAGTCATCGAATATGAAGCGAAAGAATGCTTCAAGGCTTTCGGGGAACAAGTTTTATCAGCTCGGCGTGCCGGAGATACTAACCCTGATCATGCAATACTGGCAGAAACATACAAACTCCTTGGAAATGCGGCCTATGGAAAGACATTAACGTCAAAAGAAAAGCAACGGGATGTCAGATAATGTAATGAAAAGGAAATCTCCAACCACATCAATGATATTTCGTTCAGATCATTAAATCAGATTACAGAGAACCTCTATGAAGTGGAAAACAACAAAAAAACGGATCCAAGTCAACTTGCCACTCCATATCGGTTACTTTGTGTACCAGTACGCTAAACTCAGACTGCTTCGAAATGGTCTTACCAAATGATCCACATTACTTCCCTGGTTTCTGAAAGCACACTGAACATTCGCAAGTAGATTGTTCGATTCCAGAAACCAGACAAGTTCATTGATCATCCTTTTCATGGTTCTGCACATACAACTTGTTAAGGCAATAGGCCTGTCATTACTAGGGCTGCTGTGATCTTTATCAGGCTTAGGAATGGGTTTTACAATTGCTTTGCGCCAAGACGGTGGAAACTGGCCCGTCATCCAAATGTCATTAAAAATAGATAGTAAAAGTTCAAGAGATGATTGCGGCAGATGTTTTAAAATTTGATAATGTATTTCATCGGGTCCAGTTGCAGTATCATTTGCTCTTTGTAAAGAGTTATTTAACTCTTCCATAGAGAAAGGTTCATTGTAATCCTCTAAATATTAGAGTTAAATTTGAGCTTCTGGTTTTCTTGTTTTTTAATTTTGAGAAATTCTGGATTACAATTTTCAGACGACGAATGTTTAGAAAATGCGGAGGCCAATTTGTTTAAGCCATGTATATTAAGTTTGGCATTCCACTGACGTTGTTGGTAATTTTTGGATTAATTTAGCGTATGCCGGCGATGATAAATTCATGCCAGGCATTGATGATATCATTTCCCTGCCCTCTTTGAAACTTATCTGTTTTTGACATTTATTTTTTTGGATTTCTTTTTCAGCTACATGATTACCTTGGCAGCTACACCACTTAATGGTATTTGTGCATGGGTTTGGATGTTCTTGGCCACATTTGAAACAAATACTTCTCCCTCTACAATTATTCTGGCCGTGACCATACTTCTGACATTTGAAACATCGAAGTGGATTTGGAATGTACAAATCCACTCCAATGTTCATGCATGTTCATGTATCCTACTTTTAATGGCCAAGGTTGATGGGACGAGTTAAAAGTTAAAATATAAGTATTTGTTTGAATAGTCTTGCCATCTCATTTAATCTCTATTCTTTTAACGTCAGTGACTCCCTGTGATTTCAATTCTTGTTGTATTTCTAGCACATCAATGCCTGACAGTTCTTTTGTTCGTAACACACCTTTGCAACTATTTAGTGTTTTGTGTGCAAAGGCGTGGACCTCTATAGTGTTTTGTGTGCAAAGGCGTGGACCTCTATGTCGACGAGTTTTTCCAGTTTTAACAAATTGATGGCCTGCATCTCTCTTTTGTATTCAATAAGTATCCCACCTGATCGTAGTTTTTTTTCATATTTTTGACTTCCCCAGCTATTCCTATGATTGTTTTTTTTTAATGCAAAGGGGTTAATATTTGATGCCGATCTTCCCTCCTCTGCAAGGATGTTGCAACTGAAGAGATTGCCGATGCTCTTCTCAATGTAGAAAAAATGGATAAACAGCATATGGTCAATTTGTGAAAGAATTAAGAATTAATCACAATGACAGAATTAAGAATTAATCACAATTTCATTCACGTCTTCCATTAGTGAAATCAAAAACATTAAGTTCACTGTACGAGGTGACCATCTCAAAAGGTGTTAATGATATCAAAACTCTGAAAGCAGATAAAGCATTATTCCAGAGGCTGTCAGTGGTATCAAATTCAGGAAGACACGTTGATATGGAGGAGATTATGAATTATCCACTGTTCCACTGTTGCTGGCAACAATAAATGGACAGATGCGCCCAACTACAAAATCTAACTTATGTTTTGTTCTAATCAAAGATGTTCAAGTCCAGATAGGATTTCCACCTCAAGTATGAAATCATGTTGTCTAATTGATGGCCCTGCTCTCATTCAGGCAATTGGGAAACCACAAGAATCTGAACAACTGGCAGACGTATTTTTAGAATCAGTTTTTCGGCACTTCAGTGAATAAAATGTTCGTGTCGAATACTGTCGATGTAGTTTTCGATCGGTACCAAGAGAATTCCATTAAGAACTCCACGAGGATAAAAATAACAGAAGGAAAAGCAAAAAGGCCTATCCGTCGTTTGATAGAAAATTGAGATGTGCCCATTCCAGTGTGGAAACAGTTCATTGATCATTCCCAGAATCAAGCTGAACTTGCACGATTCCTTTGTATGGAAATGACAGAGAAATCAAAGTCATTGCATTCCTGTTACGACTTAGTTTTGTCTGGTGGATTCTCAAATATAAGTGATGTTTACTGTTCCACAGACACAGATGTCGGTGCTTTAAGGGCTGATCACGAAGAAGCGGACACACGCTTATTACTTCACGCCCATCGTGCGCATATTTCAGGTTATGAACGAACCACGATCATGTGCTCAGACACAGATGTCTTAGTACTGTTGCTTCATTACAGAAGCCAACTTTCTCCACAGATATGGATATAGACATTGAATAAGAATATTCCTGTACATGAAATTTCTGTCGAATCCGAGGAAATCCGCAATAATATACTCGCTTATCATGCATTTTCTGGGTGTGATACAACGTCGTGTTTCATGGGATTCGGAAAAAAGAAAACTTGGGACATATTTGCGAAAAATCCAGGACTGACTGCTTGAATTCGCTGCTGATAGTGACACAATTCTCTGCAATGCAGAAAAATTTGTATGTAAACGTTATGGTGAAGAAAAAGAAGATGTTAAAGCGCGTAGCATCTTGTTTAAAAATCAGGCGAGCATCTACCACCGACAAGAAATGCTCTGTCGTTTCACATAAAAAGGGCATGTTATCAAACATCAGTATGGGGCAGTGCCTTAAATCGCGAACAACAGCTGATTTCGCCTGTTGAATCAGGGGGTTGGAAATTGAACAGTGATGGTGAGCTAATACCAGTACTTATGGACAGTGAACCATTGCCATCCATTTGTCTTCAGCTTATAACTTGTGGTTGCCAAAAAGGATGCTCGACCGGTAGATGTAAATGCTACAAGTCAGAAATGCCATGTGCAAGTGCTTGCCGCTGTTTCAGTGAATCTTGTACAGAAGACTTGTCAAAGTAATTTATAGGACCCGAAAATATATGAAAATGTAAAAGTTATAACTCACTCTTGAAAAATTATAACCCGAGTGGTTCGGTATGAGTGTAAATTGTGTTTCAAGAAAACCGAGTTCAGGGATCAAGGATTCTTCACATTTTACTGTAAATATCATTAGTTTTTTGTTCATATCACACTAAATGGTATAAGATATGTTTTTCTAAACGGGATCTATCAAAAGAATATGCATTGTACACCAAAATCAGGGTTTTTCAAAACTTCATGAAAATTGGCCGAAAATGACCCCCCTAACTGACCTCCCCTGGGTCATGGAAATGCCAATCTCATGGCATACATATCTAACAGTCTCTGCTTCATTTCTGACCTATCTGCCAAGCAGTACTCCTCACGTGATGGCCATATTAAAACTTTACCTTTCAAATATTAAATTCCAAATAGGTTTTCGAGGAAAACAAGTTTAAAGATCCTGAATCCATCATATATTAAATTAACTTGATGTTTAGATTTGCTCGTAACTTGTCAAATATAGCAGATATCAACTTTTAAGTGGTTTTTCTGACTAGTGGATACACTAAGCTACCAAATGAGCACAAGTTTGAAATATCGAATTTTTTTTAGAAATTGGGGGTACCCCCTTATTGTGGGCCCCTGTGGGCAACCCCAGTGATTTCGAGGCGGCAGACAAGCATTTCATGCCCCCAAGACCCTATACTAAACACCTAGCATGTCTGTCACATTGTACTAAAAATGCCATCAGTGGTATTTTCTAGAGTCATTTTTGAATTTACCTCCCTGTCGACTCCATGTGGGCAATCATGTTTACGTGCCTTGCCCAAGGTCAGAACGTGGGAGTCCGAATCGATCACTTAGACGGTTAACCAACCAATGACTAACCAGGCTCGATGTTGCTTAACCTCGGTGATCTCGCGAGAACCGGTTACAACAACGCCACCGCGTCCCCTCACGAAGGAACTGTTTAAAGACGAGGTAAATATATCAACCCTCAACAGAACCGTCACCCATGGAAGAGGTTCTTGAAAGTAATAACGTTTCGTGCTTTCCGGACCCGGAAATATCAGACAGCGAAAATAGTGATGTTGAAATTATCTAGGGGGAATCCAAACCCACAACATCACATTATTTGTGTCTTTCAGAGGTAAAATCCGAGGACTCTCAAAAGATCCACACAATGAAAAAGGCATCTCACATAGGTTTCAAACAGGGTCGGGCCACAACTTGTCCTTTGCCTGTCGTGGGGAAGTGGTTGTCTTATTGGTGATCCTGGTATGAAGGCAGTGAATGACCTTCATCTCCGCCATGTTAGAAATCTATCCAAGGTAGAAATGAAAAACCATCTGCTTCCTATAATGGGCTTGCTTCCATATGCTGCGGGGTTGGGAGAAATTGGGCTTGACAGGACAGAGCCAGTGGATACTTGGTATCAACATGATTCAGTGTTTGCAGGGTTGTTAAAGTTGGCATTCTTGGCGAACTTGTTTCTAAACAAGAGTTTTAAAACCTCCTCTCAGTAAACAGATCAAAATCATAAAATTCTTGATGAGGCAGTATCAGTCAAAGTGTGGCAAAGGGAAAGGCCTTCTCAGAGAACACATCAGATTCGTGAATTGGAGAATTGTGGATATCTGTAAGAAAATGACATCGCACATATAGAAGCCAAAAAGCCAAAAATGTTATTAGAATACATTTCTTATTTGAATACAGCACGCCATTTGGAACTTTGTTATTCATATAGCATAACCAAAGATGATTCTTTGACAAACATTTTTTACAATGTTGAAGAAGCCGGAGTGCCCAGAGAGACAGCTACCAGCTCCCAACATCGTAACTCCGCACTGCAGCCCGTGCAGTACGCCGCAGCATCATCGTGCCTTCACGTGGGCAATCATGGTTAAGTGCCTTGCCCAATGTCAGAACGTGGGAGTCCGAATCGATCACTTAGATGGTCACCCAACCAAGGACTAACCGGGCTCAACGTTGCTTAACTTCGGTGATTTCACGAGACCCGGTTACAATAACGCCACCGCGCCCCCTTACAAATGAACTGTTTAAAACGAGGTAAATATATAAACCCTCAACATAACTGTTACCCATGGAGGAGGTTCTCGAAAGTAATAACGTTTCGTGCTTTTCGGACCGTGCAATATCGGACAGTGAAAATAGTGATGTTGAAATTATCGAGGTAGAACCCAAATTCACTACATCACAAGGTTATTCGAGTCCTTCGAGGGTAGAATCCGATGACTCTTAAGAGATCCGCACAATGAAAAAGGTATCTCACATAGGTTTCAAACATGGCCGGGTCACAACTTGTCCTTTACCTGTCGTGGGGGGGGGGGCGATGGTCTATTGTGATCCCACTACCTACCTCAATCCAGAAGAACTTATTGGTGATCCTGGTATGAAGGCAGTGATTGGCCTTCATCTCCGCCAGTCTGACATCTACCAATGGTAGAATTGGAAAACCATCTGCTTCCTATATGGGGTTGGGAGAAATTGGACTCGACAGGACAGTGGATACTTGGTATCAACAGGATTTAGTGTTTGCAAGGTTGTTAAAGTTGGCATTCTTGGCGAACTTTATTCATTATAATAATGTTTAGCGAAACTTTAACAGCCAAGGTCATATGACGGTGACAGTTTTATGTATGGAGGAAGCCGGAGTGCCCAGAGAGAACCACCGTGCAATGACGAGCAGCTCCCAACATCGTAACTCTGCACTGCAGCAAAGGCAGGGTTAGACTGAATACATGCGCACCATCGACGTGCAGTACGCTGCAGCGTCATCGTGCCTCCAAGTGGGCAATAATGTTTAAGTGCCTCCTTGGGAGCAGAAAGTATTTGGATAGAAAGTGGTATAACCGGCCCTAACGTAACTAAGGCAATATTAGGGGGCTCGTATTATGTGCGGTCCTTGGTGGGAATGACATTGCTTTCAGGGACAATGGGAAGACTTCAGTGAAAAGCTTTCTTTGATGAAATCGGCATAACGAAGTACCATGGCGTCCTCGGACCAGTATACTCAAAGAAATGAAGGTGTGTCCGATAAGAATCAGTTAAAAAGTCAACAGCTCCTTGGTGAGTTTTTTGCATCGTCGGACATCCTGTTTGCAGACTTCGAAGAGTTCAAAAGACAGAAAAGTGAGAGAAATGAGACATTCGGATACTGGGCTACATTCAGTGATATGATAAGTTTGGCAAAGGACCTTGTACGAGCTGACCTGGAAGGTAATTGGCAACTACATATAGAAACTGTTGACGCTGTATTGCCTTACTTCGAAGCATTTGATTCTACCAACTACCTTCGCTGGAGTTCCCTTAACCTTGCAGATGCGCAGAGTTTGCCTCAGACAGCACCAGATATGAGAACTTTCTAAATGGAAGTTTCGTGATTAAACGCCCTTCAGCTCCATTTACAGCCGTAGCAATAGACACATGTTTAGAGCAACCAATAAATCGCTCCTCAAAGAGCAGCGCTGGTATCATTGGGAAACAATACGTCACAAAATGGAATATTCACCATGAAGTGATGTATGTTAGCCAACTGGTTAGGGACATAAGTGGAGTCAGAATGGATGATTCAGAGCTAGTAGTAAACCACGAATTCACTAAAACACATACAGAAGGCAGTGAGAAGAAGGTTGATGACATGATGGCGTACTCATGAGAACCCATTCAGAGTTGTCAATGACACAAAAACGACTGCACAACATCTTGTCATCTGCTATCATGCACGATGAAGTTCGAAAATACCTGATGATGACAGTCAAGGAATCCGGATTGGAGATGTACCATAAATTCAGAAAAGATAGACTAACAGACAAAACAAAACGACTCAGTGATGTTATTCATAAACAGAACTTGAAGACGTTTGCGAGTGCCATCGGCCAAAAGAAGAAACAAGCAAATATTAAACACAAACAAGAAAAGACGGACTTCTGTTCAGCACATTAGACGTTAACATCTCACGAGTACGTGGATGTGATGCCCGCTATGTGTTTCAGCACGTTCTTGTGATGTCCCTATGGTATCTGTTCGGTGATGATCATGGCTGGGAGCAGTTAACGCTTTAACACGTTAACGTGTTAAAAAAAATTAACGCGTTAGAAAACATATAACTTGTTAATTAACGCCATAGTTCATACCCTATGTATCATCGCATATGCATGTCGAATAACGTAAAATTCAACAAGAATAAACTGAATCCAGCCAGTCTATAATAACCCTAACCAGACACGGTATTCGCGTGGCGGTGGCGTTGCTATTCCTGCTTAGAGTAGGTTTCGTGAGAGCTATAAATAGACTCGGTTCTGTGAACGAACTTCTGTCGCAGATCACGTGACCCATGCCTTTCTGGTCTGATACGCGAGGACGTTCAGGTGTATACGCGAGAGTGTGTCATATATCACGTGGTGTTTACAACTATCGTGTTTCTCTGTGATTCTTCTCGTAGACTGGAAGCTGTTTATTTTCCATGAAACATTATGCCACCCAAATCGTCGATATGGAAGCATTTGAAGAAATTAGAAGACGCCGGGAAGGTAGAATGTGTCTACTGTCGCACGAAAATGTCCATAAAAGGCGGGACAACAATGCTAAAATATCACCTTGAGAAAACACATGGAGTCCAAGGTCCAGAACTGCCAGAAGACGAAAAACAGACAGTATCATTGCCCCTGTCGGGAGCAAGCCCTTCTATGCATGTTTCCACCGAGGGAATCCCGAGTACTTCAGATTCAGCATCATCAGAAACCATCGATATTGCCACCTCATGCAGAGATGTTTCTGGGAGGATGGCTACTGCCAGTGGTGTCAAAGCATAGACTGCGAAGCAGACAGCTGTACAGGGCCAGTCTGTTCTGAGTGAATGGGTTAGCGTGTGGTCTAAAAGACCCTGTTCATCTACTCGAGCACAGGAGTTGACGAAAATAGCATTGAACTGTATTGTTGAAGATTTACAACCACTGTCGTTTTGTGAGGATAGTGGAATGCGCTCATGGTTACCGTTCATGGAGCCCACCTATCAGCCTCCTTGTCACAAAACACTCCGTGGTCATTTGATGAAACTTTATGACGTGAAACGATCAAAATTAATGTCCAAATTGAAAGGTTCCGAAATGAGCATCACTGTTGATGGTTGGACAAATTCGCAAATGGTCGGCCTTTTCTCGGTTATGGGTCATTACATCACTGACAATTGGGAGATGGACTATTACAATCTGGATAGCTCTACAATTGACGGTCAACACACATGCGATAATGTATCAGAAGTTATTGACTCTACCTACAAGAGTGGGAAATAAGTTGTTTCTCGTGTGTTCACGACACAGCATCAAACATGAATAAGAGCTTGCGCCCAGCAAAAAATGTTCCATACGATTTCGGCTGCCTTGCACATATTCTGCAGTTGGCAGTTAATGACGCATTCAAAAGCACCAATGGTGGCAAGGTGGCAGAATTGATTGACAAAGTTCGCGACGTGATAAAACTCAAGGGTAAATCTAAAAATTTCGCCAGAGAAATACGGAAATACCGAGATCAGTTATTACCAGAAAAGAGCAAATGTGAACTTCAAATGGATTGCGACACACGGTGGAATTCCACTTTCATCATGTTGGAGAGTTTCCTAGAGCTCCACACAGCTGTTGGCCTGGCAGTTAAAAGTGTGTGTAAGAGTGACAATAAGCAGAAGCTCTATTTCAGTCCGACGGAATCACTCTGCTAACAGATTCGATTAGTCTACTCGAAAATCTCAACAAAACGACCGGCCAATGGCAAGGTCAGAAGTTTGTTACTGCATCCACCGTTTATCCGATCACCTTCGCAGTCATAGACTTGATGAGTAAATGCAATGAACTCAGTGTTGATGGTGATAATCTGTCTTAGAAAGTCACTTATTTCTAATATTAAGATGAGACTCTCTATGGATGATAGTGAATTCCTTGGGAGTATGAGCATACCAATGATCGCTGCATATTTGGCTCCACGATTCAAAAAGCTCAGCTTTGTAAATCAGAAGGTCGTGGTCAATGAAAGAAACTGTTCGAGAGGAAATGAAAAAAACTTTCCACTGGGGACGAAGCCACTGTTCATGATGCCCCGAGTCCCCTGACACCCGCGAAACAGTCCCGTAACTCCCGTTCTTTCCTGGAGGAACTTCTTGGTGACAAGGATTCAGATTCGCAATATGAAGTTGGTGAGGTGTCTGAGTACGATAGGTTGCGCTGTCCTGCGATCTCCGAGAACCCAATAACATGGTGGAAGGATCACCAGACAGTAGTTCCTAAATTGGCTAAATTGGCCAGACGCTATTTAGCGATACTTGCAACATCTGCTTCATTTGAACGTCTGTTCTCGACGTATGGGTTAGTGTTTGAAAAATGCCGAGTGAGTTTGGCTTAATTCAACAGCAGTACTTACTATTCTGAAAAACCTGCTGCCAGAATTGAAGTCTACTTTCCCTGAAGTCAAGTATGTGCACTACGGGACAGACAGTCCATCTTCACAATATCGCAACAGATTTATCTTTAATGCTGTTCTGCATCACAAGGACATGTTTGGTATTCCCTGATGTCAAGTATGTGCACTACGGGACAGACAGTCCATCTTCACAATATCGCAACAGATTTATCTTTACTGTTGTTCTGCATCACAAGGACATGTTTGGTATACAAGCTCAATGGGACTATTTTGAGTGGGCCCGGCAAGGATACGTGCGGTGGGCTAGGTGGATCGTGTAAACGCCAAGCGTCTGATGCTGTAAAACTGTAAAAACTTAACATACAAGATGCTCGTGACTTCTATGAATGGGACAGAAATATCCATAAATCAATAAATTATCGATTTTACTCTTCTGAAGAAATTGAAGTTACCGCGCATGAGCTAAGAGTCTACAGCAAAAGCAATACCAGGCACTATGAAACTACATGCCATTTTTCAGAGAGACGGAATTCTAATTTCTAGAGATATATACTCTTATTGTGAAGGTTGTTTGCGTGGAAACAATATGTGTAAAGGCTGGTATTTGCACCAACGTGAAAAGACACCAGCGACACAAGCGAACACACAACCTACAGCCACACAAAATCATGTACGCAGGTTGATACCAACTAACGGTAAGGACTGTGAGACATTGGTTGGTTACATTCATGGAGAAAACTAAAGGCAAAACTAATTCCAATGTGTTTTGAAACATACATCAGTGGCATTTCAGTTAATCGTGTACCGTTTAGAGCTATCCAAAGAAAGTTTTGAACAAACATACCTTGAATAATTCTAAAAGTGTGACAAAAAAACAGAAGCAGCCCAAAATGACTTGCATGTCAGATACGTTGACATTTGCATGGAAATGATACATGCCCATTTTGCACACTGTTCTTTTTCGACAAGCGAAAGCTAGCTGTTGTTCTTTTTGTATTTTAATAGTTCAACTAAAAACGATCAATAGCTATGGCATTTCGCAAATATAAACTTGTTATTGTTTTTGTCTTAATTATGATCATTCATTAACAACTTTGTTTAATTCAGTGATTTACGTAATGGGTGGCATCCATTTGTGAGCCTTGAGGTATTTCAGTAGAAAACACATAGGAAAAATTGTTCATTCACTTTACATTCTTTTTTCACGAATTTTGGATGAGACTGAGAACATTCTATTTTAGGTTACCTCACCAGCGGTCATAATTGCTCATATTAACGTATTTGGTGACCCGAAATTCGAGTAGTCTTCTTCTATGATGAATATTTTGGTACACATGCCCTGTTTGGTCAAATAATATTTTTCTGAAGTCAAAAGATGTCATCATAAAAATTTCTAATGTGGTCGTTGTATAGAGGCAGATATTTTATGTCGACTTATCGGAGAATCAGCAAATTAGAAATTCACTACTCTACACCCAACCCCCCCCCCCCCCCCCCCCCCCCCAATCAGAAGCATATAACTACGTCCGTGAGTGCGTGTGGTGACGCAACGACCGCACAAATACACGCAGAAGTTAACAATTCTTTTGCAAGTAGCATTTTTTCTATCAATCTCTAGACTCCAGAGTTAAGAAATATTAAAAGCCATATTTTACGCAAATTGTTCAGTTGATTATCGTACCAAATTAGCACTGAAATTGTTGGTTTTCAAGTAGCTATGGCCCCAAAGTATCCCATCCCCACCTCCCAATCAGATGTCACAACATACCAGAGAAAGTGCGCTCAAGAGTTGATCATCATTTTGTCAACCTGCCAGGTGGACATTAAGATTCGCAAACCCCTTCTTTATATTGTATAAAGAGCGTTGGCAACTGAGGTATTCAATGCAGACTCACAGTATAAAGTATAAATTTCAAATACAATTCACCGGTAAAGATGAGAAAAAAGAGAACATTTTAATACTGATGACTTTATTTAAATTATATTTTCATAATAGTAAACCAAATTGCTTTTTAAATCGAAAAGTGACGAGATAGATTTTATGGACTCGAACCAAACGTTTAAGACAATTATAGAGGAGTTTGGAACATTCACTGTTGCCTTTCTGCTGCCTAATTTTCTACAAAATGGTGATAAATATCGTGCAGATACATTTGAAAAAAAAATCCCATCGAATATCGATGCTGAGATGGATGAAATTCACAGTCTGTAGCTCCATTCATCGCAGCAGCACTGTTCCGTGTTGATGGAGAGATTAATTAGGTAATGTGAAATCTAGCAGCAACTCAATAATTGATCGACAACGCTCTTTTTTAACCGGATTTGTTCATTAATTAGACACTGCCGAAAAATTCTGTTCAATTCAAACAATAGACTAAAGTTCAACATGGTGATTTTCTAGTTAAGGACTTTGGTTGCCCACTTATTTAGGAATTTTGCAGATTTAAAAATCAGCATACAAAAGCGAACAGAAAGACTGAAATTTAATCCCACGCGGTTCTCGGATCTCTACTCTGACATCGATAGCATTACTTCACCCGGAATGCAAAATCTGAGAGTGCGGGCGGTGGCTCAGTTGCTAGAGGTGCAGGCCGAGAGGTCCTCGGTTCGAATCCCACCGGCGGCAACCGCGTTGTGTCCTCGGGCAAGACACTTCATCCCCCATAATCCATGTGTGGGACACGGTGGCGTTGTGTGCTAAGGCGTACTGCACGTCGATGGTGCACCTGTCTACAACCAATGCAAACCTGCTTGTATGGACTTAGTATGTCGGGGAGCTGACAGTTGCTCGCCGTTGTTCGGTGGTTCTCTCCGGGTACTCCGACTTCCTCCACCCGTAAAACTCATTCTTGAAAGTAGTAATCAACCTTTTTAATAAATTTTAAATTGTTTTTACCTTTTTAAATTTCATCTATCCATATTTATTTCACAGTTTGATTTACACAGCATTTTTTGTACAACTGGTCTCACTTTCTCATTGTTTTTCACACTCATCAACTTTAAACCTCTTATACATTTCATTTCATATTTCAATCAATGGTCCTTTTGAAATACATACTCACATCGCCACGATATAGCCTAAGCTGCTGATGTGGCGTAAAGCACCAATAAATAAATAAATACCCGCAAAACTGTCGCGGTCATGATGTTCCACTGTGCAGAAATATGTGACCTTAAACAACAACAATAAATAAACTAGAGAATTGTAATTTGTTGGACAAATTACGGGCTTTCCCAACTTTTTGATGTGAAAAGGCAAACTGTATTGTACACAAAACTATCGATCAGTTTTGAAAACAGAAAATTTAGTGGAAATCAAAGTTTAAAGGTTTTCAAGTCTTTGGGCTTGGCTACCCGTTACGGTTGATAGATCGTGACCAAATGGGAAGTTCTCATCTAGACATCATGCTGAGTCATCCTTCCAAGTAGCAATGAAGTTCCTCCATATTAAATGTGACCTGTAGACTGTGCTAAATGTTTCTGGGTTTCGGGCGTTGGCAGCCATCGCGGTTGACAGATCATGACCCAAAGGACATTCTCATATAGACATTATACAGAGTCATTCTACAATGCTACAGTCAAATCCATTCATAAATATGACCTGTAGACTGTGATAAAGGTTTTGGGTTTTTGGTCGGGCAGCAATCACAGTTGAATGATCACGACCAAAAGGGAACATTCTCATCTAAACAGGACCTCAATTCTGCATATGAAATTTCGTAACAATCAAATACGAACTGCATGATGTGCTAAAGGACAATGCGAACAGACTGATAGACTAGCCGACTTCCGCATGCATTATGGCAATACCTTATCTCGACTTTGTCAAGTTAAGCTAAAAATGCCTTAAAGGCCTTTGTTCCCTTCACTTGAAAGTGGGGTACATTTACAGATGGGACTGATGAAAACAATTGGGTTTTGCACTGACAATAACTGAAATTGTACCAGATGAGATTCCAATCTGAGTTTGCACTGTATAAACTGAAAGTGTGTATTTAAAGATGACATTCAACAAAGCATAACTTTAACCATTAGAAAAAAAGTTTATTGCGGAAATAAAACTTGCAAGAGTTAAACATAACTAATGATAAGTACATAACAATATTTTCACAAAAAATATTTTTTCCATGGCTATTTTTATAGAATGCCAACACATATTCTAATTTAGGGCGAATACATCTGTACAAACTCATACCAATTATCATTCTAAACTATGATTATATTATGCTTCATTTTTAACATGGTGAAAAATTAAAATCAAGTTCAAATTGTTGAGTTTTGTTGTAAAATCAAACTTTTCCCATTATGTCAATACAATCCTTAGTTTTGAACATTGATGTTATTTACTCTCAATTTTAGGGCATTGTAATAAAAGGGCGCAGCATAAGTTGTGCTTGATATGTGATACTCTTTCTGAATCATAAATGAAAAACCAGCAGGTCAGAAAGCATAGGCTAATAACATGTGTGCCCTCCTCTTGTAGCTAGAATACCTCTTATTTACTGCTGCATCAAGTTTGTAAGTGCATTCACTCTTCCAATTGGAATAGTGTTCCCTTCTTGAATGAGAGCATTGGTTAACTGGGAGATTGTTTGAGGATGAGATCCACTGCATACTCTTCTGTCCAGTACATCTAATAAATGAGGAGAGTAAATAAATCTCAGTATGCAGGCAAACCTTTCACTCCCTGGAAGTCTCAAAGGTTGATGGCTCTTCATTAAGGGTTGCCTTTATAGATTACTTTCACCTTTTTGCAATTCACCATCCTCAAATACTTGTTGAAAGGTATAAATCTGAGAAAGACAGTGGATTCATATTCAGATTCTTTATTCACGGTACACATACATGTAAAATGGTTACAAATAAACATATTGCACAAACGTAATGAGTAGTATACCGTGGGAAGTGGCATAACCAGATTGGCTGTCTACCTGCCACACCCTGGAAGAAGATGGGGTGATTGCAAACAGTGGATGCAGCAGGTAACTTCTGTTTTATTGCTCAGAGAAAGGAAGATTGATTGTAACAATGCAAAAACATGAGACTTTTATTTGATTTCATTTACTATGGCATATGAAAGAAATAAGTGGACCACACCTTTATCCAGAAAAATACCCTTACTCAGTATCAGGTAAGGAGTAAATATTAGGAAGGGTGGGGTATGTAGGAAGCTGCATCGCTATTCCTGTGGAAACCAGACGTTTTATTACCTCTTTTACACATACCAAACATAATTTATACTGATGACTACATACGCCATTGCCAAGGCTTATAAATGGGTTCCCATTGATAAGATTTATAGAAAAGAAGGATATAAAAATTATGGCCAGTTGGAGAACATTGCAGATTGTGTCCCCGAGGAACCGTTGTCTCCCTGGGCATTAACCGACAAGAGACAAGAGTTCCAGTGGGGCATAATTCACAATGTTCCCTCCAGTCAGGTCATTATTCTTTAATTATTCAGAATAAATGAGCTTTTTCCAGAATGTCAAGCCTCCATCTCTACGCTGTGATTTAGCTTTGCAGGTCATTTTGAGAAATATCAGCGAGTCTTTTAAGCAGACCTCTGTATACTGTTATTGAGACTTGCCGATCAGCATAAGTGTAAATAACAGAATGCAGAATGCGCTAGTTTGTCTGGATGCATTTCCATAAGAGCCATCATAACGTCTCGGTCATGGAGGGTAACATTGCAACAAATGGTGCCTGGCAATATTAAACATCACAGAAACATCATTTCAAAATGACTAACAGTAGTGTTTAGGAAAATAACATTGCACTTTGTAATGAGGTATAATAAGATAAATAATTTAATTTATTTATTTATTAATGTTTAAGGTCACATTCTGCCATTATTGCTAATTGTGATTGCAACAAAGGTATAAAATCAAGTTTAGCTAATCATCTATACCAATGGTGCCCATTTTAGAGGACCAGGTAATATTTTATTAGTAAAACAGAACTGGTTTACTGCAGTAAACAAGCACTCCTTTACTTCCCGGGATTCCAACAGGTACATCAAATTGTTGAGAATTCCTGTGTTGCCAATACCCTGTTTAACCTTTTGGGTGGGTTCTGAATCTTGAACGAACATACAAGTGTTTTTTTCGGGAGGGTGAGGAGGTGTGTTAACTCAGTCAATGTGTAGGCAGATCATTCTAGAATACCAACACATATTCTAATTTAGGGTGAATTCATCTGTACAAACTCATACCAATTATCATTCTAAACTATGATTATATTGTGCTTCATTTTTAACTTGCTGACTGAAGTATACTGAATGAAAAATTAAAAGCAAGTTCAAATTGTTGAGTTTTGTTGTAAAATCAAACTTTTCCCATTATGTCAATACAATCTTTAGTTTTGAACATTGATGTTATTTACTCTCAATTTTTAGGGCATTGTAATAAAAGGGCGCAGCATAAGTTGTGCTTGATATGTGATACTCTTTCTGAATCATAAATGAAAAACCAGCAGGTCAGAAAGCATACGCTAATAACATGTGTGCCCTCCTCTTGTAGCTAGAATACCTCTTATTTACTGCTGCATCAAGTTTGTAAGTGCATTCACTCTTCCAATTGGAATAGTGTTCCCTTCTTGAATGAGAGCATTGGTTAACTGGGAGATTGTTTGAGGATGAGATCCACTGCATACTCTTCTGTCCAGTACATCTAATAAATGAGGAGAGTAAATAAATCTCAGTATGCAGGCAAACCTTTCACTCCCTGGAAGTCTCAAAGGTTGATGGCTCTTCATTAAGGGTTGCCTTTATAGATTACTTTCACCTTTTTGCAATTCACCATTCTCAAATACTTGTTGAAAGGTATAAATCTGAGAAAGACAGTGGATTCATATTCAGATTCTTTATTCACGGTACACATACATGTAAAATGGTTACAAATAAACATATTGCACAAACGTAATGAGTAGTATACCGTGGGAAGTGGCATAACCAGATTGGCTGTCTACCTGCCACACCCTGGAAGAAGATGGGGTGATTGCAAACAGTGGATGCAGCAGGTAACTTCTGTTTTATTGCTCAGAGAAAGGAAGATTGATTGTAACAATGCAAAAACATGAGACTTTTATTTGATTTCATTTACTATGGCATATGAAAGAAATAAGTGGACCACACCTTTATCCAGAAAAATACCCTTACTCAGTATCAGGTAAGGAGTAAATATTAGGAAGGGTGGGGTATGTAGGAAGCTGCATCGCTATTCCTGTGGAAACCAGACGTTTTATTACCTCTTTTAAACATACCAAACATAATTTATACTGATGACTACATACGCCATTGCCAAGGCTTATAAATGGGTTCCCATTGATAAGATTTATAGAAAAGAAGGATATAAAAATTATGGCCAGTTGGAGAACATTGCAGATTGTGTCCCCGAGGAACCGTTGTCTCCCTGGGCATTAACCGACAAGAGACAAGAGTTCCAGTGGGGCATAATTCACAATGTTCCCTCCAGTCAGGTCATTATTCTTTAATTATTCAGAATAAATGAGCTTTTTCCAGAATGTCAAGCCTCCATCTCTACGCTGTGATTTAGCTTTGCAGGTCATTTTGAGAAATATCAGCGAGTCTTTTAAGCAGACCTCTGTATACTGTTATTGAGACTTGCCGATCAGCATAAGTGTAAATAACAGAATGCAGAATGCGCTAGTTTGTCTGGATGCATTTCCATAAGAGCCATCATAACGTCTCGGTCATGGAGGGTAACATTGCAACAAATGGTGCCTGGCAATATTAAACATCACAGAAACATCATTTCAAAATGACTAACAGTAGTGTTTAGGAAAATAACATTGCACTTTGTAATGAGGTATAATAAGATAAATAATTTAATTTATTTATTTATTAATGTTTAAGGTCACATTCTGCCATTATTGCTAATTGTGATTGCAACAAAGGTATAAAATCAAGTTTAGCTAATCATCTATACCAATGGTGCCCATTTTAGAGGACCAGGTAATATTTTATTAGTAAAACAGAACTGGTTTACTGCAGTAAACAAGCACTCCTTTACTTCCCGGGATTCCAACAGGTACATCAAATTGTTGAGAATTCCTGTGTTGCCAATACCCTGTTTAACCTTTTGGGTGGGTTCTGAATCTTGAACGAACATACAAGTGTTTTTTTCGGGAGGGTGAGGAGGTGTGTTAACTCAGTCAATGTGTAGGCAGATCATTCTAGAATACCAACACATATTCTAATTTAGGGTGAATTCATCTGTACAAACTCATACCAATTATCATTCTAAACTATGATTATATTGTGCTTCATTTTTAACTTGCTGACTGAAGTATACTGAATGAAAAATTAAAAGCAAGTTCAAATTGTTGAGTTTTGTTGTAAAATCAAACTTTTCCCATTATGTCAATACAATCTTTAGTTTTGAACATTGATGTTATTTACTCTCAATTTTTAGGGCATTGTAATAAAAGGGCGCAGCATAAGTTGTGCTTGATATGTGATAATCTTTCTGAATCATAAATGAAAAACCAACAGGTCAGAAAGCATAGGGTAATAACATGTGTACCCTCCTCTTGTAACTAGAATACCTCTTATTTACTGCTGCATCAAGTTTGTAAGTGCATTCACTCTTCCAATTGGAATAGTGTTCCCTTCTTGAATGAGAAAATTGGTTAACTGGGAGATTGTTTGAGGATGAGATCCACTGCATACTCTTCTGTCCAGTGCATCTAATAAATGAGGAGAGTAAATAAATCTCAGTAGGCAGGCAAACCTTTCACTCCCTGGAAGTCTCAAAGGTTGATGGCTCTTCATTAAGGGTTGCCTTTATAGATTACTGTCACCTTTTTGCAATTCACCATCCTCAAATACTTGTTGAAAGGTATAAATCTGAGAAAGACAGTGGATTCATATTCAGATTCTTTATTCACGGTACACATACATGTAAAATGGTTACAAATAAACATATTGCACAAATGTAATCAGTAGTATACCGTGGGAAGCGGCATAACCAGATTGGCTGTCTACCTGCCACACCCTGGAAGAAGATGGGGTGATTGCAAACAGTGGATGCAGCAGGTAACTTCTGTTTTATTGCTCAGAGAAAGGAAGATTGATTGTAACAATGCAAAAACATGAGACTTTTATTTGATTTCATTTACTATGGCATATGAAAGAAATAAGTGGACCACACCTTTATCCAGAAAAATACCCTTACCCAGTATCAGGTAAGGAGTAAATATTAGGAAGGGTGGGGTATGTAGGAAGCTGCATTGCTATTCCTGTGGAAACCAGACGTTTTATTACCTCTTTTACACATACCAAACATAATTTATACTGATGACTACATACGCCATTGCCAAGGCTTATAAATGGGTTCCCATTGATAAGATTTATAGAAAAGAAGGATATAAAAATTATGGCCAGTTGGAGAACATTGCAGATTGTGTTCCCGAGGAACCGTTGTCTCCCTGGGCATTAACCGACAAGAGACAAGAGTTCCAGTGGGGTATAATTCACAATGTTCCCTCCAGTCAGGTCATTATTCTTTTATTATTCGGAATAAATATGAGTTTTTTCCAGAATGTCAAGCCTACATCTCTACGCTGTGATTAAGCTTTGCAGGTCATTTTGAGAAATATCAGCGAGTCTTTTAAGCAGACCTCTGTACACTGTTATTGAGACTTGCCGATCAGCATAAGTGTAAATAACAGAATGCAGAATGCGCTAGTTTGTCTAGATGCATTTCCATAAGATCCATCATAACGTCTCGGTCATGGCGGGTAACATTGCAACAACTGGTGCCTGGCAATATTAAACATCACAGAAACATCATTTCAAAATGGCTAACAGTAGTGTTTAGGAAAATAACATTGCACTTTGTAATGAGGTATAATAAGATAAATAATTTAATTTATTTATTTATTAATGTTTAAGGTCACATTCTGCCATTATTGCTAATTGTGATTGCAACAAAGGTATAAAATCAAGTTTAGCTAATCATCTATACCAATGGTGCCCAGTTTAGAGGACCAGGTAATATTTTATTAGTAAAACAGAACTGGTTTACTGCAGTAAACAAGCACTGCTTTACTTCCTGGGATTCCAACAGGTACGTCAAATTGTTGAGAATTCCTGTGTTACCAATACCCTGTTTAACCTTTTGGGTGGGTTCTGAATCTTGAACGAACATACAAGTGTTTTTTCGGGAGGGTGAGGAGGTGTGTTAACTCAGTCAATGTGTAGGAAGATCATTCACAGCTACATATATGTGAACTCGTGCCACTGTGCCAGGATAGATCTGTGCCTGTGCTGGCTTCACAGAATTTTCAATTCAGTTTTGACACCAGTATTAGTGACTTGAGTTGTTCCTGCTTGTTGCAGAGAATATATAATTAAATTCAAGCAGAATAATCTTCATATATCTCCAATTAGCAGAGTTCCAGTTTTAAAGGCTGAAACCTTAGATCAAGAAAAAAATAGGATCTCCACAGATAGGATTACGTTGGTCTACAGTCTCAACTTTTAACGAAGGAAACTCAATTAATAGGAGATTGGTGTTTACCTGCATTTAGCAGTAATCCCTCCTAGCAAGGAACATGTATATGGATGAACAAGTGTTTTTTATTTATTTATTTATGCTTATGTAGCCCACTGATTGAGGGACTGCACCTCAGTGGCTCTGGTTACCAGGTAATATTTTGCCAAAGGAGAAAAACAAATCTACCTCATTGGACATGCAGATCTTCACTTCCCAGGTGTTCCACATGAGCATAACATGAATATATATAAGTCAGGTTTTGACAATCATTTATGCTTATTATGTCCACTTACTGAGGGCTTGCAATCCTCAATTATTGAAAGCATAAAGGAACCTGATAATCATAGCATTTTTAGATTTACAAGTAAAGACTATGTTTATTAGAAGTGTTGTGTTGTTATGTTAAGTCGTAAATATACTATTATGTGTTGTTTGACACTGCTCCACTGATGAGCTTCGTGAAATAAGTTAGTGTTTATTCATTTATTAGGGTTTAATGACATTTTCAACACCAAAGGCCACCTCGGGTGAAGGAAGCCCGATTTCCTGGAGAAAACCACTGAATAATGGCGAGCAACTGCCCGACTCCCCAACATACTTACTCCACTCAAGCAGGAATAGCATTGGTTGAAGACAAGTGCACCATCAACAGGCACTAAGCCTTAATACACAGTGCCACCGGGCCCCAAAGGCGGCAATTGGTATGAAGTGCCTGGTCCAAGGACACAATGCAGTTATCCTCGGTGGGATCAAACCGTCAACCTTTCGGTTTAAAGTCCAAGGCGTTACAACTGAGCCACCACGATCCTAAACAAGATATCGAAGATAATAGATTTAAATATCTATAGCAAAGGTAACAAGGCCAAAGTGACTGACAGGGTTCCAGGCCTGAAAATAAGCAGTCTGACATTTGCAGAATGAGGTCCCCAGAGATTGAATTTGATGATGCTATCCCATACAGTCGGCCAATTTATCCTCTGGGTGCCTCTTCCTGTTTAGTGTTGAGATCCTTATTCAGATTGAGGTTCACAGAAGGTAAATTTAGTGATGCTACCCTGCTCTGTAGCGAAACATCACTAAATTCACACTCTGGGGACCTCATTTTGCAGATGACAGTCTGCTTATTTTCTGGCTTGCAGGGTTCTCTGTAAGAGATCTATTTTATACTAGGAAACGTCATATTTTCTACTCAATTAAAGGTTATCTACAATATAATCAATATACAATAAACTGGTCAGTTTTGTATTTATTGCAAATTGTCTTGGATTAGAAAATTTATTCAACTGACCGGATTTATCTAATGTCAATTATGCATTTAAATGGGTTCTGCTGTATTTTGATAATGAAATGGGTTTATACATAGCATAATCAACTTAACCAACAAGCTTTAAATTGTGAAAAAGAATCAATTACCAACTCATGTGTTGGTACCCATGCTTGGGCTTTATTCAGAAGAGCAGGTGCAATAGCTTCATATTCTGAAAATGTGCTCAACGTTATCTTGCAAGTGAAATTATTTCATATATTAGTATTGCTTTGTTACTGTTGTGGGAAAATTGTCTACAGGACTTTCCATAAATTGTAACAAGGCAATGTTAAAGCCTTCAAAATTAATAAAAAAATATTAAGCATTCTACCAATTAACAACAACACACACTACTTTGAATACATCTGTTTAACCAATAAATAAAACATGAAGAAAATTCCTGTTTGGATAATTATTTTCATTTGCATTAATTGTTGGGATAATAATGGGGGTTCCTAATCTTTTTTCATCTGTCGGATCAATCAGGTAAATTATGATACTATGTTTTATCAAAAGTCATAACAGTCAGAACATACTTTTCTCTTTGTGGTGAACACTTGTTCATCCATATACATGTTCCTTGCTAGGGGGGATTTTCCTAACTAGGGTGCATTTCTTATAATTTAGTGTTCTTGATACATTTGTGGCACCTTTCGACATATTATAAACCAACAGATTACTGTTTTGTAAGTAGACTGTGACATCATAAGTTGACACATTTGTTCTTTTGAAGTTCTGATTTCATCAACAAAAGGATTTTCAGATTCATTCTTCTTCATTTTGAAATATTACCAATGGATTACAATCCCCAGTAGTGTTGGAATAGTCTTTCGGTGTCTTTATGGTCAACATTTCTGTGTTTGTATTGCTTTTTGTTGTGATGATTTCATTTTCTTCTTTGAATATTTCAATTCTATATCACAATCTTGAATCCTGTCTGATTTCAAGTCATTAACATCAGTTTATTGTGTTTGGCATTTTTATTTTGTTGTGTTATTACTTTTTGAGTACAATACAAGAAGTAGTAAATATTTTCTTGTTGATAAGAAATCTAAACTGTCAAATGTTTGTGGAATAATTTTCTCTTCATCACATTGCTTGTAGCCTTCCTTATATTGCAGGCATTCATTTCTCTAAAATTTTTTCTCCAATTTCTTTAAAGTTTTATCTCCTTTCCATGTCGATATTGTGATTGTTCACTATTTAAGAAGTTTTTTACAACTTAGGCTCACTATAAGTTCTCTTTGGGTATAATGAATCAACAAAGCAAATGATTTTCAATTCCTCTATTTATGTATAATCTTTTATGCATGTAATGTTATCTCCTTTCATGATGTTTATACTACGAATTAAATCCTCTTTCACAATCGGAGATTACTAAATTTCAAATGTTGGTTTGCCACAAAAGTTCCATCATAATTATGTACTTTGTTTACAGTACATTGGTGTATTTCATAACATCCTTCTACCTTACCAACTATTTTGTCTGTGTGCATTTTTGCAAGCGTAAGTCTCATTTTTGTTTTGTGCTGTCCATGTTTTGAAATGTATGCTTCTTACTTACACAATCACATAGAATAATGACTGAACGTCCTGCATGGTTGCACCACAAATGTTGTTGGGCATTATTAGTACATTTCACACAATATTAAACATGATAAACTAACATGTTTCTTGTGATATACATAGAAATTTATTATATGCTAGTCTGTGAATTATCACAAATTATTTAAAGGATATTTCTCGATATCTATTGACTTTATGGTTGACGAATATCCCTCAATAGCTTCTTTCATGACATCATGCTTCTTTTGCGCATGTCATCGCCTGGAAGGAATGCTCAGCATATGTTTGTTATTGTCTTGAAACTGCAGTGGAATTGGGCTGAATATTGTACAGAAAAATGTCTTTTAGCATATAATAGGAAGAAAATCTACACTATTTTAGTGAATATCGAGAATTATCTCATGAGTCTGGACCTGAAAGTTTTTTATTTTTCACGTGTGTTTGTGCGATTGAAAAATAATACTTTCAGGTCCACACAAATTCATTAAAAGTAAAACTGCCCAGATATCTTCTATGTATTTAAAAATGAAAACATAGATATTTTCAGTATTTCAAATTCCTATTTGATATTGCTATATTCTTGGCATAGCAACATCACAAGGTATTTGGTACCAGTCTTCAGTGTTATACAGTTTATTTACTGGTGTTTTAAATCAAGATCATCAATTATGACCAATAACTTAATTAATTCTTGATAGAACACTAAAACAAGTTTTAGATTTTAAAGTTTCTAAGTTTTAATTTTTCCAGTAGAGCATTAAATGTTGAAAAGAAAAATTAAAAATTTGAAACATAAATTCTTCAACATCAATTAAAATAAAAGTAATACTAAAAATGTTTCAAATCAAGGATTTATAAGTACCACATGAACCCTGTAAAATATAAAGAAACAAGAACAGTGTATTTAGATATGGTTGCAGATTTCAGGTTAGTGACGCTTGCAACTCTTTTTGATTTTTTTATGTCTGTGGTCAAATTGTGCAACTATGGTTAACTGTGACTGCATCACAAAGATATAAAGTCACATTTAGCCAATCATTTACACCATGCTGCTCACTTCATAAGATTTCAATCAGGGATTGGTTACCACTTGCCAAGTCTTATTTTATAACTAAAACATAACTGCTATACCACAGTAAATAGGCACTGCTCCACTTCCACGGTTCCTGCAGGGCTCAAGACTTGCACCTTAATGACTTATTAATTTATTAATTTATTGATGTTTAATGCCACTGTCAGCATCTGGGCTATATCATGACACAACATATAGATAAAGTCAAGTTTTGTCAATCATTTATGCTTATTTAGCCCAATTACTGAGGGATTGACCCCTAGTGGTTTTGATCATCAGATGGACCTATTCTAGTATACCATTGGGTGAAAACAAATTTACCTCATTAGACATGCCAACCTTTCCTGCGTGCCCTAGGTTTTGGAGTTTTGGGTGTGTGTGTGTGAGTGGTGCCTTAATGACAAATAACTCCAGCTTTTCAACTTGCCACGAGCCATACAACAAATATCAGCTGAGAAAATGACTAGTCCTTTATCTGCCAAGTTGTGCTGTTGGCCATTAATAAGATATACTTGCATCACATATATGTCTTTCCAAGTATTTTAAAAACTAGTAAGATTATTCTAATTGCTGCTTTGAACATGAGTGCAGATACCAATAAGATGCAAGTATATCTTACTGATGGCCATGAGCCATACAACAAATGTCAGCTGAAAAAATGACTCTGCCAAGTTGTGCTGTTGGCCATCAATATGATATACTTGCATCGCAAATGTGTCTTTCCACGAAGTATTTTAAAAACTTGTGAGATTATTCTAATTGCTGCTTTGAACATGAGTATAGACATCAATAAGAAACACATAGATGTCAAATGTAAGGTCATTCAACAAAGTATTATAAAAGTTAATTAATTTTAAAAAAAAACACTGCAGAGTAATCATGCTGATAACAGGATAATTATCACATGTATACCTTCACGAACCATTCTTGACATTTTATTATATTTGAGAATAGATGAAAATGCTTATTGAAGGTGTTAAGTTGACAGAAACCAAGTTTACAGGTGGATGAATGGAATGGTGTCGACTCTGCCCCTCCTTATCAGTGGGCAGGGGCAAAATAATCTGTCATTCATATAAAATTATGGTAAAAGTCAACAGGACAACTTTGATTGATTAGCCTGGACTGTTTAAAGTATGAGTCAGCACTTAATGTGTTAATATACCGTACATTAATCTCTATAGTGGTTTTAGTTATGTCTTGGTAACCCCAAAATGACTAAAAATCACTACTCTGGTCAACTAGTACTAATTTACAAGAAAATACCAGCTCAAATGTCGGGGACCCAGTTGGCTAGAAATTATATGTATGCGATGTTTGGGCCTCTTCTTGCAATATAGAAGTTTGATTAAAATACATCTGGAAAACTTTTCTCTTGTGCGGGGTGACACTTTCAATAGCCAGGGTCATAATAACAAGTAGAGAAGCCAGAGATCCTAGAGAGAACCAGTGAGTCGTGACAAAAAACTATCAGATTCTCCAACTTACTAATCCCGCATGATAGGCGGGCACAGCTAGCCCGAAAATTGGCCTAACCCCAAATTGCAATAGAAAGTTTCTTTTCGGGAGTTGGTTAGACACCCTTTGGAGTAACTCATATTCAAAATAGGCCGAAATCAGCCCAGGCGAAGTGCCCTAATTTGCATAAATTCAAGATGGCGGTTTTTCGCACTCTCAAAATGCAGTTTTCCAGCGGATGTCGACCACCACGCCATTGTAATGTCAACAACTCATAGGAATATACTCATTTTGGTCCAGAAAGCATAGCTACAGCATCCTGTGGAGCCACAGACGATCCTTCGTGATTACGACGTGATTGTGACGTCACAATTCATGAATTTTGATGAGAAAAAGATGGCGAAGAGCTATACAGGAGGATTCATATGCTGAAGAAGATGCGAACAGAACAAATAATCACTTTGAGAATTAATTTATAGTTATAGAGCTGTGTAAAAATTATATATTATATGAATAAATATATTGAAATAAATTATACTAATATATACATGTATAACTTGTAAATAGATTAATAAATAAATATATATAAATAGTGTATATTGCTAAACAAAACATTCAGTATCTCGGAATGGACTGTTTCTGTTCTACCTTTCTTGAACACACACTCTTTCTATATATCTATCTGTCTATCTTTCTTTTATCTATCCTTATATATATCTATATATATGTATAAATATATATATCTGTATATAGACAGATATGTATAAATATATATATCTGTACCAATCTATCTATCTCTGTATATCTATCTGTTCATCTATCTCTCTATATGTCTGTCTCCTCCAACCCACTAACCATCCATTTTATCATTTCAGGTTGACGAACTGAGAAATGGATGTCTGTCCGATCTGTGAGAAAGCACTTGACGGAGCCGGTGATGTTGTCACCCTAACAGAGAAAGGCGCAAGGGAGTACGAGAGTCAGCGGTACAGCGTGAAGTAGATGTTCACGTTTCCTCTGGAACTAAAGTTCACACCTCGTGCAGACTTGATTTTTGCAATAAGAAAGCCATACAGAGAGATAGACGTCGGAAATTAGAGGATGAGTCGATGCAAAGCCCAGTCAAGAGACGATCACTGTGTCCGGAATTCCAATTCGCCAAATGTTGCTTCCTCTGTGTGTCAGAAATCTCAGAGAGAGCATTAGAGAGGAAGACTGCTTTCCATGTTAGAACATTCGATTTCCAGAACTCAATTACCAGAGCATGTGACGAGCGGAAAGACCGTTGGGCCACAGAAGTCAGAGGAAGAATTGCTTCTGCTGGTGGTGATCTTCATGCTGCAGATGCAGTGTATCACAACACATGCAGTGTAAACTTCCGAACTGGTAAACAAATGCCAGCAAAATTCGCTGCAAGTCTGAGTACTGATACCAAGTCAGGAAGGCGGAAGGATGCTTCGACGGAAGATGCTTTCTTAACAGTCGTGAACAGTCTTATGAATGCTGGTGAGGAACAAAAAAACAATAAGTGATCTCTGTAAAGAGATGGAGGACTTGTGCGGTACCGCTTACAGCTACGTATACATGAAAAAGCGACTGACTGATGTTCTAGGTGACAGTGTAACAATATCGAATGTACCAGGAAAATCTAACATCGTTACTTTCAACCACACAGCTGCAAAGATAATAAATGATTAATTTGAAAGCACCCACATGGACCATGATCCTGAAGCCCAGAAAGCAAGGATGATAAAAGTGACTGTTGCGCTCATCCGGAGTGAGATGGTAGAGAAGTATAAATCATTCACAAAAACATTTTATCCAGACCCGGAGGACATCAAGTCAGTTGACATCATGTTAGATTTCTTGCCTGATTCGCTCAAACTTCTCTTAGATGAACTACTTGTCGGGACATCGAAAGGCTTGAAGATGGCAACACTCGGGCAGTGCATTGTTCAAGCTACCAGACCGCGATCACTCATAGTCCCACTACAACTGGGACTTGCCGCCCAGCTGCATCACCACTTTGGTTCAAAATTTCTGACCAACACATTGCACAACAATGGCTTTTGTTCAGCCTATACCGAGGTTCTCAACTTCGAGGCCTGCGCTGCCTCACAAACACCAACAACGGCAGATATAAGTTCTGAGATTGTTAACCCTACCACAATGAGGCTTGGTACTGGCCATTCCCGCCAATTCATATGTGACAATGCTGATCGGAACCCTTGGAGCTTGGACGGCAAGAAGGCTTTACATGCTATGGGTATGGTAGAGACCATCACCTCTGCGATCAAATCTAAGGCACTCATCAGAAGAGATACTAATCCTGGAACTGTTCATTCCGTTATTCCAACGAAATATTATAACTCTCCAAGTGAGGTCAAATCTGTTACTTACTATGAGATAGCGTCACTGAATGTTGAAAACATGTGTTCGAGATTCGATTTACTATGGAGGATAAATGCTCCTCTGAGACCAGGTACCCCGAGTTGGTCAGGAGTAATGCAGGCAGTATTAGAAGGTGATGTCTCACCCGGAAAGTCAACTGTCAGATTCCTGCCGATGCTGGATCTTGACCCAACTAACATGACATGCATCTATTCAACTCTCTCGTTCATCACAAATGAGTGTATTCGCCACAATTGTACCCACTATTGTCACTTTTGATCAGCCTTTATGGTTCAAAGCGAGAACTATCATTGCGAATGAACTTGAAGACAATGACTTAAAGCATGTTGTTCTGAATCTTGGCGCTTTCCGTGCCATGATGAGTTTCTTGGGGTGCATTGGCACCTTGATGACAAGTTCTGGGTTACGTGAAGTTCTGGAGCTTATCTATGGCGAAAACGCGGTCACTTACATATTGAATGGGAAATCTTATTTTCGTGCATGCCGTGGACATTTCATTGTGGATTCGATGTTAACAGGTCTTATCCTTGAAGAGCCATATGCCATTCCTTTTGACAAGGAGATAGATTGTCGGTCTTCTTCTCTCTGCACTGAACTCAAAAGGAGCTTTGGATATTTTCGACAAAGTTATGAGCAGGGATTTACCAGTGAAAGCAGCAGTTGACCATCCGACTCTTCTACAAATAGAAACCAAATTGAGCGAGAAGGACGCAGAATTAAGACAATACCCAACTGCAGAACTGTGGCTTCAATACTCAGATATGGTTCGTTTACTGCGCGAGTTTCTGTATTCACAGAGAACTTGTAACTGGCCGCTATTCAAATCTTGTTTGAGCAAAATGCTACCTTACTTGGCTGCAGCGGGCCACAATCACTATACAAAGAGCATACAAATACATCTACAGGACATGAATGAACTGAAAGTGAAGAACCCCGAAGTGTATGATATGTTCGATGCAGGATGTTTCGTGATTCGTAGGTCTGACAGATTCTGGGCTGGTCTGGCCAAAGACCGCATCATCGAGCAGACGCTTACGAGAACTATGAAAGTTACAGGTGGTCTTGTTCACGGGAGAGGAGTCATGGACGAAGCACAGCGCAACAAATGGCTCTTGTGTTTACCTGCAAGCGCGATCATGAATGCGTCGATGCAAGAACTGTCCAACCAGACCTTTGCAACAAGTGAACAACACAAGGAGTTAGCTGCTGCGCGGATCGAACGAGATAATAAAGATTCTGCAACTGTTCTTAATTTTCTTCTCGAGAATAATCCGTTCGAGCATTCTGCAGACCTCCGAAGTATTGTCAGTGGTCTGACTGCTGATAGTTCCGTCAATGCCCATCACGCGAGAGACATTTGCGGGAAGATCTTGGACAAAATGTATGGGCAAAATGCATTTGAATTCTCCTTTTCTAAGAAAGACACAGCAGTCCTACTGGGTCATACTCAACAGCTCAACATCGATGGAGAGAGAATCAACATCGACCCACAGTTACTATTTCAACGATTATTGGCCATTGGAAGTGCACAAACAAACGAATCGGATGTTGAACAGCTGTTGCACTTTGAACTTTCGCCACACCCAACTGCTCTGTTTGACGAATATGGTATGATATGATGAGAGTAGCGACGAAGCCCCAGCTAGCGGATGCTATCAGTCAAATGTATCAGTCTTCGAACACAGATATTCAGCAGCAGTTTACAGTGTATGATGGCTGTTCTCTGTTGCACCGTATCCCATGGAAAAAAGATATGTCTTTTAACAAAATATGTGATCGGTATGTTGAGCTGGTTAGGAAAAGCCCCAAGCCAACAGTTGTTTTCGATGGTTATTTAGCGGGGCCTTCTATTAAAGACTGTATTCATCGGCGTCGAACAAAGGGTGTTGTTGGTGCTAAAGTGAGTGGGTTCAATGGCGATAAAATTCTCAAAACCAAAAAAGACTGCTTCTTGAGCAATGAAGAGGACAAGAAGAACTTTATTGATCTGTTGAAAGATCACTTTGCATCAAATGGCGTCAGCATAGAGCAAGCAACTGGTGACGCAGATTTTCTGATTGCGGAGACAGGTATACATCTGGCCTCTTCTGGTGTGACATGTGTCATTGGTGAGGATACAGACTTGCTTGTGCTGCTGTGTTACCATGCCGATCGTCTGGAACTCCCTCAAAAACAGCTGTTTTTCAAAACTGACAGAAGAAATGCGAAACGCAATGTTTGGGACATTGGTCAGTTGTGTTCAGTCCTTGGTCAGGACACTTGTTCTAACTTACCATTTATCCATGCCATTGTCGGATGCGATACGACTTCACGATTGTTCGGTATCGGCAAAGGAGCACCACTGAAGAAAATTGATACTCAGTTCTTCTTGGAGCAATCACGCGTGTTCTGTGCCAAAACAATCCCATCTAGGAATGATGTGATTGTAGCAGGTGAGAAAGCTCTCATTAGCCTTTATGGTGGTAAGGAGAAAGAGACACTGAATGATCTCAGGATGAGAAAGTTTAAGGAACGAGTTTCAACCGTATCCACAGCCATAGATGTGAAAACCCTACCACCAGCGTCTGATGCTGCTATGTTTCACAGTCTCAGGGTATTTTTGCAAGTCCGCATATGGATTGGTGATGGAGACAGGCTCAACCCAAATCAAATAGCTGGGGATGGGAAATAAAGAGTGGTATCTACTGCCCACAGAAAATGGAGTCAAAGGTAGCACCTGACCAACTGTTGAAAGTTGTCCGTTGCACATGCAAAGGGGACTGTGCTACCAAGAAGTGTACTTGTCGACGGTGTGGACTACAATGTACTGCTTACTGTCGTCCTTGCAGTGGCGGATTGTGCTGCAATTTGCCACAACCATCGATATCTGATGAGGATGATACCGATTTTCTGTAATTACGAATGTATGGTTACCTACACGAAGTCATTCTATCCGAGCCATGGCAAGCAAATGGAGCCTTCATACCTTGGCTTGTAAGGTGTGATCTTACAATCCACAATAAAGCTTTAGTTGTAATCTGGCTTAGTGTGACCTTGGGTATGTCCACGGATCCCTGTGGCTGAAGAATTTATGCTCCAGTCACACTGTCTTGTTTCTGCCCTGCCGCTGAGTTACGTTCATAAACCTAGGAACGGCGTTGTTCGTAGTGGGCGCGTACAGGCACGTAACGCTTCACATCCCTCTACCTGCCCCACGCTACATGCTGTTCTACTGGATTTATGAACGTGGCTCAACCGGATAGCAGGAACTTGACAGTGTGACTGGGGCATCAGATATTGAGTCTCCACATGATTAGAATCCCCCCAAAACTATTTTGTTGAGGACTCCGTCGAGATAGGTCCATAAATAGCTATTTTAGGCAGTTTGACCTTGAAATGAAGGTCAAGGTCGTGTCGAAGGTCAGGAACAAAGCCATGGCGATGACCCGAAGGTGAACCTCTATACTCATGCCAAGTTTCATACTGATCGACTCATAAATACCAGTTTTTTTTAAGGATATGCATACATAGCTCATATACAGTTCAGCAGAATGTCGCCATTTTTAATTTATGCAAATTAGGGTATTTCGCCTGGGCCAATTTCGGCCTATTTTGAATATGAGGTACTCCAAAGGGTGTCTAACCACCCCCTGGTGAGAAACTTTCTATTGCAATTTGTTTGGGGTATTTTGGTATTTTACCCCGCCTAAAAGCATATAATCATGACGAGTTAAAGGCTATACGCAGACACAGGGGCCTAGCTAGAAGGTTTTTTAATGGTATGGAAGGGGGGGGGGGGGGGTCTACAAAAATTCTAACTAGGGATGGATAATAAAAGGGGTGCCCCCACCCCTCCCCCACCATAAAAGGAGGAGAAAATTTTTCAAATGTTGAATCCGAGACATTGTACCGGTAGGTTTTTAGTACATTCTGAGAATATTTCCAATTAGATTTAAAGACTATGTTCTAGTCGGTCATCCGAAGAATTAACAAATGTTCCACAGCGTATTTAAGGTTATAAAATGAAAGCGTAATTCGTAATTCTTGTAGTAATTATGCAGTAATTTCATTGTTGTTTGTGGAGGCACTGTATGCATTAGATCACCAAAGATACCAAGAGAAATGAGCAAATTTTGTTGTTTTTAAAACTATACTCATTCTGTTGACGAGTAAATGTCACAGAAAAAAAGGTTAGTGGTAACGTTTCAAAATATACAACACAAAACTTGTTCCACGTTGATTTTTGAATGCCGTTATGGAAAGAAAGCTCAATGAACTCAAGCAGGCAATGCCGAAGTTATGGCGGATGGACTAGCGGACGTGGAGAGTCCGAGACAGGCAAGCAGGCGGGCAGGTAGGCCTGTATAAGAAATCTACCGACTGTACTCTTTCACACTGGCCTGACTGGTTAAAGTTGAAGTCAGGGCGGGCTTGCTGTCAGGCACATAGGTAGACAGACAGTCAGACAGACTGCATTTTTCATTATTCCATCCACAATTGCTAGAAATCCATATATACTTTTTCTGAAATCACGCGTTTCGATAAAAATCAGTAAAAGGAGGTTAAAGAATATTTTGAACACTTTAGTTGTGTTAGACAATTCGCAAATAGCTTTGGTTACGTAAAGGGTTACACGAAACAGTAATATTCAAATGATTTGTGTAAATGATAAAATAAATGCAACAAATGACTGGAGAATGAATACCGGTCAGCTGTATATGATAGTATAAATACATAAATAAGGCAGTTCAGTTTCCTGAGACCTGTCGTACATCACAGCTTGACTTTCTGAAAAGAGACCTGGAGGAATTTTGATTCTTGGTATTTGAATGATCAAGTGCAATATGAGGGTACTCAAATTCACACCCGACAGCTGGATGAGGGTTAAAACTTAGAATAAAAAACATATAACAACAAAAATTGTTCTTGGATGAATGCCTTATCTTCTCAAGGGAAAACGTTTTTGAGAAAATATGGATCCAGTACTGAAAAATCACATGTAAACGTTGGCGAAAATCACACTTATTCCGACAGTACCTTCTATGGGAAGTCTCAAATATCCCAGGGTTAAACTCTTAATAATAACATATAAAACAAAAGTTGTCATACTTTGACAGCTGCATGCAGTCATAGAAAACATTCGGCACTCTATCATTTTAAAATGGAGTAAATTGTCCCTTGAACTCACCAGATTATGAAAAACTGGGAGGTTTTTTTTGGACGGTACCTACATTTATGCACGCGTATTCATTAATAGGCATAGGGTTAAACTTTACAATCAAACTTACAACAGAAGATATGCTTGGTAGTCAATTGTGAATACGGACTTGCATAGTGTTTGAAATTAACCCTTAAGTCCTCAGATTAATTTTAAAGTATTTATGGCCTTTTTCTGCTGTCATAGTTATTGATGACTTGGCAGTGGTTCTACATCACTGCTGGCTACCTATACAGGCAGCCAGCAGTGATGTAGAACCACTGCCAGGGAAAATTCAGTCTACACACAAGAGTAATAAAAAAGATTACACAAGGGAGCACCTGCTTCAATGCAATATAAAAGTGGCGGTTTGGGGCTATATGGGGGCTTAAGGGTTAACCCTTTCCAATATGATAGATAAAAGAAACCAAAGATGACTAATGACTAATTTTGACATTTTCAAACGATACTCATATTCTGACCCTGAACAAGACTATACTTCATTTCACTATATTTTATGGCATTACATAAGTGTGCCAAATTTTGTTAAAACGGTGTGTGTGTGGGGGGGGGGGGGGATATCAGACTTCCTCCCCATAACACATCCAGTGATTCCAAAACTTCAGTTATGATCTTTGTTGGATCGAGCATGTCGTGTTACTTCCAATGAGGGGTCATGACCCATGTTTTGAACGTAAAAGAAAAAAAGAAGAAAATATAAAAAGTGAATCAGAGTGAATGGCGATTCTTGTGTATATATGCATGTAATGAGGGTTAGATATTACTGCAATGGAGTTCAGTAACCCAAGTGTAGAATACTAATCGCCTGGAAAGACACATAGAAACACAACTCACCTAAACATAAAGTTTACAAAGTTTTACAACTTAAAATTTACTAAGTCCGAGAAAAACATGAAACGTTTGACTGAAAAAAAAGAAAATTTCCGTTAAATTTCTGCATACAGTAGGGTTAATTCCTACAGTTGTTATTGAAATATGAAAATCAACAGCAATGAGAAGTTAAAGCAGCACAATCTGCACAAAAGCTGACTTTAACGCAAATTCTTACAACACCTAAACGCAAATTCTTACAACTTTTGGCAGAAAATTATAGGTGAAATTTGGAAAAAAGTCGTAGTATCAGGGTTAAATAATGTTCTGATAGTCCCCTACAACCTACATATGCAATTTCAAAGGCCTGAGCCCACTGATCTTTGAGAACTCACCTTACCACCTCACCTTAACACAAACTTTTAGAACTTAAAATTTACTGAGTCCGAGAAAAACATGAAAATTTTGACTGAAAAAAAAGAAAATTTCCGTTAAATTTCTGCATACAGTCGGGTTAATACCTACAGTTGTTATTGAAACATGAAAATCAACAGTAATGAGAAGTTAAAGCACCACAATCTGCACAAAAGCTGACTTTAAAGCAAATTCTTACAACATCTAAATGCTAATTCTTACAAGTTTTGGCAGAAAATCAGCCTCAAATTCCTCAAATATGCATGTAATGAGGGTTAAATATTACTGCAATGGAGTTCAGTAACCCAAGTGTAGAATATTAATCGCTTGGAAAGACACATAGAAACACAACTCACCTACACACAAAGTTTACAAAGTTTTACAACTTAAAATTTACTAAGTCCGAGAAAAACATGAAAATTTTGAGTGAAAAAAAAGAAAATTTTCGTTAAATTTCTGCATACAGTAGGGTTAATACCTACAGTTGTTATTGAAATATGAAAATCAACAGTAATGAGAAGTTAAAGCGGCACAATCTGCACAAAAGCTGACTTTAACACATATTCTTACAACACCTAAACGCAAATTCTTACAAGAACTTTTGGCAGAAAATTTTAGGTGAAATTTGGAAAAAAGTCGTTGTATCAGGGTTAAATACTGTTCTGATAGTCCCCTACAACCTTCATATGCAATATCAAAGGCCTGAGCCCCCTGATGTCTGAGAAATTAACATTAACATTAAATCTTACAATATTGGACACGCCGGACGCCGACGCTGACGTCCGATGTTATGACAATACCTCACCACATCTTACAGATGAAGGTGAGCTAATAAGATTATAAAAATGAAATAAATGTACTTAAAACTTGAATTTTAGAAACTGTTTGGCGTCTTTAAAATACATTTTAAAGTTGTTCCAATTTACCCCTTTTGTTGTTTCATTTTACCCCGCCTGTAGGGGCATGTTGAAACATTATTATTATTATTATTATTTATTGTTGCTTAACGCCACATCAGCAGCTAAGGCTATATCGTGGCGAGAAAACTACTTAAACAACAAGAGTCAAGTATGAATTAAAATTAATCGAATAAAATATGAAATAATCACAACAAAACCTAAAATCAGGAGCAGTTGAAAAAGTAATAACTAAGGTTATAAAAACCAGAATATTTATAAAAATCAACCTGTTGACATTTAGACTTGTAGTGCACACCCACGCAGTGGCGTGGGCGCACATAGGTAACCCAGGTACGTATCCATGATTTTATAATTTTTCTATATACCATGCAACAGAGTTTGGGGTGCCATCTGGCGGCGTGGCTCTCCCACTGGCAAAAAATCCAGAATCATTGTAACGGATATTTAATTGTTTTTGGCTTCTCAAAGGACATTATGTAAAATATATTGTCGCAGAATGTTGGAAACTATGAGAAATAATTAAGTAATGAAGTGACTTTCGAAGTTAGGTACTTGTTGGCGAGTTAAATATTGTTTGAAAGTTCGAAGTGCCAATGTCGTCCGTTGCCGGTTTCGTCAGATTCAAAGCCCAGTTTCAGTTTTAATTGAGAACGTACACTTCACAAATTGTTGACAACGAATAAAAAAATAAAACAAGTAATTTATTGATACTTTTAGTGGGCCTTTTTCATTTGTGGGGAACTTAGCGCGATTTCCTTAGAAACAGCCGGTGTTCGGACGAATTCAAGTTATGTTGACCTATGGTCTGGAGAAATCTTTGTTCTCAAAACAGGGGCATGCAGTCTTGTAGTATTACTAGTAAAATTTTACAGAAACAGACATGCACGCGAACAGTGATATTCATTTATTTCCTAGATTTTTCTTCACAAGTTCACTGGCTCCAGTCTCTGAACTATTTATACCAGTGATACAATACAATGTCAGTTTAAGACTGTCAGAATTAGAGTGCAGCGGCCAGCCAATTTTGTGATCCGACGTGTTCTCCTGAAGGCTAAATACCAGAACCACTCAGAACTCCCATTTAAATTACACTTCCTCGGTGTTTTGGTAAACAATGTTTTAATTCCTGGATGCTTTAGGCTTTGCAACCAGAATAGAACTGAATTCATCTTCAAGTCAATGTCGCCCACCTCGCCTAACCAACATCTGGAGGTGGGGATTCTATATTTAGTATGTTTCTCCAAAAATGACAAAAAGGCCTAAATACCAACCTCCCCAGAACCGAGCTCTAAATAACATTTGCACACTGAATGATTCCTGAGAAAATATTTCATTTCTACTAATTCTAGTTTGTTTTAGCATTCAAAAGGAAACTGAAATTGAATTTATTACAAAATGTGTGATTGCATAAATTCTGTCTGTCCATCCATCCATCCATCCAACAGTGAGTTGGACAACTCATAGCCTGGACGATTCGTACCTCTGGCAATTGGTACCTTTTGCTGGACAATTCGTACCTTTCCCAGGACAATTTGTACCTCCTTCTGGACGATTCGTACCCCTCCTCTGGGCAGTATCCAACAGTTTGTACCCCCTCGGGACAATTTGTATCCTCTTCTGCAAATTCATACCCTGCTTCATTAACCCCCTCTGAAAAATATACATGGTGATGGAGTTGGGAGAGGATTATAAACTTGGAGAAAGGATAAAAAAAGGTGATGTCATTTCTTTTATTTTAAAAAGACACAGAATATCAAATTTCATGACTTAAAGTTAAAGTAAAAAGCAAGTAGACACTTAAAATATTCAACGTCACAACAGTAAAAAGAAAATGCTCTATTGAGGGAGTTCAGAATTAAAAACGCCAAAAAGAAAATGCTCTATTGAGGGAGCTCAGAATTGAATTAATTAAATTAATAAGGCAGCACACTCGTTAACTTATTATTTGGGGCGTCATGAAATTATTTATTGTTAGATCTTCATCAATTTAAAGAATTATTGCGGCTTCATTAAAAAATAGTGTTTTAACTGTAAAACTACATCCATTACTATCTACTATAAATTTTCTTTTACCATGTTCGAACCCGAAGTTGATAATACAAGAGATCACTTTTTCACTTGAGCTGTTAAGCGATGGTTCACCCATTGAAGTTTCATTTCTATGCATAAATCTTGTTTTGATTGGTTGTTTCATGCATATGTTTACTTACTTGAGACAACTTGTACCCAAAAGGAGACAATTCATACCTTTTACTGGGACAATTCGTAGATTTTGTCTAGACAATGTGTTCCTCATTGTCAAGACAATTTGTACCCCCCCCCCCCCACCCAACCCAATTGTGGTATGAATCGTCCAGGGTGCAAGTAGTCCAAGAACCACCCATCACAGACAGCGATTCTTTGCTTTTCATTTTCCCTGTTGTACATGTACATTTTCAGTAACTGGCTTTTGACTATTTTTCACACTGTAACCCCCTCCACCTAACACACATACACAAATATATTAAACATTAAAGGGCACTATCTTTTTGAAGCAAATATCTGATTCGTCCTCTCTGGAAAACATACATGTACATTGTATTTTCCTTAATTTTACTCCTTTTATCAAAATGGGTCATGAGTGTCTGTAGGGATTAAATCGAAGGTTGTAAAAGTGCCTTCATGTGTACTTGCAGCATAAGCACCGCACTACAGAATCAATATTTGATGGTTTTAAGCATTTTAATGGTGCTATGCGATACCACATGAGCTGTACTGTCATGCTGTTGGAGAAAATCAATGTGTAATGTTTTGTCAGAGACATACCAATGACTCTTGGTGCCTTAATTAAGAAATCTGAGGGATTTTTAAAAAAAAATGTTTTTACAAAAGTTGCAATATATTCATCAAACACAATGTGAAATATCTTAAGAAGCCAGAATGTGATCTAAAAACTATCACAAATGGGCAATTTAATATCATAAGAGGTTTGTTTTATGTCAACATCAATTAATTTATGAATTATATCATCATGAAAGTGGGTATGCTGGGGGTCTAGGGAACACATTCAGGGCTATATTTTACCACATCAATATGTAGAAGAAAATTTGACATCATTTGTATGGATAAAATGGCACAGTCTATTGATATTGGTGATTTATATAGCTGCAACCCCAGTTTTTAAAACAAAATTGACATTCATTTTGTTTTGTGTGGTGGGGGAGTGGGGGGGGGGGTTGTTGAGCACCACTCTTTCTCTTGCAGTATGGTTAAATGAGACAGATTTTTCCCCAAACTATTGTCTGCTGATGTAGATTTTAGTTTTATTTTTGGGGTTGGGGTAGTTTTCAAAGAAAGCAGTGAATTCTCATGCAGAAATGACTCTTTTATCAAATGAAAGAGGTAAAATGTATCTTTGGAAGGATTAGAATGTAGGTTAAAATCACCCCCACCCCCCTCAATTTTTGAAGGTAGTACCACAATCTCCCACATTATTTTAAGAGCAGTACAAAACCTCCCCTCCTGGCCTTTTACACCAAAAGGTTAAAAGGTAGTCCAAGAGGATTTAAAAACTTATGTATTTAATTTGTAAATTACATAAACACTCATCACTGTTTACAGGAAAACATGCCTCAATAACTATTTATCAAGACAATTATTTATTTATTTATTGGAGTTTAAGGACACTTTCAACAGCCAGTGTCACCTCATGTTGGACAGTTTTATGGGTGGAGGAAGCTAAAGTGCACAGAGAGAACCACTGGGCAACAGTGCTAACTCCACACAAGCAAGGTTAGCATTGATTGAAGCGACAAGTGCTCGGCTTCGAGTGGTAAAAAGCTTTGGGCATTTTTGTATGGCTTTAAATATACTTCTAACAAATTAGGGGGGGGGGGGATTTTTGTTCACCAGAAGTTATGGAGGGGGAATTTCTGTTCACCTGCAAAAAAACATGGGGGGGGGGGGATTTTTGTGCATTGCGTGTAAATGATTGGGGGGGGGATTTTTGTTAGGGAAAAGTTTTGTAGGTTACCCTTTGGAAGGTTTATGGTTGATTATAGGAAATACATACATGTAAATGTACATGTATTTTGGCTCCCAACACTGATTTAATTATATTTTTTTGGATATTACACATATTTCACATTTAAATGTTCATTCGAGAACCACTGACCGAATAATACTATTTTATTTTTTGAAAAGTTATATTTTTGTCACAGTCAGCAATAAAGGCCATATATTGCCAAAAATAAAGCAGTTAAATGCATCTTGAGCAAGTGTGGCATCCAGAACTGAGTAGCACACTATAACCTCTGGCAAATGCTAAATACACATGTAACCACCTATTTTATCCTATTAACACATTTAATTAAACCATGGTGTCCCCTTATAGTACTTGTGATAGAGGGGAATCCAATTATATTCCAATCCTCTCCCAAATCACCATCCAAACACTTAGCCAGAAAACCCATATTTCACTTGTCTTCACTGGAAAATAGAAGTTTTCTCCATATTATGATAACCCTTTAGCTTACATGAAAAGATACGACTTTTGAATAACTAATTTCTTTTCATTTTTTGCGCCAAAAACATAGCTATGAACTCCCTCCCCCAACTGGATAGAGCTGAATGAGCTCATTCCAATGAGGGTGTCATAAGATATGTTTTTGACGCAAAAAAAATGCAAAAATAATTAACATTGAATGGCAATTTTGGTGAATGGTGTTAGCCTGTTTTGGCCATTATAATGAGTGAGTGAGTAAATATGTTAAAAAAACACAATTTCTTCATTCACAGAGTATTTAGGAAGATAAATGTTGGGAAAGGGGGTTGGGGGGGGGGGGGGGTTACAGTGGGGATAGTAACAAAGTTGCAAATGTGAATGAATGGCTTTTGTGCACAGCTACCAATATAGTAGTCTGATACTAGTGTTGTCAGGTTCCCCATGTTATAGCACAAAACTACATTAACAATTGTCCCTCTACCACCCATACTGAACCCCTCAGCTGATGAGAAAGTTAACAGCATACACTCTCAGTTTCCTATGATTTGCTTTAGTACTGCAGCACTCAGGTCCATTGAGTTTTTTTTTTCTGTTTGACAATCCTGTCCTGGCTCTTCTCATTATATTTTTCATTGTATGTCAGTCAGTATTCCTATGTACATGTAGACTGTCACTTTCAAAATAGAAATGGTACTGTCTATTGATATTGGTGAATTAAATAGCTGCAACCCCAATTTTTGAATCAAAATTGACATTCATATTGTTTCGTGGGGTTGGAACACCACTCTTTGTCTTGCTGTATGGTTAAATGAGACAAATGTTTCCTCAAAGTATTGCATGCTGATGCAGATTTTAGTTTTATTTTGGGATTAGTTTAGGTTTCAAAAAAAGCTACATGAATTCCTTACCTCTCAGCTTACTCATTAGGTAACAGAGTCGAAAAATGTATTGGAGGCAACAGCAGTTTTTAAGCCATTTGACACAGTTTTCTTTAAAAGAACAAATTTCCCATGTTTTTAACTCAGTGGAAGCCAAAAGTTGAATTCTCGCACAGAAATGACTCTTTTGTCACATGAAAGTGGTAAAATGTATCTTTGATAGGATTGGGGTTGATTAAGGAAATACATAATTTGGCTTGCGAACCTGATTTAATTATTATTTTGAGAGATTATTTCACATTTAAAAATTAATTTGGGTACCACACACCTTACAATACTTTTTTTATTGTTTTGAAAAGTATGTTTTTGTCATCGTCAGCAATAAGGGTTATATACTGCAAGCAAATTCACATCTTGAGCAAGTGTAGCCTCCAGGGGCACACTACAGCCTCCAGCAAATGCCAAATAACAACCTATTTTACCCTACATGTACACATGTATTAACAAATGTAATTAAACCATGGTTCCCCATCATAGTACTAGGGGCAGAGGGGGATTCCAATCTTCCAACCCCCTTCCAATCACCATTCAAACCCACAGCCAGAAAACCCATATTGCACTTTTATTTACTGGTATTTAGATGTTTGTCTGAATTATGCTGTTAACCCTTTGCTTGACATGAAAAGGTGATTACCCTTGCCCACAAACTTATTGACTTTTTTAATGAACATGGAATGGCAATACTTGTGAATAGCACCAGCAGCTTTTGACCGTTATATTTGGTAAAGGCTTAAAAATTGTTAGAAAATAATTTCTTCATTGAAAGATTATTTTGGAACACAACGATGGGGGTGGGGAACAGTGGAAAAAATAACACAATAAAGTTGCAAATGTGAGTGAATGGCATTTGTGCACAGCCACCAATAAAGTAGTCTAGTACTAATAAAGAAGTCTAGTACTAAATTTTCCCTCTCATTTGATGCACGACCCCTTGTTTTGGGGACGGAAAAAGTTCTCTGAAGGGTTATACTTGACAAAGATATTTGAATCCCAAAATTAAAGTGATGCGATCAAATTTTCTTTAGCTCGAGCATTGTTCTCATGGTTCCCATGTTACAGCACAAAACTACAGTAACAACTGTGAAATATTGTTCTCTCCATCAATCAAGTCAAATACTGAAGCCTCATTTGATGAGAAACAATTGGAAAGACTGTACAGTATGTTTTTGGAAACTAAAGAAAATCTCATACACTCTCAGTATCCTATGATTTGCTTTGGTACTGCAGCATTCAGGGTCCATTGAGGGTTTTTTTTTCCATTTGACAATCTTGTCCTGGCTCTTCTAACAAAATTCCATTGTATGTCAGTTTTTATTTCTGTGTAGACTTTAAATTTGTGTGACTGCATGTCTGTCTGTCTGTCCGTCAGACAAAGTGTTTCTTTGCTTTTCATTTGCCTGGCTGTACATTTTCAGTAACTGGTAGCTGACTATTTTTCACCCCCCCCCCCCCTCAGCCCATTCACAGACAAATATATTGAACACTTAAAAAACAAATTTTTTAAGCAAATATCTCATTCATCCTCCTTGAAGACATATTTTCCACAATTTCACTCTTTTCATCAGAATGGGTGTTTGTGGGGAGTAAATCAAAGGTTGTGAAAGTGCCCAAATGGATACTTGCAGCTCATGCACAGCACCACAGAATCAATATTGGATGCTTTTTGGCATTTTAACAGTGCTACGAGATACCACATGAGCAGTACTGGTCATACTGTTGAAAAAAGCAGTGTTTTATGTTTTGTCAGTACCATACCAATGACTCTATGTGCCTTAACTGAGAAAACTGGCTTTTTTTTAACAAAAATTGCAAATGATTCACCAAACAAAATGTCTTCAGAAGCCTGAATGTGATTTAAAAACAATCACAAGTAGGATATTTAATGTCACAAGTTTTGTGTCAGCATTAACTAATTTATGAATTATATCATGTTTTTGATGAAGAGGGGTATACTGTGGGAGGGGGGGGGGGCACATTCATTGAGGGCTATTTTTTTAAAAATTTTATCTCATCAGTATAAATTTCCCATTTGTGATAGATTTGTTGCAAGATGTTTTTTGTTTTGTGTCGACATCAATTAATTTATAGGGGGGGGGGGGGGAGGTCACATTCATTGAGGGCCATTTTTTACCACATGAGTATGTGGAAGAAAATTTGACATGAGTTGTTAGGATAAATGGCACTTAAAATGGCAATGTCTGTATTGGTGAATGATATAGCTGCAACCCCAATTTTAGAAACAAAATTCACGTTTGTTTCGTGGGGTGGGGAGGGGGAGTGGAACACAATTTCTCTAATCTATTGGAGCAAAGGACGCAAAACCTCTATTTAAGGACGTGTGAAAGGCATCAATAATTAGGCCACATTGAAACTCTTTTTTTTCAAATTTGTTTCCCCTTCACCTTGTGTGAGGACAATAATAATATATGTGAATCATTGAATTATAATCAATCATGAAATGAACGTCAACTCAACAACTCTATTTATAGAAATGGTCCGCATCGACTATGCGGGGTCGTATTTTCGTTGCTAACACAACGGTGGATAACTGCGAACCAAAAAGCATGAGAGGACCTTTTTCAAAATAACTAATTTGAACAAAATGACTACGTCAACTCAATAATTCTGCTGTCATATATCCGACCGAACATTTTAGAACTTGGTCGAGACAATTATCCTGGAAACCCATACAATAAAAAAAGAATCAAATAGGTTAACATTTGTTCAAGTTATGGCGCTATAATTGACATTGATATCAAGCACAAAATTTGCAAAAAATGACAAAGTCAGCCCAATAATTCTTCAGCAGTACATCGGACCGAGCCCGTTTTCGAACTCGACCAAGACATTGTTCCTTGAAAACCATGTGCCAAACATCCGTCAAATCGGTTGATGTTTGTTGAAATATCGCGCAAATTAAGTATATTTTAACAAAGGGCCATAACTCTCATGGACATGCCCTATTTTGCGTCATCGGATGTTGCACATGCATATCAAGCCACATACCAAATATCAAAATCCGTCTAGAAATAACTAAGTTTTTTAGCAAAGAGGGCCGCCTGCCCGGCGACCGGTCCTCGCCATACCAGTAGTCAAGGGTTTTTTTTTTGAAAAATTCTACTAAAAAGAGGAAACTAAATGAATAGAATTAAATAAGTATGCCTAATATCACACAAAATAGAGACAAATAGCCGGTTTATGCTTTTTAAAACTGGCAGCAATTGCTTATCAAATAATATTTTTACCACTCAATCTATAAGTTACTAGTCGATTAACATAATAAAACTCCATAATTTCAGTGACGTCATTCGACGGTGCCGCGCCATGGGCGACAATGGTATAAACAGCCATTAGCGGCCCGGCTATTTTTAAATTCCAGGGTCTAATGAATTACTCCTAGTCGGATGACGTCCCTTTGTATTTCTGAACTGAAGTCGAACGCACGATCGAATGAGAAATATCGAACTGACTTTTGTGATTATTTCTTCCAGCAATTCCCTCGTGCGGTTAGCTGTAACAGGGAGTGGTAATAATAGTAATACCATGATTGTTGTCAGGCATCATGATTCATTAGCGGCCCTGCAGCAATGAGGAACAGTCCTTGGGCTTATTAACTTAATTAATAAACCCTCGGGCTGTTCATCATTGCTGCAGGGCCGCTAATGAACCATAATGCCCTCCAAAATCATGTTATTGTTATATTACCGTCTTACTTTTGTTAACGATTCCTTCATTTTCCTTTCGCACGAAGAGATTCATCAATTTTAAATAGCGAACCCGGACCAGAAGTAACGGATAATTTTCCAAATAACGGCGACGTTATTTCGTAAAACCGGCGACGGAACACCGGCGACGGTTTTTTTTTTCTCGAGTCTGGCAAATAATTTACAACATTGGTGTCATTAAATTGAGATAGGTCGGATATCACACATACATCTGTTATTTCGCACCCCTCCCCCTTATTTCTTGCCTGATGTTCCCTATATGGGTTAACTTGAAAGGGGGGGGGGGGGGGCGTGTGACTGATTTTTAGCTCACCGAAGGGAGCTTAACTTGCCGTCCGTCGTGAACTTTACATTTTCGACTTCTCCGAAACTACTGGACCACATTGAACCAAATTTGGTGTGCATAAAAAATCTTATCCAGAACCATCATTTAGAATCTTTTGATATTTGGTATATAACTTCTCGGGGGGGGGAGTCAGATTCTAGTTTGTTCAAATCACGTCCATGGGTTAATAATTGGGCTCCCTATAGGACCCGGAATTTTAACTTATTGAAATATGAGGAAATTTCTTTAAAAATCTTTCATATTTGGTATGATTGCTTTCATATTTGGTATACAACATCTCTAGGGGGGTCAGATTCAAGTTTGTACAAATCGGGTCCCTCAGTTAGTATTTGGGCTCTCTATTGGAGCCCAAAGTTTAACTTTGTGCAATTTGAGGAAATTTCTTTAAAAATCTTCTTCTTCAGATCCACCTGTCAGAATCATTTCATGTTTGGTATACAACATTTATAGGGGGGGGGGGGGGGGTCAGATTCTAGTTTGTTCAAATCGAGTCCCTGGGTTCATATTTGGGCTGCCTATGGGGTCCTGAATTTTAACTTAGTGCAATATGAGGGGATTTCTATAAAAATCTTTTTCTTCAGATTAACCAGTCAGGATCCTTTCATATTTGATATGCAACATCTTGAAGTGGGTCAGCTTTAGGTTTGTTCAAATTGGTTACCTGGGTAAATATTTTGGCTCCCTGTTTGAGCCCAAATTTTAACGTAATGCAATGTGAGGACATTTCTTTAAAAACCTCCTTCATATCCACCGGTCAGAATTCTTTCAGATTTGGTATGTAACATCTCAAGGGGGATCAGGTTCAAGTTTGTTCAATTTGAGTCCCTGGCTTAGTATTTGGGCTCCCTATGGGCAGGGGTGGGGGTGGCACGGGGAGCATGTTAGGTTCAGGTTTGTTCAAATCGATTCCTTAGTGTTTTTCCATAAAATTTGCCTTTCATGACTTCATTCCTTTGTAGTGTTGATGAACCATGCATAACGGAATGTGACCCCAAATACTTCTTTGAACCACTTTGGCAGGTGAGCGATTAAAGCCTGGCCTCTTGTTTAGTCAAGTTTTGACGAAGTCAAGCTCGACTCACAGCTTAGTGAATGGCGGGCGGGCGTAAACAAATGGTACATGATAATGGTTCGACTCACGTTCATGAAACTCCATAGGTAGGTTGGCACCGGTGAGTGAAAGAACCCTATTTATTTTGGACTTGCTTGGTCAAAGGTCAAGGTCACAGTGACCATGAACATAATAAATTGTAAACAATTGGTTTCCGGATGATAACTTGTCTATGGTTGAACTCACATTCATGAAACTTCATATGTAGGTTGGCTTTCATGAGAGGAAGAAGCCTATGTATTTCGGGCGCACTAGGTCAAAGGCCAAGGTCACAGTGACCCTGAACATATTAAATCAAAAGAATTGGTTTCCGGATGATAAATTGACAATGGTTCGACCCACGTTCATGAAACTTCATAGGTAGGTTGGCATCAATGAGAGGAAGAACCCTATTTATTTTGGATTCGCTAGGCGAAAGGTCAAGATCACAGTGACCTTCAACATAGTAAATCGTAAACAATTGGTTTCCGGATGCTAACTTGACTATGGTGGACCCCACATTTATGAAACTTCATATGTAGGTTGGCATAGGTGAGTGGAAGACCCCTATTTATCTTGGACTCGCTAGGTCAAAGGTCAAGATCACAGTGACCTTGAACATAATAAATCGTAAACAATTGGTTTCCAGATGAAAATTTGACAATGGTTCCACCACGTTCACGAAACTTCATAGGTAGGTTGGCATTATTGCAAGAAAGAGCCCTATTTATTTTGGAATCAGGAGGTCTAAGGTCAAGGTCACAGTGACCCTTCACATAGTAAATTGTAAACAATTGGTTTCCAGACGATAAGTTGATAATGATTAAACCCACTTTTGTGCTGTCTCAATTCGACATTGGATCGGTGATCCTATCGGAATTAATTTTTTTTTGGGGGGGGGGGGGGCGGAGCGGATGTTCCCTCAGAACGCCCCCATGGCTGCGCCACCGTGCCCCCACTTGGGCAATCGTGATTAAGTGCCTTGCCCAATGACACAACGCAGTTACCCCTGCTGGTGATCTAACCGTGGCTCTCTCGGCTTGGTGTTAGTAGATCATGTACCCGATCGACCCACATTGGCCGGATTTCATGTGACGTCATAGGCACATGGCCCAGTTACTTCATTTTTGGTTGTCATGGTAGCCCGCGTGAGCGCCATCTTGTGACAACATTCCCATCGTGATAAGTGGTCCTAGTGTGCATGCGCAGCGTCCATTTTGTATATCTGAGACCGCCATCTTGGTTTCTATGGTAGCACATGGTTGCTATGTGACCCAAAACCTTCTAATAGGAAAGAGGTGTGTTCGAAGGGTGTGTTCGATTGAACAGGAGTAAATTTAATTACAACAAACAACCCGACAATCCCTCTAAATAATCCAAAACTACCGAGACGGATTTAGCAAACCCCAATCTAGGGCTTATAATAGTAGCACGTAGTGCTAAATGAATGATGAGAGGTTTCATGTGGATAAATTCAAGTGAACTAGAATACATCGAATTACCACAAACATCCAGACAATCCCTCTGAACCATCAAAACAACTTTATTTGGCACGGATTTCTCAATTTTGGGCTTAAAAGAGTAGCATACAGTGCTTTAAGGTGCGTTTCCTGGTATGAGTAATTGTATTTGTTGGAATACTTTGTAAAATTACCCAACTAAACCCAACAGTTCTTTTACTAGTGCGGATTTCCCACTAAATATTCGGTTTCTGTCTGTTGTCCCCGAGAATTCTTTTTGCCCAACAATAGACGCATTCCTTTGTATAAGAGTAACTTTGGTGTTTCGGATGTGCTCCATAGTCTCGGTATTTTATCTATCCCGATATATTCTGTGGTTTATCCTTCTATTTTCCTGGCCTGTTTTGCCTTTTACTGGTCCCATTTCTGCCTATCCCAACAGTCTATTTTGTCTTGGCCGTCTCTGTTTTTGCCTTTCCTGTGTATAACGAAGTCCTCTATGATCCTCAAACCCAAAATACAATCAAGCAGAGGTAGGTATTATTCGAACGACTCGACTCTTATCGAGCAAATAAGCTTTTAAGCAGTTACTGAAAAAATCATTGCTCGAACGACTCAAATCCCATTGAGCAAACGAGTATCGAAAGATCGATTTAATTACGACTCTTAATGCTCATCGGGGTATAGGAGGACACCTATGGCATGATGGTGTAGTACTATATATACCTGATGATAATTTAGCTCCTAGCATCTGCACAGTTCTAGACCTCTCCGTGATCTTCATATCTCCAACACCACTATTACTGATTTTCCCCAATATTGCCATTGGCTGTCCTATGATTAGCTTTTACAGTAGTCACCAAATCCTGTAGTCTTCTTCCACTCTTGCAGCCTTGTACCATTACTAGCACTAGCACAGACTTGCTAACCATCTCAGATTGTTCGAACGACCACGAATCCCATCGAACAAATGAGCCATAGAGTAATTGCCTGAACGAGTGACTCCACGTACGACTCTTTTGCTCGTCTAGGTATTGATGGATGGGAAGGATCTTGGGAACTAACAACGTGATATAATAAGCTTAGTTATTGAAATTGATATACAATCCCGCTCATAATATAGCCTTGGTTTTTGGAAGTGTTGTTAAACCCCTAATGAACCAATTTGCCATTGAATTATGATCTTTTGTCAGTTTAAAAAATGAAGGTTTGTTTTACTATAGCTTGTCTCAAGTTTTATCCTTCCACAATCTTTCAAAATTTCTCGATTGCCGTATTTGTCGCCACATCAACATATGACCATACATGTGTGGTTCTGTGTTTTTGCATGTGTAGCAGGGAGCAAATTGTCTCCCTTACATCTCGTCAACGTTTGATGTACGTTTTCTAGAGGTGCGAGGTTGAGGTGTTTTGGGAGCGGTTTGTTCCCTCCCAAGCACCTATGTGCGTGCCGGTATCGCGGGGGGGGGGGGGGGGGGCACTCCAATGCATAGTATTGGAGTGGCGCCCGTGATATTGGTCCGTTCATGGGTCTTGGTGTGGCAGCAATAATTTATGTTATATAAAACCTGATTTGTTTACCATCGCTGTGTACATTGTTGTAAAATATTTAGGTTTGTGTTACAATTTGGTCGAGGCTTTTTGCGGGTTTCCGTCCACGTTAAAAGAGAAAAAAAATACAAGGTAAAACACTATTTGCCTCACTTTCTCTCTCTTGACATGCCATTTTTACTGGAGTGAAACAATTCGCTCTGTTGTTCGCTAGCTCATTTGTGTAAAGTGACGAGCGCTCTGAAATTGGCAGTCAGAGGCCTATTGGCAGCTGGCTGGGAATTTTAGAGCTCCCTTCATTTTTAGGACGACTAAAATTGCTGTCTACTCATTTATGAAACGGCTCTCCTCCTTCCCACGTCAGACTGAATGGCATTTATAAACGATCAGATGTGTGTGGATTAAATAAAATTGTGGTTTAAACTCAGAGTTATTTTCTTTAAGAGATCTGAATCCGTGATATTAAAGAATAGTGGCACCCTAGACCCGCTACTCTTTTACACTGGGGGCTCGTCCGGGATCTCTTCAGTGTATGGAAATTAAAGAACCACATACTTTGAATTTTTGATCCATATGGATACATTTGTAGTGAAAGGAGCCGATTCGGGGCTGAGTTTTCCCCATATTAGAACGACCGATCTTCGCACTCCGCGTACTTCTGGTGTTCGGTTTTCCACTCCTGGAAGAACAACTTATGGACGGAAGCCTGTGCCTACCAACCTATTGGGTTTGGGGCAACCAATGTCCGCTATCAGTGAAGATCGTAGAGGAGAGGCAAGTGGGTGGAATATTTCCTCCCCAGGCAATCACCATACTACCAGTAAGGCCCAAGTACCCCAAGGTCATGAGAGGCATATGGAACCCCTTCCATCTGGGTACACTAGCACCCCTTCATTGTTTTCAATGACAGGAGCATATGGATACGCAAAGGAAGGACCATATAAGTACTATGGCTCAAAAGGTGGCGAACCTGAAACTAGGCCCACTAGGTTTGGTAATGTAAATATTGTAGATAATTTTAATTTGATTGATTTTGAGGAAAATCCACCACCACCGGAAGATAATTCCAGGGTACTTAGAGATTTGTTTCTTCAGAGTGGAGGGACAACGCATTTGAAGGACAAGAGTAATGTTAATAATCAGACGTTCTCTAATTCCCAGTTAATTGGAGATTGTTTTCAAGCAAATAATCCTTTTTCTCCTTCGTCATTGCAACTGCCACAGGAGACCCCTAAACGGGGCATAAATCCAAATGTAACTGCCATCACTAGTCCACAATCTATTGGCTTAGTTAAGTCCCGAAAGTTTAAAGAACCTGACAAGTTTGACGGAAAATCCATGGAGTGGAAGGATTATATACTTCACTTTGAGCAGGTAGCACTATGGAATTCCTGGACGTGGGCTGAAATGGCCCAGCAACTGATAATGTCCCTAAGAGGGACGGCTCAGAAAATGTTGGGAGATTTGAGCCCTGAGCAGTTACAAAATTATGACCTGCTTAAGGGTGTATTAGCTCAACGTTTTAACCCACCGGAAAGAGAGTCTGCCTTTAGGGTAGAGTTTAGATCCCGTAGGAGGCAATCACGGGAGTCTTTGGCTGACTACGGGTTTGCTCTTAGGAGACTTTGTTCTATGGCATATCCTCAGTTGCCGTTCAGCTCCAGAGAAATGTATGTGATAGATAGATTCATTGATGGGTTGGATTCTCATGAGTTAAAGAAACATATTCAATTCGACCACCCAACTACTTTGGAAATTGCCCTCAGTTATGCTGAGGAGTTTGAAGCTTTTGTGGGTAATCCTGCTCAATTTCCAAATTCGGGTAATTTAGGTAATATTGCTCAGGGTAAATTGTTTGCTGTTGATTTGAATTCCCATAGTGACAATGTTTCTGTGGCTGAAGGTGCTGAAAGTGCCGAGTCTATTAATTACAAGCAATCAACCAGTGAAAGAGTCAAGGTCCCCAAAACAAAGAGTTCAAGGTCACAATCAAAGCCATCTAAGTGTTGTTTTTTTTGCAATAAGCCTGACCACTTTATTCGTAATTGCCCTGAAATTCAAAATCTGCGGGACTTGAAAAAGCAGTTGACTAACGACCAGGAAAACTACACAAGACTGAGGTTGAGGCCGGAAGCTCAGTCGAAGTGAAACATACTAATCGGTCATACAAAATAAAGGCATTTTTTGAGTCCTCATGTCTCTTTGTAAACTGTATGATGCAAGGTGTGTCCACGGAAATGCTTGTAGATACAGGGGCCCCATGTAGTATTCTTTCTTTTGAATTATTTTCCTCTTTGAGATCTGTTGAATTAAGGACTAGTGACGTGTCTGTTAGCTATGCTACTGCAGATGGGACACCCTTAGAGGTCAAAGGGGAGGTTGAGGTCAATATTATCATAGGTGGATCAGTTGTTGAACAACATTTTTTGGTTGCTAACATTCAAGGTGTTGCTGGCATTCTAGGGATGGACTTTTTGCTACAAACAGGGTCAGATATTTCACTTTCTAGACAGGTGTTATGTGCAAAGGGTTTCAAGGCGAAATTGTTTCAAAGAAGAAGCAAACGCTGTTCTTACCTAGCACTCAGAAAATGTGTTACCATTCCGCCAAATTCAGAGAGGTTTGTTGAGGGTTTTCTAGAAAATTGTAGTTCATTGCCTTCCAATGTCATGCTTGATCCCTATAATTACATGCTTAGGAAAGGTTGTTGTATTCCCAAGACGGTTTATACAACAGAAAGGTGTCACCAGATAGTACAAATAATGAACATAACTGATCAACCCATTAGGCTTAAGAAGCGACTGTGTGTGGGTCAAGTCGTCCCCGTAGCTATTGCAAATGATCAAAATTTTTCGAAAACTGTTGTTCAAGAGGCTTCTGATTCGATCACTGTACAGCATAATACTGACACCCAAAGTCAATGTGGTGATTCCCAAACTTGTGCCAGTAAAACTGTTTTGAAGTTGCCTGAGCATTTGCAATCTTTGATTGACGGTTGCTCTGACAAATTGTCTGTTTTGCAGGTACAGGAAATTGCTAAGCTGGTTTTGGAATTTCAGGATATATTTTTGGGTACTGATGGAAAACTGGGAAGAACTAGCCTGGCTAGGCATGTAATTGACACGGGAGACGGTAAACCCATTAAACAGCCATGCAGGCGTCTTCCTTTTCATAAAATTCCACAATTCGAATCTGAAATGGATAAAATGATTAAAGAAGACATCGTGGAACCCAGTGACAGTCCTTGGGCCTCACCAATTTTACTTGTCACCAAGCCTGATGGCAGTATCCGGTTTTGTGTCGACTATAGGAAAGTTAATGCTGTTACTATAAAAGACGCCTACCCTTTGCCCAAAATACAGGAATGTTTGGATTCACTTGCGGGCTCTGTGTGGTTTTCTACCGTTGATATGGCTAGTGGGTATTGGCAAATAGAGATCAAAGAGTCAGATAGACCTAAAACTGCATTTATAACGCCACGGGGCCTTCACCAATTTAAGGTTTTACCCTATGGGTTATGCAATGCAGTGGCCGTGTTTGAGCGCCTCATGGAAGTAGTACTCTCAGGAATGCAGTGGAAACGTTGTTTGTGCTACATCGATGACGTTATTATTTTGGTTCAAATTTTGAGGTTGCATTTGAAAACTTGAGAGAGGTATTTAAAAGGTTTCGTCAATCTGGTCTCAAGCTGAAGCCTAAGAAATGCCAATTGTATCAGGAGAATGTTTCTTTTCTGGGTCACCTAGTTACACCGGAAGGAGTAAAGTGTGATCCCAAGAAAATTGAGGCAGTGGTTAATTGGCCCAGACCTACAAATGTGCATGAGATTAGGAGTTTTGTTGGGTTTGCCAGCTACTATCGACAGTATTGTCCCAATTTTAGTGACTTAGCCAGCCCTTTGATTAAGTTGACGAGGAAGAATGTCCGGTTTAAATGGGATTCAAGGTGTGAGATGTCATTCAATAGCTTAAAAAGGGTGCTTACTTCATCCACAGTGCTTTCATATCCCCGCCGGGAGGGGGAATTTATTTTGGACACCGATGCAAGTTTGGAGGGTATAGGGGCTGTTTTATCTCAGATGCAGGAGGGACAAGAACGGGTGATATCGTACGCCAGTAAATCTTTGAATAGACAACAGCGAAATTATTGTGCCACCTACCGTGAACTGCTTGCTGTCACCAAGTTTGTATAACATTTTAAGCATTTCCTGTTAGGTAAACACTTTTTGATAAGAACAGATCATGCTTCATTGATTTGGTTAAAAAATTTCAGGGGTGCTGAAGGAATGGTCGCTAGGTGGATTTCAGTCCTTGAAGCATTTGACTTCCGCATAGAACATAGAAGAGGCACACATCACAAAAACGCGGATGGTTTGTCTAGACGCCCATATCGCTTGTGTAAGAGAAATGATTGTCCCTGTGGTTGTAATCCTGGTTCTGTTTGGTCTAGTTCCACTGGTGTGCAGAATGAGAACTTTCAAAGACCTGCTGATTCTATTGCATTGAAAACACAGGGAAAACTCAAACCAGAGAAGCATATTACTGAAATTAGTCCCAAGACTTCTGAGTCTGCTTCTAGGTTGGGAACGCCCGTCTCACAAATTGATAAACCAGGCTTTGCTCTGATAGATTCTACCCATACATACCCCGGAGTTATGAGTATGGCACAGCATGGCCCTGATTGTAGTGATGACCTTGACAGTACTCTTAGTAATTGTGAAGAAAGTGTTGAGGATCTGGTCAATTGGTTTCAAATATTTGACAAGGCTGACCTTTCAATGATGCAACAGTCAGATGGAATAGTGGGCCCCATATTGGAAATGAAAAGTACATTGTCAGTCAAACCAGGCAGGAAAGATGTTGCTCACTTGTCGTATGAATCTAAGTGTTTGTGGTCTCGTTGGTCTTCTTTGGAAGTAAAAGACGGCATTCTTTATTTAGTAGAGGATAAAAAAAGTTACTTTGTCGTCCCGAATCAGCTTCAGGATGACCTGTTCACTCAGCTCCACTGTAATCAGATAGCTGGACACTTGGGTAGGGATCGAACTTACCAAGCTATGCGGTCCAGATGTTTTTGGCCTGGGATGTTTTCTGACATATCTCGATGGTGTACCCAGTGTGATAAGTGTGCTCAATCTAAACCCGGTCCCGGTAAGGGTAAATCATCTTTGGTTCAGGACTATGTCGGTGCACCGTTGGACAGAATTGCTATTGATATCATGGGCCCTCTTCCCATTTCTCATAACGGAAACGAGTACATAATGGTTGTTTGTGACTATTTTTCCAAATGGACTGAGGTGTATGCTTTACAGAACCACACAGCTGAAACAGTTGCAAAGAAGCTTGTAACGGAATTTTTTGTTAGGTATGGGATACCAAAACAGATCCATACTGACCAGGGGGCCGAATTTACGTCTAAATTGTTCATGTGTTTGTGTGAGATTTTGGAAATACATAAAACCCGAACTACACCATATCGACCACAGTCGGATGGTTTAGTTGAACGGTTTAACCGGACTCTCAGACAAATTTTGAAGCCTTTTGTTGAAGATGTTCAGCGGGATTGGGACGAAAAGTTGCCATTTGTTTTAATGGCGTATAGGGCCACAATTCATAACAGTACCCAGTGCAGTCCAAATTTATTAATGTTTGGCAGGGAAGTTAATTACCCTATCGACTTTTTGTTGGGCAACTGTGAGTTTGGGTCCAGGTGCGAGATTTCGTTTGTACGTGATCTTCAGATTAAATTGAGGGGTAGTTTTCAATATGCTTGGGAGTGTTTGGGAGACGCGGCCCAACGTCAAAAACGAAATTACGACAGGGGATTAAAATCAAGATCTTTCCAGGATGGTGATATTGTTTGGAGGTATTATCCGCCTCATGCCAACAAAAAGTTAGCTATGCCTTGGGTTGGACCCTATAGGGTGATTAAAACCCTTGATTCAGTAACATGTCGAATCAAACACCTAGCAAGTGGGAAAGAATTATTTGTCCATATTGACCATCTAAAACCCTATGAGGGAATATCGTTTAACGATAATTTAGATTGCCAGACTGAAGGTATAGATGAAGTTGATGTCCCCGAGTGTGAATTTATTGACACAGAGTCGTTGGGCACTCCCTCTGGTGACCGGGATTCTGATGGATTTGTATTGGTCGAGCCCCCTTCTCCTATCCCGACTCGTACTCGTCTGGGACGGGTTGTAAAACCGCCGAACCGTATGGACCTGTAGAAGTGTGCATCTTGGGAGAATGATTCTTGAACAATGATCTACATGGAAATTGGAAGGGATAACTCTGGGTGTGCGAGATCGCTTCTGGTTTGGTAGTTTTTGTGGAAGCGTCTATGAGATTGCATGTGCTGAAATTTAAAAAAAAAATAAATTCAGAAATTATTTTTAGTCACTGTATGGAACTGTTCCGTTTTATCGCTGAATGCCATCAGGCATTCTGCGGTACAGCGAAATATGTTTTATACCTTGTGAACCATTTTTATTGGTGGTGGATACTGAGAGTTATTAGTAAATTTCAGCAAATAGTCAGATTATTTCTTTTGATGTTTCCATTTATACCGGCGAGCCAGTGAGTTTCTCTTGCATTTGGGTTTATCTGAATTGTTGTTCCAATTTCCATGTGGTGAGTTTGTATATTGTACTTATTTTGTTTTTGTTCTCTATACTTGCAGAATGAATAGAGATGTATTACAACTGATGGTCCCCGATGGGGAGCTAGAAGAGATCGATATGGATCTCATTCCTGTTGTAGATGATGAGGAGACAACTCCTGGGTTTTTGTCCAGACCAATATGGCCTGATGAGCCTTCTCCGTGCCCTATACAGACTTGTGACAGAGAACATTTCTATGATAACTTTGGGACTTTTTATAGTCATTGGAAAAAGCGGCATATTGCCACTATCCAGCTCACAAAATGTGTTTGTGGGAAGAAATTCACCAAGAGAAATAGTTATCATGAACATTTGAAAACTAAGCACAAGGTTACGACTGATATGGCGAGAAGAGTCGGCTTATACCAGAATCATGTGAGAGTTTCCAATGACAAGTTCATTTCACCCGGTGACGTCGTTTGTCCGAGGAGATTAACGAGACATGAGATTAACGCCCAGGAAGAGCGTACACGGCAAGCGGGAGAAAGAAGACAGGTGCGAGATGAAGGGATCCAGTGGCGTGTGACCCACAACAACGTTCCTCGGGACCATTCAGCTGAGTTTGTGGAAGGACAGTGTATTGTAGTACCCAAGAAACATTGGTTGAACTGAATTGGTTAGGGAATAAAAGTTAATTCAGTCTGAGGTGGGGGGAGTGTAGCAGGGAGCAAATTGTCTCCCTTACATCTCGTCAACGTTTGATGTACGTTTTCTAGAGGTGCGAGGTTGAGGTGTTTTGGGAGCGGTTTGTTCCCTCCCAAGCACCTATGTGCGTGCCGGTATCGCGGGGGGGGGGGGGGGGGCACTCCAATGCATAGTATTGGAGTGGCGCCCGTGATATTGGTCCGTTCATGGGTCTTGGTGTGGCAGCAATAATTTATGTTATATAAAACCTGATTTGTTTACCATCGCTGTGTACATTGTTGTAAAATATTTAGGTTTGTGTTACAATTTGGTCGAGGCTTTTTGCGGGTTTCCGTCCACGTTAAAAGAGAAAAAAAATACAAGGTAAAACACTATTTGCCTCACTTTCTCTCTCTTGACATGCCATTTTTACTGGAGTGAAACAATTCGCTCTGTTGTTCGCTAGCTCATTTGTGTAAAGTGACGAGCGCTCTGAAATTGGCAGTCAGAGGCCTATTGGCAGCTGGCTGGGAATTTTAGAGCTCCCTTCATTTTTAGGACGACTAAAATTGCTGTCTACTCATTTATGAAACGGCTCTCCTCCTTCCCACGTCAGACTGAATGGCATTTATAAACGATCAGATGTGTGTGGATTAAATAAAATAGTGGTTTAAACTCAGAGTTATTTTCTTTAAGAGATCTGAATCCGTGATATTAAAGAATAGTGGCACCCTAGACCCGCTACTCCTTTACACATGTCGCTGTACAACACGTTTTGGCAAATTGTTATATTTCACATAACCGCTGCTATTTCTGCGATATACACCATATCTTTCCTGAAAAATCTTGCTTGGGGCCTGCAATATTTACCGAAATTAACAATATTGGGTGTGCACCATTACGTGTCACGTATTTTCATATTAGAGTCTACGTTAAAAGAATAAAAACAAGTTTAAAATTTATTAAAAAGGTTGATTTCTTTCAAAAATGAGATTATTTTATGCGGGCACGTGTGGTAAAATAAATCCCGTAGAGATTGAACTGTAAAAAATTGCTCTCTAACAAGATTAAAATCAGAACAATTTAAGAGAACGTGCTCCACTGACAACACCTGCTGACATGGAACACATTCTGGTCGCATATTACCCTCTAACAGAAAGGAATGTGTAAGTCGTGTGTGACCAATATGACACCGTGTCAAAATAACATGATCTTTTCTACAAAGGTTACTGGATGGGTAGTGATCAGAAATAGTTGGTCGGAAGCGATGGAGCTTGTTATTAGTTGCCCCATCCCATTCCGCCTGCCACATAGATTTGATGTAACTACTAATATGAGGCTTAAAATCACTGAAAGGGATCTTAAAATCAGTGAGAGGCTTTGTTAAAGCCTGTTTTGCTGCACTGTCTGCTTTGGTGTTACCAGCGATACGTACATGACCGGGTAACCAGCAAAACACGATATCATATTGGTCAGACATGAGAGTTGTTAACTTCTCACGAAGTTCCAAAATGAGAGGGTTCTTAAACTTGGGGTTGAGTAAAGCAAGTAAAGAGGAAAGAGAGTCGGAGAAGATGATCGACTTTCTTTCCTGTGCATTCTCGGTGTGCTCAAGTGCGAGTTGAATAGCTTTAACTTCAGCTGTGAAAATAGAACTCTGATTCGGTATTCTGGTTGAGGTGACAAGATCACCAGTAACAGCAGCTGATGATACTTTGTCACCATCCTTAGATCCATCCGTATAGATCCTTGTATATGTACTATACTTGGACTTTATGTCGGCATATTTTTGTTTGCACTGCAAGGAATTGGTATCAGATTTTTTGGTAGAAGCAAGGTCCAAAATAACTGTAGGTTTTTTAAGATGCCAAGGAGGAATATGTGATTTACGGTTTTCTTTTATAGAATCAGAATCAATTTTGGCAGACTCCATGTGGGGTTTGATTCTAATTCCCAAATGGAGGAATGTGTTTCTGGTGGCGGTTATAAAATCCAACATTTTGAGGGTCTGAAACACAATTATAAGCAGGATTTGAAGGATTGGCCAAAAGTTTAGACACATATTGGAGAGACAATTTAATTCGGCGCTTCTCAAGAGAAGGCTCATCTGCTTCAACAAGCATCGAGTCTATTGGGGATGTTCGAAAAGCCCCTAGACTAATTCTAATACCACTATTATGAATTGCATCAAGTGGTTTGAGATATGATTTCCTTGCAGAACCGTAAACTACACAACCGTAATCTAATTTTGACCGAACAAGTGATCTATACAGATGGAGGAAAGTTTTTTGGTCAGCACCCCAATCGGCACTACCAACAACTTTCAGCAGGTTCAGAGCTTTCTTACATTTAACTTTTAGTTGTTCTATGTGGGAAGTGAAATTCAGTTTGTTGTCAAATAACAAACCTAAGAATTTCACTTCGTTAACAACTTCAATAGGACTCCCATCAATTTTTAACTCCGGATCGAGGTGATCTCTCCGAAACTTACAAAAATGAACACAATTCGTTTTTGACTTGGAAAATTTAAAACCATTTTCTGTGGCCCATTTTTGAATCCTATTCAAACACAGCTGAAGTTTGCGCTCGATAGCATTCATATTTTTACTGCTATAACAGATTAAAAAATCATCGACATACAATGAAGAATCTACCATATTCTCAAATGCATCGATGATACTATTAATTTTAACTGAAAACAGGGTAACGGATAAAATACTACCCTGAGGAACCCCCAATTCCTGCTCGTGAGGATCAGATAACGTTGACCCAACACGAACCTGAAACTGGCAGTCCTTTAAAAAGTTTTCAATAAAAAGAGGCATACGCCCTCTCAACCCCATGTTAAAAAGATCTTTTAAAATCCCATACGTCCACGTTGTATCATATGCGTTCTCTAGATCAAAGAAGATGGCGACCACATGTTATTTTCTAGCAAAGGCATTTCTAATAAACGTTTCAGGTCTGACCAAATGATCCACAGTACTTCTCTGGTTTCTGAAACCACACTGAGCATCCGCAAGCAGATTGTTCGATTCCAGAAACCATACATGTCGGTCATTGATCATCCTCTCCATGGTTTTACACAGACAACTGGTTAAGGCAATAGGTCTATAATTACTAGGGTTGCTGTGACCTTTATCAGGCTTAGGAATTGGAATTATAGTTGCTTTACGCCTGGCCAGTCACCCAAATGCCATTAAAAATTGATAATAAAACTTCTAGTGATGTTTGTGGCAGGTGTTTTAAAAGTTTGTAATGTATGTCATTGGGACCAGTGGCTGTATCCTTTGCTCTATGCAAAGAGTTACGTAACTCCTCCATAGAGAAAGGTTCATTGTAATCCTCTAAATTGTTGGAGGCAAATTTGATCTTTTGTTTTTCTTGTTGTTTTTAAATTTTTAGAAATTCAGGATTACAATTTTCAGACGACGAGTGCTTCGAAAATGTGGAGGCCAAAGTGTTTGAAATCTCTGTTTTAGATGTAATTAAGGTGTTGTTTTCCTTCAGGTGTTGTACAGTTGGTTTTGTTTCTTTTCCTTTAATCTTTTTAATCATTTTCCAAATTTTAGTGATGGGAGTGTTTTGGTTAATCTTAGAAACGTAAGATTCCCAAGAACTTTTCTTTTTTTGTTTTAAAAGTCGTCTTGTTTTAGCCCGATTTTTACGAAGTTTTCCTAAATTATATGTGGTTGGTGACTTGTTAAATTCCCTTTCAGCTTTCTTACGATCCTTTATAGCCTTTTTACATTCATTATCAAACCATGGTTTGGTGAAACGTTTTGGATTTCCCGAGGTTTTAGGGATGACTGTGTTTGCAATGTCAAGCAGCTCGTTAGTAAAATGTTCTATTTGGTCAGCACTCTCTTGAAATTTTTCCCGTGTGAGTCGTCCAGAACAAAGCGATGAAAAGGTGTCCCAGTCAGCCTTTTTAAAGTTCCACTGGGACACTCTCTCATCGTCCGCCGGAACTACACTCTCCAACACAATTGGAAAGTGATCACTCCCGCATAAGTCATCTTCTACCTTCCAAGAAAAATCGAGAAAGATAGAAGGGCATGCTATTGAAAGATCAATTGATGTATACGAACCAGATGCGGGGTGCAGATAAGTGTCTGAACCATCATTAAACAAACACAGATCATATTTTGTAATGAGTTTTACCTTTTTACGTTTTCTTGACTGCAGGTAGCTCCCCAAAGAGGGCTATGTGCATTAAAATCACCCAACAAAATGTATGGAGTTGGGAGCTGTTGGACCAGTAGCTCAAGATCATTCAGTTGCAGGGTTTTACTTGGTGAAATGTAAATTGAAAAAGTGTAACTGTTTTGTCTAAAGTTATGCGTACCGCCACAGCCTGTAAATTTGTATTCAAAGGTACAGAACTGTGAATGATATCGGCTCTAACCAAAACAGATGTTCCACGAATATGAAGGTCATTATCATCCGCCCAGGCATTATACGGTGTATAATGCTTAAAGGCTGAATGATCTTGAGCCTCGGGTTTCTTGCAGGCAAAAGGCTGCAGGTTGATATTTTTGGGTTAGAAGACAAAGTTCATTAAAATTTGCCCTAAAACCTCGACAATTCCACTGTATAATATTTTGCTTATGTGTATTATCCATGTTTGAGTGGTGATTTGGATGGTGGACGTATGGGCGAAATTGCCCCAGTGCCTTTCTTAGGTGATGCTTTTCTTGGAGACATATTCTGAGATGGTGAACGTAGTTGTTCGAACATTTCATCGATGCCATCACCGAGGTCCATCAGCTCAAAGCCCTGAAATTTGTTTCGGGTAACAGGATCTTGAAGGATTTTGGGAGTTCTGTTTGACAATTGTTTGTTATTTTCTTTCTTTTTTCCATTTTTTCTTGTTTTTGCCTCTGACTCTGGGTGAGATTTTGCTGTTGCGATTTTTGTGTTTGTTGTGGCTTAGGTTTTGTGTTGTCTTTCTTGTATTGCTGGATTGAATTATTGTTTTCATTTTTTGTCTCCTCTGGTTTAGATTTTTGTTGTTCTTGCTGGGTTTTGCGTTGTGCTTTGGGTGTGTCCAGAGTAATAATAGATTGTTGTATCTGTTCCTGTTTCTGTTTCGTTTTTGTCTCAATTATTGCTGCAGTAAATGACGTAGTTTGCGTTGACTTTGGTGAAATTTGGTCGGAATGTTCTATTGTAAAGGCTTGTAACAGTGATGGAATTGTGCTCTCGAGCCATGTCCAAGGTGTCTGGCACTCTACTGATTTTGTGGATATTTTGTTCTTTAATGTATTGGCATATGATTGTGTTGTGTTATTCATGCCAGGCATGGATGATATTATGTCTCTGGCCTCTTTGAAACTTATTTGTTTTTCACACTTTATTTTTTGAATTAGTTTTTCTTTTTTCCAGACAGGGCAATCTTTAGATGATGACATATGATTGCCCTGGCAGTTGATGCACTTGAAAGTTTCGCTGGTGCATGGCTCATCATGTTGTTGACCGCATCGATGACAAATTGCCTGGCCTCGACAAGCATCTTTATTATGGCCAAACTTTTGACATCTGAAACATCTAAGTGGATTCGGGATGAACAGGTCCACTCGGACGTTCAGGTAGCCAATTTTAACTGACTTCGGTGGTTGAGGGGTGTTGAACGTAAAAATATAAGTTTTTGTTTTGATTTGTCTGCCATCTTTCAATTCTTTTTACCCCGATAACTCCCTGAGATTTCATTTCTTCTTCAATATATCGTCCTTCCATATCTGCTAGCTCACGAGTTCTTATGACACCTCTGCTGTTATTGAGGGTCTTGTGAGCACTAGCATGCACTTCTATATCATGTAATTTTTTAATTTTTAACAATGCCACCGACTGAATATCACGAGCACATTCCACAAGAAGACCACCTGTTCTTAATTTTTTCACATCTTTTACTGTACCTGCAATACTTTGAATAGTTTTTTGTAATAAAAAAGGATTTAATTTAGTGACTGGAGTATTTTCATTTGTTGAATAAATAGTGATAAATTTCGGCCAAGATGTATTGTTAGTGTCAATAAAATTTTCAGAGTCAGAGTTAGAAGTACTGTCAATGTTTGCTATTTCATGCCGTCGTTTTATTTTTTGTGGAGGTTGAGCCATGGTGATATAGTGTTAAAATTCTTCACTTCATGCCTCCCACCCTTACTTCGAGCCCAACTTAGGGGGTATGTTCCTGCCTAACAAGAGGTGGTAACAAAACCAGAAGTACATGAAGAGTATACTCCTCCACCGTTGATGCAGACGCATACCGCTGGAGGATCGACCCGTCGAATATTTATGAGAAGTGCCAGGTCGTCGTGGCCATTCAACCAATCATTTCATTAAAAACCAGTACAACAAAAACTACTTCTGACAACCGACGCAGACAATGCAACAAAACAGAAGATGTTAAAAGGTATCAAAATCATTAAAAGTCAGTTTGGGTAGTAATGATAAAACAAAACTAAAAGAAATGACTGATTGAATGACCACCAAATGCCCCCCGACGTGACACCCGATATTTTTGGGGTTGGGGGCTCCCGATTGGTCAGAACGGGCCATCCGACCATCCGTCTACTCCCGAAATTGGGGTCAAAGCAGTGTGTTGAACATTATCTCCGAAATGGAGACCAGGGCTCCATCTCGGAGACTGCCCTAACCGGGGCCCAGAGTCCTCAACTACCAGGATTCCTTCTTCCGGGGCCTTCGGAACGCACCTCACGGGAGAACAAGGTGCCTGCCAGATGGTATTAGCAGGGTTGATCATTTTGGTCCGGGGCTGCGTATTCGTGTATTTCGCAGCGAACCAGCACAATTGAGCAAACCTGCCAATTAAAAATTAGCAAACCTGCCCATTTGAGCAGGCCGTCCTCTATCCGCCACCTGAGCACCCGCCTAGTAGGGGATGATCAAACCCCCCTAGGGTTGAAACATTTGCCAGCACCATTTCCCAGTAATGCATGTATTGGATGACAAGCTTTCGTATTATAATAATCATTGGTTTTTGTAGCAAAAGTGTCAAGCTGTTTCGCAAGGACTTTGTGAGAATAAAAAAGCATATCCGCAAATATGGCATTTTAACCCTTTTTTGTTCCAATATGCCCCAGTCTCCCCTATATTGTTCTGATGATCCACCACGGACAATTCATTTTACTGTGACTTGAAGGGTTTGTATTAAGTAATTATATAGTTCACTCATATACTGTCGTCTGCTTTCACAAAAAGGCGCCCTCGTCAAATACCAAGTAATGTGCACTTGGGGCAAAACGGGACAAGCAGTTTGGGGCAAAACGGGCCATGTCCCGTTATGCCCCGTACATAGTTTGAAGGGGGTATCTTAATTTTAGTGATGCGAATGGAGAACACCGAGACTTATGTTTAAATTTGTGTGTCCGCGCGAGGGTGTGTATGTGTGTGGGCGGGTGGGGGTGGGGGGGGGGGGGTAAACTTGTGACGCAAACTCAGATTCAGTATCTGTGAATGATTGAGCTATTGAATGTCAGAACAACTGTAATGTAAAACTTTAATAACTTATTTAAATTAGAAAATAGATGCGTCTTGGGAAGAAAATGAGATTCACTGAATAACGAAGCTCTCCGAGCCCCCTCCCCCCTCTCCGTGGGTCGATCCGGAGCGCAACGACATGCCACACAATATTTTTGGTATCTCAAAATCAGTCCCACAAAAATTAATAAATCACACTATTGTCGCTTAAACTGTTTAATCGACATTATTTTGCAATGCTGTCGGTGTGTGTGTGGGGGGGGGGGGGGGGGGCAGGGGGGGGGTAGCCGTAAAATATACACTATATTAATATAAATACCAATTTCGATGCCACGTCCACTAAAATGAGAACAGAAAAATAACTTTCAAAGCAAATAAAACCTATATCTTACAACCATCATGTTCTTAAGTGACCACTAAAGACATGACGATGCCCCAAATTCTTTTATCAGTGAAATAATGTGAAAAAGTGGATTTGAAAAAATGGTTCGGCCTCGGTGCGCCCCACCTCCTAGGGCCTGCAAAATTTTCCCCGAACCCTCCTCTGCTGCTGTGACAAATTTCTGTCGGCTACTTCGTGGTTTTGAATCGTTGACGCTTCCCACCTCTCAATTTCGAATAGTTAGTTCTATTATCTGTAGTATGCCTACATAACAGATGTATGTTACATGTTGGCTACTTTTCTTTTTACCTTCAGGAAAAAGTCTGCAGGCCAACGAGATGGTTAGAGAATACAAAAGAAAAACAAACCGAGCCACCTGGTCAGAGGAAGCTTTGGTCAAAGCTATGGATGCTGTGAAAAATAAAAATACCGGTATAAGAAAAGCCGCTGCTGAATTTGAAATTCCTAAATCAACATTGATGCGCCATATAAAAGGGGAAGTTAAAAATCCAGGAAAAAATCAGCTTGGTCGGTTCAGACATGTACTTGACGATTATGAGGGGGAACTTGTCGAATACTGCATAACAATGCAGAAGATGTTTTTTTGTTTGACCATAGAAACCTTGCGTTCCTTAGCATATGAACTTGCGATCAAAAACAATGTTCACAGCCGTTTTAATATAGAAAAATGACGAGCTGGAAAGGATTGGGTTTACGGTTTTTTGAAACGTCATGTGAAACTTTCTATTCGAAAACCTGAACAAACAAGCATAGCACGGGCTGCAGGGTTCAATCGAACAGAAGTGACCCGATTTTTTGACTTACTAAAATCAGTGCTAGAAAAAGACAATATAACTCCTGATAGAATATATAATGTAGATGAAACTGGGCTAACAACTGTACAAAAGCCCAGCAATATTATTACCCTCAAAGGCATGAAGCAGGTTGGTCGTATTACCAGTGTGAAAGAGGCAGGACAACAACCGCAGTTTGTGCCATGAGTGCATGTGGGGTCTTTGTACCACCTGTACTAATCTTCGCTAGAAAGAGAATGACAGAAATATTCATGCGATATGCACCCGTCGGTTCTATAGGGTTCGCAACTAAATCTGGCTGGATTGACCAAGAAGTTTTCCTGAAATGGTTGGAGCACTTCCAATCTTTTGTGAAAGCTACCCCTGAGAAAAGAATTATACTAATACTCGACAACCACAAGAGTCATATAACACTGCAGGCAATAGATTTTGCTCGGGCAAATGGGATTGAAATGTTGTCTCTTCCTTCACACACATCACACCGAACCCAGCCCCTTGATAGAACCTTTTACGGTCCACTCAAATTTTTTTACAACCAAGAGGTCGACAAATTCATGACATCCAATCCAGGAAAACGTGTCACAGATTACGATGTTCCCCGTTTGTTCAGCATGGCATATATGGGTGCAGCTTCTGTAGAGAAGGCGGTAAGTGGGTTTCGTGCAACCGGAATTTTTCCCTTCAATCCGGATGTCTTCGGGGACGATGATTTCGCTCCAGCAGATGTGCACTGCCCTGCTGCAAAGCCAAATGATGAGACTGAAAAACAGATTTCTGGGCCATTAACCAATGTACCCTCAGTTTCACCAGAAAGCGTTCTTTGTATTGAGTCAGTTGAAGAAGTCGAACAGGGGCCTTTACTTCCAGAATGCGAACTGACAACAGCGAATTCGAAAACTGGACTGGACGAAGTCACAACTGTAGACAACAGTTTGAATGGAGAAGGGGCAGGTCTGTTTTTAAACTGCCACTTTCCGTGGTATCTTCTACAAAATACTCGGTATATGACATTTCACCTCTTCCTAAGGCTCGTGAAGTTTCTGCAAGGAAACGACGTGCCCAAAAGTCAGAATTGATCACCAGTTCACCATTTCAAAAGTTAATTTCTGAAAAACTGGCCAAAAAAACTGTACCGGGAGGGAAAAAGTCGAAGCCAAAAAACATACAAAAGAGACCTTCAAAAACTGTAAAAAGGGCCACTACAAACAACGTTGGAGGAAAGAATTCACTAGCAAAGGCAGCTTCATCATCAACACCTGAAAAAACGTATTTGTGCATTTACTGCCAGGAGATGTACACAGATCCTCCGAAAGAGGACTGGATTGAATGTTGTACTTGCAAAGAGTGGTGTCACGAGAAATGTTCCGATTATAGCTCTGGGGATTTTGTGTGTGACTTATGCCGAAAATAAACTCAGCTGCTTACTAAGTTACATGCACTCTTGGAAAGGATCTACTGATTTTGGAACTCCTGAAGTGTTGGAAAGTGTTTTCTTTCTTTTACCCAAATTAAATATCGTTCAGTGTTAATTGGGTTCTGGTTGTGTTGGCAGGGTTGTCATTTTCCCCAAAGTAGTATGTGTATGGTGGTGGTAAGGGTGGGTTGGGTGGGGTGTTGAGCCTGTGCGTCTGACGATGAGTGTGGGGTGGGGGTGGGGGGGGGACTCCGATGGCCTGGCTCATATTTCAGACATTGAACCTAGTGGCATAGAAAGCATTTGAATGTTTGGGGGGTGCACACATTTCTGAATGTTGGGGGGGGGGCACATTTCTTATTATTGAATGATATGGCTGGGCAGGAGATGTCGAAGGCATCTGACACGAGCGCTGAAGGTGAGAAGTGAATGGGGTGGGGGGGGGGGGGTCATATCCAGAAATTATTTTAAACAGAGGTATCAAATGGGGCATTCTGGTGGCTTTTGGGATGAAAATCTTATTGTTTTCTTCAAGAGAAAAAGTCGATTTTTTAACAGGATGATGTTGGAATTTTTTAAAGATGCTGGCACTTCTTTCCCGTGAATTATGCAAATGCTGCATACTAGTGGTACGGGATTTGCGAAATTTACGCAAAGGAAATGTCGTATCCGCTGGAACAGATGCCTGATCATGCCTCTATAGGTCATGAATACGTCATGGAAACCACAACCAATAAACTGAATTTGTCTTGGTACTGCATACACACCAGTGTAAGTTACACTGGTGTGCATGCAGTACCAAGACAAATTCGACAGTGTTGGCTGGTTCTACAGGCAGACAACACTGGTGCAAAACCACAGACATGTTGGACAGTAGGAGAGTTCACCACGAGGCCTATTATTTTCACCCAAACACGGAAAAAACTCGGGGGGGGGGCACGTGTCCCCAGTGGCCCCACCACCCCCACGGTTCCTACGCCCCTGCCTGTTCGACGTTTTGTCAGGACTTCGTGTGCTCTGCTTGACATTACGAAAGGGCTCACTTCACTAGAGAAGAGCGAGCCCAGTTAGTAGGTTCAAATGAAATCTGAGTTCGGTCTTCAGTGTTTATAAAACTCACACCTAGTATATAAGTACCGCTAGTTTTTGTTGTTACATACATGGATATTTTACCGACGTTTCGTTAATTTGAAATATTTGCATTATCTCAAAAAAAAATAAACTCAATGGATAACATTTCTTAACAAATGTGTGGGAAAAAAGTTCGCAGATGTGCCCACATGTACCCCCACCCTGTACATCGCGTATTTGGATGTTTTCGATAGATCCTTGAGCACCATTATAGTCTATTTAAGAATCTATCGGAAACATCTGATATTAGCGATAATAGTGTAGTGGGGGAAACTCCATCAGTACATGGACTTGTTAGAAATACGACCGAAGCAACGAGTACGCGTGTGAAGAACAACTGGTTGCTATAGCTGATCCCGTAGTGAATTGAACAGAGATCCACGAACAGGGCCTGCGCCAGTCTGTTTTGTGCACTAGGCAAGGCCATGTTCTTGCACCCCCCCCCCCCCCCCCAACTGGCAATTTTCATATTTTTGTCGGGCAAGCTTGACTGGGTTCCTTGTGCAGTCTTGTCTCCATTAGGAAATTTTTTGCCAGTTACTGTTGTCCGAACCTGGACCCAAAGTCCGTAATATAATAATTGATGTGGTACGGCCCACAGGATGCATCACACCAGAAAAGTATATTACTGACTTCACACTGTGCCCAAGTTTGGACTAACGCCCCATAAGATTAAAAGGCCGTCTAATGGCTATCGACATACAGGTGTAACAGAGTTCATTCTAGCTGATTCCAGACAAAAACTGTCCGCTAGCCTCCACCTCCTCCTATACATTCACACTCACCCAAGCTCCACTTGTCTCAATAATGCCTGCAGCATCACTTTTCGGGCAAAATTTTCCAGCCCCATCCCAAAACTTTGACCTATTTTTTTCTTCTTGAAACAACTACATGTAATCTTTATAAAGTTGTGACACTTAAAGGCCAGTACTGTGCCCCTTTGAGATCTGCACCCTAAGTGGCTGTCTAGCTGGCCTAATGGTAGCACCGGCCCTGTCCACGGAACAAATTATTGCCAACAGAAAAGTTTGATGGTACCCAATAGTAACTATAAGCCTTTGTATTGTCCCCAAATATCCCGGTAATATCAGGCGTTACTCTTGTATAGGCTACCGGGGTGTTTTGGTAACATTACTGCGGTGTACCATGGTACTTATTTATAAGAGATATGTCTGTTCCTTTCCTCCTAAAGTAAATAAAAAAGGTTTATGCACGTACATCCGCACACACGTTCACATTCAATTACACCGTCTGTCAAATCATGCAGGTCTAACACTCACATGCACCCCCCCCCCCTCCTCCTCACACATACACTAGGCGATTTATTCACTTTGTGTTTCATTGAATGCTGGCTGAAGAACATAAGTAAATCAATAAACGCAGTCATCGATACTCAAAGCCCACAGCTTGACATTTTTGATGTGGCGTTCTAGCCCCAAAATAATGTTTTTGCCTTAAGCGGTCCGTTTTGCCCCACCTTCCCCTATAAACCTATAGAATCATTAAGGTGTGGTACGCTAGTTTACAACATAGGCCTATTCTCATTGTGAAACGAATCAAACGATGGCTGTTATGCATAGCCTAATCTATAGTTGGCTAGCCTGGCGCAGGATTATCATTTAGGCTAAATGTAGGCTAGACCTAAAGATAAAATCGATTTTCGGGAAGAATGACCTGGTCAGTTTCGATTGCAAAATGATATGCGCGTTTGCTATTACAGAATTCAACATCGAAGAAGCTCCTCGTGCGAAGGCGTGAAGGCATATGTGGGTGTACAGGTCCATGGGGCGTGGAGGGCTATAGTGGGGCGGCTAAAACCAAATTTTGACCAGATAGTCTGGGATAATTAGAGCTGTTGTATACCTAACCCGAACAAAATTAGTGTAAAGCTGATTTTTTGTTTATAGTTAGGGTTAACCTTTCTGAACAACATATCAAAAGTCCCCATGCATCCCATGTTGGCAACTTGATTAATTTGATTGATTTAATTACCTAAATTTCAAGCTCTAATAGAGAAAGAACAGTGGCCCTGTTGGTCTGCTGTAGAGTACAGATGATGCCAATGAACTTATCTAGCTGAATGGAATTCCACTGGAGAAGTTCTCTCTAATTCCAAGTGCATGTAAGTATTTAAAAATAACTGCACAGTGAATGTGATATATGTGTCACCAATATATATATATTGTTGGTTTTAAGTTACTAGCTCTTATATTTATGATGGTTTATAAACTCAACACACTTTTACATGTATTTCTGTAGATTATTGGAATTAGAAATTGGCATCAGGATAAAACAACAGTGCAGAAAGTACCCTCATTTTATACTTGTCTTTTAAAAGTAAGGAAAGCCGTTTTGACATTTAACTACTTTGCCTTTATTTCACAATCAATACAATAGTTTGATGTTAATTTGTTTGTTCTTTATTTGCTCCTGGCTCACGGGTGTACGTAAACCTTACACATTCTACTGAGGATTTGGATTTCATATCCCTGCTGTAAAACAAAGAACATACACAAAAAAACTAACGCAAATGAACAAAGTCCATCATGGTTACTGCAGAACAAAGACAATAAACCCATGTCCCAACTGTAAAACAAAGATAATGCACCCCTTACGTGTATATCGCCTAGTAATACTTATAGGTAATAATGTGAGACACATATGTATACTTTAGTAAAGTCATCATGATAATTGTATGGCTTATGTTTTTATACATGTTTTTAGGAAGATGTCTACTTTTGCACTCAAACTAAAATATTTTACATTTATTTTCTTCAGGTGAAATGGATGGCAGTTGCTTGATATGTGGTGCTCCATTGGGTGTTGAAAATGTTGTTCATGTGGACAAGGGTCGGAAGACTTTAATAGAAGCTAGTCTAGAACGTAAAGATGGACTTTCATCACAGTTTGAAAACATGCCGATACTCCGCCTGCACAGGAGCTGTCGAAAAAAATACACTCGCCCTAGTAGTATTAAAGCGTATGCAACTCATTGTGTGAAAGAAGGTACTTCACTGGAAGTAGATGATATAAGCATCCCAAAATTACGTTCGTCTCTGTGTTCATTTGATTTTAAACAACACTGCCTCTTTTGTGCTGAAAATGCACATATGAGGACGGTTACGAAACAAGAAACAAAATATAGAAAAACAATATGTGAAGTGACAACATTAGAGTTTCGTGACAGAATTATGGCCCATGCTATGGAACGAAATGATGATTGGGGGAGAACAGTAATGGCGCGAGTAGACAGTGCTGTAGATCTAGTAGCTGCAGAAGCAAAATATCACAAAACATGTTCTTTGAAATTCTTTCTTAAACCTGATAAGCCATCAGACCACTTGCCCGGTAGACCAGAGGATGCATCGAAAATAAAAGCATTTTCAGATCTTTGTGATTTCATAGAATGATGAGTGTCAGTACTCGGTATCAGAGTTAAGTGAAATCATGGACACTTTTCTCAATGGACAAACGGGATATTCAACCAAACATCTAAAACGGAAACTCCAAGAACGATATGCTGATTCGATTATAATAACCGAAATAGCAGGAAAAAGTGGCATAGTCAGTTTTCGGGACACTGCAAGCAAACTGATTTACGATAAATGGTATACTGAGAGATGTGCGGACATGTACGACGAACGATTACGTATAGTAGAAGCAGCTGCTGCAATTGTAAGAGAAGACATTCGAACGTCTGTGTATGAGTGTGAAACATTCCCTTCTGTTGCTCAACTGGAAGACCAAAGCAGCGTGCCAAAATCTCTGAGACTATTCATTAATAATGTCATAAATACAAAAGGTAAAACTGACAATATTACAAAGAGAAAGTGATGTTCGATACAGCAAGCTATTATTGCTGCAACAAGACCTAGATCATTCTTATCACTGTTATTACTCAGTATTGCTGTGTTTGTCCATCGGAAATATGGTTCCAGATTGCTCATTGATATGCTAAGTAGCTTAGGTATTTGTTCCAACTATAAGGAAGTTCAGCGATATGAGTATTCACGTATATTAAATAGATCTGCATCACATCAATATGAAGATGGTTTCATGCAGTTTATTTTTGATAATGCAGACTTCAATGTGAATACACTTGATGGACACAATACCTTTCATAGCATGGGTGGAATTAAATGTGTTACCCCAGCCAAAACAGCTGATGCTGAGTATTCGATTCCAAGGATTTTAAATCTACCCAAGTCCATTGTGAAAGGATCTTTTGCAAAAGTTTCAATAAAAGTTTACAAGAAACCCATTGTGCCTGCCCTAAAGGGCATAGTCATTACTGACATATTGCAGAAAAATACAAATAAAGTACCAACATTAAATACTGCTATCAGCCTCGATTCACTCTGGATTGCAGGATGTGCGATTGGAATGAAACCAAAGCCTTCGTGGAATGGTTTCATGCAAATCGTCATGCAGAAATCTAGCTCATTTGAAACTAGTCATCTTGAACCACTACCATTCATTAATATGGATCCAACGCGCCTTGACACAATATACACAGCATTGACTTTCGCTTCAGATGAGTGCAAGAAACAAGGGACACTTACATGCTTTGTAACATTCGACCAGCCTTTATTTATTAAAGCTTCAGAGATTGTTTCAGCATCCGATGAACTGAGTAATGTTGTTGTAAGGTTAGGTGGATTTCATTTACTCATGTCATTTATGGGTGCTGTTGGTTATATCATGTCAGGGAGCGGACTGGAGGAGTTGTGGGGAACAGTGTATGCTAAAGGGTCAATAGCACATATGTCAGGTGGCCATGCATATGCTAGAGCTTTACGAGCACATTTCCTAACACAAGAAGCACTGGCAACTATTTTGTTTCAATCATCAGATTTATTTAACAATATGAATAAAACTGAAATTTTTACAACATATAAGAGTATTCTTGAGGGTGAAAGAGATCATGTTGAAGTTCTTCAAGATACAAGTATTACAGATTTGAATAAACTCCTCAAACAATTATGTAATGATGCAAGTGACATTTCTCGGACTGCAAAATTGTGGATTCAATATTTGGAACAAATCAATATAATACGCTTATATGTTCGTGCGGAGAGAACAGGGGATTGGGACCTTCACTTGTATAGTATAAAACAAATGCTGCCACATTTTCATGCTGCTGGGCACCTCAATTATGCCAAGTCATCCCATCTGTATATACAACAAATGGAAACACTGGATTCAAAGATGACTGCAATTTAAACAGTTCACCAATGAGGGATTTTTTACCATCCGTCGCAGTGACAAGTTTTGGTCAGGTGTGTGGTCTGATATGACCATTGAGCAGGTGCTTATGAGATCTATTAAAACCTCAGGTGGACTGACAAAAGGACGTGGAATATCTGAAAGTACCCTTGCACAGTGGGTCCTTGCACTACCATTGTGTGTTCCATTGTGTAATGCATTGGAACGATTCGCTGGTATTACTCCTGGAACATCTGAGCAGCATAAAGATATGCTTATTTCAAGGCAGACAAGAGATAGTCATGATCTAATGTGCTTTGTTAGGTGGCTAAATTCACATTCACCATTCACCCAAAGACCTTCAGACACCTTGGTGTCACTTTCAACAGGAGTTTTAGCCGACAACACTATCCAATGTGATGATGCTGTATCAGCTGGATTAATCAGTTTGAAAAAAATGATTGGATGCAATTTTGCAGATATAAAACTTAAACGTAATGACAAAGTAAAAACCATTGCTTCCATGAACAACACTTAAAATTCGCGATGAAGACATGGTTGTGAACCCAATGGAGTTATTTAATCGTATAACATGTATCATTAATTCAAGTTCAGAGCTCAAAAGTTTCATGCAATATGAGCTAGCTCCACAACCACCATCATTGTTCGACGAGACGTCTTCGAGGAAATCTAAAAAGGCTGCACTTGCTGGTTTGATCGAATCTATAGTACCATGTGAAAATAAATTACCTGATGATGTTATATTTGTTGTTGATGGTGGCCATCTCCTGCATGCAGTTGTTTGGCCTCAACCTGCAACTTACGATAACATTTGTAAACTCTATGTCAGATATGTATCAACACGCTACCATATCAGTGCTACAGTTGTGTTTGATGGATATGACTGTTCAACAACTAAATCGTAAACGCAGGGCAACAAAGTCTTCATCTGTTGATATAATGTTTACAGGTGATATGCATACAACAACCACTCAAGCTGACTTTCTTGCAAATGGACACAACAAATCGCGTCTGATAAAACGCCTTGCATTAGAAATGTGCTCTGCAGGTATACATGTGAAAGAAGCAGCCTCTGATGCTGATGTGCTCATAGTGTCTACATCACTTGCAATTGCAGACAATGGGCACAAAGTGGCATTAGTTGGTACTGACACTGATCTGTTAGTTATGCTTGTCGCACGATCTCATCCTTCTTCAGATGTTTTCATGCTCAATCCAGGTACCTCCAACAAACGACAAAAGGTGTATAATATTAGTGCTATTCAGGATGAGCTTGCAGAAAAGAAACTTACTTTGCTTTTCCTCCATGCTGTGACAGGGTGTGATACAACATCGGCTCTGTTTAATAAAGGAAAAAAGAAAGCATTCGACCTTCTAATATCAAAAGGGGGTAATCTTGTTGACAGTGTGGCAATATTCAACAAGGAGGATCAAACCCATGACGATATTGCACTTTCGGGAGAAAGCTTTCTTCTTGCTTTGTATGGGGGAAGTGCATTCACAACATTAGATGAATACAGGTATTTCGCATATAAAAGGAACATCGCACGTACCTCAGTGAGTTCCACCTTCCAACTCGCCAATCTTCCACCCACAAGTGCAGCCGCAAAACAACACTCCTTTCGAAGATATTGGCAGGTTCAGCAGTGGCTTGAAAAAGACCTTCCTCCAACAGAGTGGGGCTGGAAATTCACTAACAATACTTTGTTTCCTGCGCCAACTCATCTCCCAGCAGCTCCAGACAAACTAATGAAACTTATAAGTTGTAATTGCAAAGTACAGTGTATGAACAGATGCAGTTGTAGGCGTGCAGGAATCTCGTGTTCTGGGATGTGTGGTCATTGTATGGGAATAACATGCAAAAACTCACCAATGTGTGAAGATTCTGACTCTGACAGTGAAGACAAAGAAAACATTTAATGGGAGGTTAGTTTTTTTTACAGATGCATGTACTTTTTTAGTAGAAGTCGACAATTGAAACAAAAATTTCGTTGGAAATTTTGTTTTTGAATCTAAAATTTGGCGCGGATGGGTTATTATTAAATTACGTTGTTTTAGGGTTAACAATATCCAATATGTATATTTATGCATCTAAGGTAACTCATGTCCTTTAATTGTTTCAAAAATGTGTTATAGTTTTTAAATTTCAGCTTCAGTATGTGATGCTATTTGACATAGAATGCGTTACTATATTATACAATTGGTTGCTAGGCAATTATGTAATTTGATCATGTTGCCAACATTGGATTTTGGGGGACTTTTGATATGTTCTACAATATGATAATCATAAACTATCCTGAAATTTTCAGCTTTACACTATTTTTGTCCGGGTCAGAATACCTAATTTCCCAGAATAAGAATCGTTCACTTCTTGAAGAAAGCATGAAACTTTGTATAGGGGTAATATAACATCCAAGGATCAAGAAAAAAAATGGATCCCCCAAATTTGCACCCCCTGGTGGCCGCCATATTGAAATCCAATTTGGCCGCCAAAATAATACATTTTCAACTGTATCTCCTATTGTACAGCACCTAGCAGTGCGAACCCGGAGTCTTTACCCTGGTTTTCAATATCAAATAATAATTTGGAAGTATTTAAAATAGGGTCAGCCTGCCGCCATATTGGATTTCAAGATGGCCGCCACCTAAACTCTATTTCCTTGGCAACTTTCAGAGTTCTGTAGATACAGACATACTTCCATTGGGATACTCTTCTGCTTTCTCTGTCATTTATCACATGGGACAGTTTATGTTGGTCTTGTCGACAATCTTGGATGCATAAAGAATGATTTTCCCAGAATACACCAGCCGGGTGGGCGCCCACCTGAGTATAAACTTTAAAATTATCAAACAATTGATCGAGCCATCAGCAAATATTCTTGTTTATGGATCACCGGGTAATACCCGGTGGTCCATGCACAAAAATATTGTTGCTGGTTACATTGATGTTTTAGAAATAGAGATTTAATTGTCGAGTAAAATACCACTCGGCAAGTGTTTTCAGGGGAAATAACTTTATGCACTGTGTATGCCGGGAAAGGGGTTTATTCACTAATGTGTATTTTTTATTTCAGATTTCTCTTGAGTCAGTGAAGATTACAAGTCCTCAATGATGTCAAATCAATTTAAACTTGTTAAACCCGGGGAGGTAGTTGAAGTGCAGAGAACACCACTTGATTGGACGTTGTGCATTCTTTGTCAGAAGACATCACCTGAATCTCTCACCCAGCCCTGGAAAGGTCGAGGACGTGGTCGCTGTGAAGCTATGGGGTCAAGTTATCAGACATTTGCAAAGAACATATTGAAGTTCAGAGAACTTGGCAAAGTATCTTTAAATGTGTACCCAGAACAACTTAATGATGGGTCTGGTGTAGCAGAGACTTTGCACAAAAATAAAGCCCAGTGGCACAAGACTTGCCGTAACATGTTTAGTGACTCTAAGTTGGAGAGACAGGCTAAACGGCCATTGGAAGAGGATGATAACGACCACGGTGGCAGCCCTGTAAAACCCCGGCGGTCAAGCATTCAGCATGATGTTCATGACACTCCGTCTCGCTGCTTTTTCTGTGATTGTGAAGCTGGGAGTTCAGGACTACATACAGTTTCCACTATGGGGATGGATAAGACTGTTCGACTGTATGCCACGAAACTTCAGGACACAAAACTCTTGGCTAAACTGGCACCAGGTGATATGGTTGCGTTGGGTGCCAAGTACCATAAGAACTGCTTGTCTGAATAAAATAATAGATATAAGCAACTAAGTAAGGAAAGTTCATGACACAGCCAAGGTGATGGAAATTTGTTCCTTTCCCATCAAAGTGTTGCTCTTGCCGAGCTGATATCGTATATAGACGAAAGGAGACTAACTGAAACTACCGTGCCTGTTTTTCGCCTTGCTGACCTCGTCTCTGTGTATAGTGAACGTCTTGCAGAACTGAGCCCAGAAAGTAAATCTAATGTGAATTCTTCCCGCTTAAAGGAGCGTCTTTTATTGCACTGCCCGTATCTGAAAGCTGTAACCCAGGGCCGTGATGTCCTCTTGACATATGACACGGCAATTGGTGATGCGATTTTGAAGGCATGCTCTGATGAGGACTCTGAAGCATTGCACCTAGCTAGAGCTGCTGCAATCATTCGCAAGCAACTTTTTAGTCGTTCTCATTCATTCACTGGATCATTGTGTGAGGAAATCTCCGTCCCCAATACGCTGATTGCACAAGTGAACATGATTCTGGATGGTCCCAGTATCAAGTCTCAAATGCGCATGGAAGAAGCATCAACAATGGCGGCACAGACCGTTTCAGAACTGATGACTTTCAATAGTATCAAGACCTCTGACAAGCCAAGGCAACACGTCGTTCGACATAACAGTGAAAGAGAGGTTCCCATACCAGTCTATCTAGGCCTGAAAATCCACGTGAAGACACGGAAGCGTGAACTTATAGATTGTCTTCATAGCCTTGGATTGTCTGTATCCTATGACCGAGTTCTAAGGATATCATCGTCGATCGCAAAGAGTATCATCGAGCGATTTGAAAGAGATGGTGTTGTTTGTCCACCTCAACTGAAAAGCGGCATTTTCACAACAGGCCAAGTTGATAACCTTGACCACAACCCCAGTGCTATCACTGCTTCTGACTCTTTCCATGGAACAGCTCATTCCTTATGCCAGCACCCCACAGAGTATAATATAGGCACTGCGCGTGACAGAGTCATTCTGGAGGAAATAAGCACAGAAAAACATATCCGTCCTCTTCCATTAGCGTACACCAATATTTTACCTGCTGAGTCCATGCCAAAAGAAATTAAAGCACCAGTTATCCAAGGGCCAATGATACCAGAGACAAAAAAGAGCGCAGATGACAAAAAGAAGGAGTACATGTGGCTTGAGAGGCAAATGTCATTGGTAGAGAAAGGAGAGGATGATGTTGAAGACATGTCGTGGGCTGCTTATCATGCTTCCTTGGAGGAGCGAAATCGTAAACCACCAGCAACTGTAGCCCTGATGTCGTTGATTCGCGAAGCGGCACATTCCTTTGCTATGATAAAACACTGCATGATGACTAATCGAGCTGCAACTCATCTACTCAAACCGGGGCAGATTCCTGTGCTGACAATGGACCAGCCTCTGTTTGCCATTGGCAAGCAGATCCAGTGACGATATCCTGAGCTCTATGATGAAGAGAGGTACATAGTAATGCTTGGCCCACTTCACACAGAAATGGCTGGTCTTAAAGTAATTGGTGATTTCATTGACGGGAGTGGATGGTCTAACGCCATCGTACAAGCAAATGTTGCTACCAAGGGTACAGCAGACAGCTTTATTCACGCATCACATGTGACAAAAACCAGGAGAGCGCATCAAGTTACAGCTGCCAGTCTGTACATTCTGCAAAGACAAGCGTTTTCCACACTCAATGAATCCACAGCAGCCCATGATCCTGTTTCGGATAGTTCCTTCGGAGAATGGTGTGACAGGATGTGCCTTGCCCACCCAATGTTTCTCTATTGGAATACAGTTCTTGACCTGGAGTTAACCTTGCTGAGTTTTGTTCGAGCCGTTCGGACGTCTGACTTTCAGCTCTATGTGGAGTCCATGGCAAATCTGGCACCGTGGTTCTTTGCTTTAGACCATGTTCACTACGCGCGATGGACCCCTGTACATATCAGAGATATGGTCATCCTTTCTCAGAGATGTCCTGATGTTTTTGAAAATTTTATGCGTGGTGCGTTCACTTCAAACAAAACAGGGCGCTTTTTCTGCAATAGGACTTGACCAAGCCCACGAGCAGGTAAATGCAAGTGTGAAAGGAGATGGTGGAGCCATTGGCTTGACGGAAAACCCCGGAGCCCTGCGACGTTGGATGGTAGCCGGTCCACAGCTTTCGTCGATTATTTCTGAATATGAGGAGAGTGTAGACATGCATAGAGACAGGAGTGATGCATGTAAACACCATGAGCAAATAGACAGTAGGCAGAGGTCCTTTGCCGATGGCGTACGTGCCCTTGTCTCTACAATAGAAGAAATGGGAAATCCGTTTCTTGATCGAAGCGAGGACTTGATGAGAATTGATTCACAGGAGATCATGCCAAAGTGTGTTGTGGACTGTATTGTGACGATAAAGGCATTAGGAGAAAAACAGTATGAGACATTTGTTAATGAACGTTTGCAGAAGAACTAGAAGCCACTGAGTGCACCAATAGCAAGGAATTCGCTCCCTCTATTCAGCTGCCCAAACAAACGCCTACCATCGAAAGATGCAGTGAAGCTGACTGAGCTTAAGAGTGACTGTGCGCTGTTTTCTAGATTGTACATCTCCAGTCACTCAAGAGATGGCGATCTCGAAGAATTCTTCAAACATGAGAACCAACAGTATCCACCATCGATATCTGCAGCAGGAAAACTGAGGGATGGAAAAAAGTCTGATCTTGTTGGTTTACTAGAGTCCATCAAACCGTCAACCATCTCAAATGCCCCATCAGTTGATGTGAAAATTTTAGATGGTGCTGCAGTAGTACATCTTCTACCCTTGGGGGAAGCTAGGACATTTGGTGAATATGCCCAAGATGTTTTCCTCCCGTATGTTTTGTCTCAGATTGAGAATACACAGCGGGTTGATCTTGTCTGGGATATGTACTTAAAGGACAGTCTGAAACTTTCAACTAGAGAAAATAGAGGGACTGGTACACGCAGGCGGGTGTCCTGGAATGTAAAGCTTCCAGGTAACTGGAAGAACTTCCTTCGCAATGACAATAATAAAGATGAACTATTTCAGTTCCTGGCGTCCCAAAGTACTTCCATTGACACAGGTGACAGAGTAATTATATCAACTCTAGGAAATTCAGTCGTCAGCTCCAGACAGGACCAGATGGCAGATAGACTGCAACCATGTGGACACGAAGAAGCGGACACTAGGATTTTAATCCATGTCCAGGATGCCACTGCAGCCAGGTTCCATAAAGTGATGATTAGAACAGCAGACACTGACATAGTTGTCTTAGCAGTGGCTAATTTCCAGAATTTCTGCAACCTTGAACACCTTTGGATAGCCTTCGGGACTGGAAAGGATTTCCGGTATATCCCAGTTCATGAAATTTCTAGTGCATTGGATCCTCAAATGGCAAAGGGTTTACCGTTTTTTCATGCCTTCACTGGCTCAGACACGACATCATACTTTGCAAACTACAGCAAGAAGTCTGCTTGGCAGACTTGGCTTGCATTGCCGCAAATCACTGAGAGCTTTGTTTTTCTCTCATCGCCAACTCCATCCAGTCCACCTGAGGATGTGGTTGAGAAACTTGAACGATTCGTTGTTCTTATGTACAGTCGTACTAGTGATGAGGTGCACGTCAATGCCGCCCGGATGACATTCTTCTGTAAAATGTCAAGGAGCATTGATCGAATTCCTCCAACAAAAGCTGCCCTTGAGGAACACATTTAAAGAGCTACGTACCAGGCAGGACATGTATGGGGCCAATGTTTACAACTCCAGCCATCGCTCCCGAACCCAACTGACTGGGGTTGGAAAGCATCGGAAAATGGTTACAGACCCCAGTGGACAACTCTGCCTGTTGCAGAGAAGGCATGTCTGGAACTCATCTCTTGTAAATGCAGCAAGTCCTGCAAAGGGAACTGCAAGTGCTTCAAGGCTAACTTGCCCTGCACTCTACTCTGCAAGTGTGATGGGAACTGTTATCAGGTTTAGGTGGGGGCCTGATACAAGATATCCTTTACCTGGGTGTTAATATGAACCAAGTGCAATGCTTTAGCATTGCAGCTGGTTCATTTGAACATTCAAGGCAAAATATGATGAAGTTAGGCCGGTGCAATTAGAAGCGTAAGGACAAAGACCAGAGATCCTGTCCTTTGAGTGTTCAAATGAACCAACTGCAATGCTTTAGCATTGTAGTTAGTTCAATTGAACACTATGTGGATATAATGATGAACTTAGATCACTACAGTTAGTAACAGAGTGTGTCTTCAAGAGACGATATTGTTAGAGGATGAACGAACTTCGATAGCACCCATCTTGAAATGCTTCAAAGGTAACTTGGACTTCACTCTGCTGTACAAGTGTAATGGGAATAGTTACCAGTTGTAGGTGGGGGCCAATGACCAAAGAACCCGTCCCCTGAGTGTTCAAATGAACCAACTACAATGCTTTAGCATTACAGCTGGTTCATTTGAACACGCAAAGCAAAATAGGATGAAGTTAGGTCTGTGCAATTGGTAGCATAAGGACAAAGACTAGAGATCCCGTCCCTTGAGTGTTCAAATGAGCCATCTGCAATGCTTTAACATTACACTTGGTTCATTTGAACACTCAAGCCTGATGGAGTTTGGGCGATGCAATTAGTAGCAGGGTATGTCTTCGATAGAGGAAATTCTTTGGATCTTAACGAACTTCGATGGTGCCCAACTTGAAATGAGTCCAGGCTAACCCGGACTGCATTCTGCTTTGCAAGTGTGATAGGAACTGTTATTAGGCTTAGGCAGGGACAATAACTAGATTTTATCCTTTTAGTACTTAAACGAACGAACTGAAATGTTTTAGCGTTACAGTTGGTTTATTCAAGCACTCGAGGAACGATTTTGTGAAGTTATGTCACTGCCATTTGCAGCAAGATGTGTCTTCAGAAGACAATATTATTAGGTTCTGAGTGATAACAATAGTAGTCATCTTACAGTTTGATCTGGGGGGTATTTTGAGTAAATGTTTTTCCAACAATAAATCATTGCAGAACAGTGTGGTTTGCTATAACAGTTTAAACTTTGTTTTTATCACCTTAAACATGGCGGACATAATCCAATATGGCGACCATTTGACCTATTTTTAGATACTTCCATTTTATTCCATGATATTAGAAATCTGTGTGAAATTATTTATTTATTTATTGTTGCTTAACGCCACATCAGCAGCTAAGGCTATATCGTGGCGAGAAAACTACTTAAACAACAAGTGTCAAGTATGAATTAAAATTAATTGGATAAAATATGAAACAATCACAACAAAAACTAAAATCCGGTGCAGTTGAAACAGCAATAACTAAGGTTATAAAAACCAGAATACTTATAAAATCAACCTGTTGACATTTAGACTTGTAGAGTCTACGTTAAAAGAATAAAAACAAGTTTAAAATTTATTAAAAAGGTTGATTTCTTTTATGTGGGCACATGTGGTAAAATAAATCTCGTAGAGATTGAACTGTAAAATATTGCCCTCTAACAAGATTAAAATCAGTACAATTTAAGAGAATGTGCTCCACTGACAACACCTGCTGACATGGAACACATTCTGGTCGCATATTACCCTCTAACAGAAAGGAATGTCTAAGTCGTGTGTGACCAATATGACACCGTGTCAAAATAACATGATCTTTTCTACAAAGGTTACTGGATGGGTAGTGATCAGAAATAGTTGGTCGGAAGCGATGGAGCTTGTTATTATAGTATTTTCCGAAACATACTTGGCGTAAGACTATATCGCGTATCTCCTGTTCTGTTTGTTATTCAATTATAATCAACCACACAAATTAAAGAATAGATGAAGGAACAAATTTTCGCATTACTACCTTATCGGTGGGTCTTCATTTTCCCTTGATTTCACTCAAAAGCTCACCGTTGTTGTCATTTTACGCCAGCAGCCGACATGTTTGTTTACCAATGACGTAACGGATAGCATAATCTATTTTTACCTGAGGGTTTCGAGGTTGTTGCAAGTTGTGTTTTGATGGATTTGGATACAGATCAAAACATAAATCTGAACCGTTCCACAACATCGGTACGTTTGTTGCGAAATTCGGGCCCAAGTGAAACTTACGATCACAAAGTGATGACCGTTTCTGTAAAATAAATAAAATACGTCGGAAAATAACTGTTGAGGCTTTCTAAATAAAATTTTGAAGTTCACACTTTTAAATTTTGTAACAGCTTTAGAAACATTGTGCACGAAAGCAGACTTGTGATTTAATAATGTTTTTCTGCTGAAAATTCCTTTTCGATGAAAATTCTTTAGTGGAGTCGAAGTTTATCGCCGATTGGGGTGAGGATAAACCCCCATATTTTTCAATATATGGGGTTTATCCCCACCACATTCGGCGATAAAACACCGATTTCAACAGGTTTCTGCTTGAAGACCAAAACACTGATTTCAACAGATTTCTGATTGAAGAACCAAATTATGTACCGTTTTTAGTTAGTTAGTTAGTTATTGGTGTTTAAAGACACATATTTATGCACAATGGCTAATCATGGCCACGACATTTTTACGGATGGAGGAAGCCGGATTACCCGGAGAGAACCATCGAACAATGGCAAGCAACTCGCAGCTCCACAACATGGTAACTCCACACAAGCAGGGTTATAACATTGGTTGAAGACAGGTGCTCCGTCCACGAGGAGCAGGCCTTAGTACACAACGCCACCATGCCCCAACGTGGGCAATGGGGTGAAGTGTTTTGCCCAAGGACACAACCCGGTTGCCGCAGGTGGGGTTCGAACAGAGTACCTCTCGGCTTGCAGCCTGCACCCCTACCAACTGGGCCACCGCGCCCAGATGTAACGTTTTTTGCTTCCAACGCCTATTATTTATCGAAAAATCAAGCTCTAAAGTATGTTGCTGTCAGATTACCGGCTTTTACTTCCATTTCGCCAAATTTACCAACATAAAACCTAACCCCACCTCCACCACCTGAAGTCCACCCCGGCACTGTCATGCCCTTGAACTGCGTAGAATATAATTAAGTCAAGCGAATCGCATTGAAATCAAGTTTGGGGAAATGGGCTAACCGTCTTTGGTTTATCGCATATATGTGTCTTGCAAGGAAACAGATTCAAGACAGTATGGGGTTGAAATAGCTGGCGGCAGATCCTCGATCTGGCATCACTGACTGTGTACACGATGCTCACAAAAAATGCACTCCACCTCTCCAAGTGACATATAGACACACGTTCCAATTTTTCTCTGCCAGTGAATTTATAGCCCATACTCTTTGAAGTCTGGGCAGAGCATATAACTTGAACTAAATTTTAAAAGATTAACATGGCTATTCAGGAAGTGTCATGTTTCGACCCCCTCCCCTTCCCCACCCGTCCGAACCAGTTCAATAACATTGAACTTGGACTTCGCCAAAGTAATTCGCGTTCGTTTTTTACATATTTTTGGGGTCTTCGGCCTTTAATACCATTCAAATAATCGTTAGAAAAAAAATTGTAACATACTTCGCGAGGGTAGATTAATTTTAGGCTTGTAAAACTTACCGTAAGTAGTTTTTAGTGTGCGTGGATTATCTCTCTTCCACATTACTAAGAGGAAAAGTGACAACGTCTCAGTTATAGCTCAAAGTTTTAACTTTACAAACAAAATCTTCAAATATGAAGAAAAAAAGAATATATAAATCGAATGCAAAGTCACATAGCTGAGGCAGGGGGTGAGATATTCCGCCATGGCCTGCGTGTATCTTTTCATCTTCCACCAATCTTGGGAGCCAGAAATAAGCTTTTTAAAAGCAAATGTTTTTTTGTATATTTAGAGAGGGGAAACACACGAGATTTTATCCTATCGGGTGGGGGTGAAATGTAGGGAGAAAGCTAAACGGCTACACCAGAACTAACACATATCATTAATTAACGGGAGGTCATTTGAATTTGTTCCAAGAACAATGCGCGCATGAGACGGGGGGGGGGGGGCGGTTTGCCACCCCTCTTGGTCACAGGGAATTCAGCTATAATCATTGTTACATGTATGGCGTAAAAACGTCACGTTTCTCGGATGACGTGCGCGTTCGTTGTCGCGGGAGTGGGGCTCCCTCCCCCCCCCCCCCCCCAAAAAAAAAAATAAAATCAACATTTAGAAATTTCGAATTTCGAATCACTATTTGACTAACAGCTGGAATCTTCACATACTGTGGTAGAAATCGTGAAATACCTCTTGGAATGCAACGCAAACAGACAAAATTACATCCTGTGCAGGAGATGGGAAGTAAATTCAAGAGGGGCAAAGTTTGGATCGGAGGTAGGGGTTGTCTAAAACAACTGTTTTTTTTTCAGCCTAGTATCTATATTTTTTATTTGCAACCCCACCTCCTTCTCTAATCTAAGTTGAGTTTTAAAAGTTATTTCAAATTGAGCACCAGTCTTTCTCAAATTTGTTCAATCAGCGCCAAATTTCATCCACTATGCCTGAAACGAGCAGATGAAGAGGCAAATATTCTAATCTATTTTACAAGTATACCATCAACTCACAGTGGATAAGTCGTCATAAGTGAAAAATACAGAAACCGAAAGTTGGAACTCGCGAGGCGGAGAATATTTTGCTCCACCCATTGGGAGTGGTCTGTTTGAGTGGGTTCAGGGGCGACCAGAGGCCAAAAAAGAGGTGAAACGGTAAAACAATTGAGAGAAGAAAAGGAAGTATGCCAAAAAAGAAGGCGGACTATTTTTATATGGGCCTACGAGCCTCATCGTTCGGACGCCGAACACAGACATTTTCTGTCCGATGCCGATTCATTGGATTCGCGGCAGCAAATTCAGTTTCGTACGCAACCGCACACATGTGCCGATGTCAATGAGTTCCAAAATCAGTTTTCTCTCTGACAAACGCTTCCGGTAAAAATAACACATCGGACCCCAGATCTATTGCCGCAACTGCAAACAAGTGCGCTTAGCTTCACTTACAAGCCACACGGAACGCGCTGCGTGACGCAGACCAATATGCCCAGGTTTTGAATTTGAATTCGAGAGTGAAACAAAAGTTACAGGTATCACGGAACTAAATATTTTCTCACATGCGACAATAGTAACGTTCAGGCGAAAAAATTAGTTCAGCGATCTGAACGTAGTCTCTACCCTCTACGTTCAGATTCTTCCCATTCAATCCTATAGAAAAAGTTCCCATCAAGTTTTTATGGGAACTCAAAACTCGAAATTAGGAATATATATCAAGCTTTCGCCCATATTACCGGCTGCAATCGATAGTACACGTATTTCCTTACATTTGGGCAGAATTTATTGATTCAAACTATGTTTTTTTCTTTAACTGTCGTCATTTGAGTACTCGTGAGGCGTCAACGGAGATTTCGAAATCGACCATGTTTTTGTATAAATATAAAACAGTAAAAACAATAACCCGGTAATGGCGCCGAAACGAATAGACCTTTTTATCGATGCGGAATCGGAAATTCGATCGCAATTCGCACAGAGGTCATCAAACTCGGTCGCATTCGCACAGAGCAGATTATCAACCCCCTCTGCGCAATTGCGATCGAATTTCCGATTCTGCCATTCAAATATCAAGTATAGCCCTTCAGACAAATTTTTTTTTTCTCACCCGAGAACAGGGGTCATGCAACAAATAAGAGAGAAAAACTGACACGAAAGGAAGTACCGGTCACGTGCATTTTTCAGGCAATTCCCTACAAAAACACACAAAAAGTAAATTGTATTTTTTAGGTCTATAAGAGTCATCAAATCACCCTCTTTTTATCAGGCATATTCAACAATAGTGCAATATGTCAATAGAATGTTTCAAACCTTTATTGAAACAATATACTTTCCAAAGGCTGTTTATTTTTAAAGATTGTGTTGCGAAGTTGGCCCACAGAAGTTGAGCAAGCTCGAAAGAAGAGCTATAGTTCTTCCATGGAAATTATAGAAATAACAGGACAGTTTTCTATTAGTTTGAATGGGACTCATATTATTGCTGTTAATTTTCATCAGAGCCGATATTCGTAGAATTGGATAAACTAATAAGAAATACTCCGACTTACACTCGACCGACTGACCTGCACTCGGTGGATGAGCTGATCAGAGATAACGCCGGTAGTCGAGTTTTAGTTGATAAATATCACGGGCGGACATCTCCGAATTGGTACTATTTGAACTGTCATAGCTGTCATCAACCCATAAATCACACTCCTAGAACAAACGGGCATCACATAATGCTAAAGTTGCAGAACCGTAAATTCTATCACACAATTCCCCCGGTCAACAGAACCCCGGCGGAATGTGTTTGTGGAACAACCACTCGATAGATTGCATGCAGATTGCTGACAGTCTGCATGGCAGTACAAGCGTCTAACAATGGTGACTGCCACGTCACGGGAACTTTTCCTAACTATTCCGCTGACTGGTAGTCGCGTGATCAGGTTTGGCATCAAAAATCTAGTGGATATAAGCACCGATTCCTGGATGTTTGGGAAGTTGTCTCTGGGCTCCCGACGAGCAAGTACCTACCTACAAGAAGTAAGATGGATGCCGCCACTGTTGCTATAAGGTATGAACTTTGACTGAACATTGTGAATTTTACTTTATACCAGAGAAACGATTGGCAGTTGAGTTTTATTTGTTAATAAAAATCGTAGATAACTGGTAAACTGGTCTTTGTTATGCTGAACACGACTAGCTCGTGAGGTAACAAACCTGAACCCAGAATATGGAGCCTCTGTCTGGTATCGTCTGGTAAGGAATCACAAAACGCCACGGGCTGATGGGACTTCGCGGTTGGTGGGCTCCGTAGTTCTCTCAGTAATCACAACGCCTGGAGAACCATAAATGCAGGTGTTCCACAGGGGTCTATTCTCGGACCCTTGCTGATCCTTATATATATCAACGATATAACCAAAGATCTTCTGAGCAGTATACGCCTATTTGCAGACGATACTTCTTTATATCTAATTATAGAAAACCCTGAAGAAGCCTCTACAATAATTAATCAAGATCTGGCCACAATTGAACATTGGGCTAAAATATGGTTGGTAGAGTTCAATCCAAATAAAACTGAGAGTATGCTAATATCTCGAAAAAGTTGCCCTACTTTCCATCCACCATTATTCTTTGGCGGTTCTCAGATATCTGAAGTCGTTAATCATAAACATCTGGGAGTCATATTAAATAGCACGTGTACATGGAATGACCATATCGACCATATTTGCGCAAAGGCCTGGTCCCGGTTAGACTTACTTAGGAAGCACAAATTTAACTTAGACCGTAGTGTCTTAGAAAAAATATATTTTGCTTTTATCAGGCCCCTCCTTGAATACGCCGATACTGTTTGGGATAATTGCTCTGTAACTAAAGTGGAGGAAACGGAAAAAATCCAGATTGCTGCGGCAAGGATTATTACTGGGGCAACCGTCGTTGCTAGTAAGTCAGGATGGAAACCGTTGCAAGATAGACGCTACAGACACAAGTTAATCCAGTTCTTTAAAATGTGCCACCGTATGGTTCCTCCGCACATCAGTAGGTAATAAAGGCGGATTCCAACTCACATGTACAAGATTTCGTACATGTACACGTACATCGATGTACACCTCCATGGGATTCAGTGTTAAAATCGTGTACAGGTACACGATTTGTCGTTTTTTTAGGGTGATTTAGAATCGGCTTTGCGGATTCTAAATCTCTGGATTCTACATACATCGCTCAAGAGTGAAAAAATGTATGAAATTTTAAGGAAAAAAGAAGTGTATCGTCTGATTTAGAATCCGCAAATGGGTTTCCCCCATAGGATTCAGTGTTAAATCGCGAGCAAAAAAAACGTGTTGCGGATTCTAAATCAGCGTCGGAAAGTGGTTTGCGGATTCTAAATCATCCGTGTCTGTACACGATTTTAACACTGAATCCCTATGGAGGCGTACACGAAAATCCATTTGTGGATTCTACATCAGAAATCGGCTCGTGAACGGTACACGGAAAAGAGGTGATTCTGAACCCGCAAACCCACGATAGTGGATTTTTCCAAACTTAACAGACTACTATTGGACGCTCCCATTTCTGACGTAAGTGTGGGAATGCCCATAGTGGGGGAATACCCATAGTGGATTTTTCCAAAACTTAACAGACCACTACTGGACGCTACCATGACAATCTAACATGAGTTAAATTGGGTCACATTACTGTGACATCACTTCTTAGGTCCCCTCACTAGGTCCCCACAACGCGGTGGCTCAGTTGGTAGAGGTGCAGGCTGCAAGCCGAGAGGTCCTCGGTTCGAATCCCACCTGCGGCAACCGCGTTGTGTCCTTGGGCAAGACACTTCATCTCCATTGCCCGCGTGGGGGCACGATGACGCCGTGTACTAAGGCGTACTGCACGTCGATGGTGCGCATGTCTTCAACCAATCTAAAACTGCCTGTGCTGTAGTGCGGAGTTACGATGTTGGGGAGCTGGCAGCTGCTCGTCGTTGCTCGGTGGTTCTCTCCGGGTACCCCGGCTTCCTCCACCCGTAAAACTGTCACGGTCATGATTAGCCATTGTGCATAAATATGTGACCTTAAACACCAATAAATAAATAAATAAATAAATATAGGTCCCCACAATGTGGCAACTAAGGCCAAGTGGCCGAAAGCTCCAGTTGCTGATTGATTTCATTATATAAAATGTCACACTATCTACCTACCCATTGAAAAATGTTGCAGGCTGAATGGGAACATAGTTTATTCAGTGTCCAAAAAGCCCTCGGGGATTGAAATTTTTTTTCCAATTTTCCCGGGGATACTCCCCGCCGCCATCTATAATTCTATTAGCATCCTACCTTAGGTCTTGGGCATATATGACGCCCCTTGCTAAAGTATATCCAGAGGGGAGACACCTTTGAGCCGCCACTGGACCCAGTGGAAGTAACACAGGTATGTTGAAATATTAGACAGTCGAGATAATAATTCATAGCTTAGGGTTTTTAAAAATTTCGTTATAATTAACTGCAGTAATGGTAGAAGTTTGTAGGGATTTATCCAAACGATGTATCGAACTCAGAAATAGAGACAACCAAAGGTAAAAAAAAAACCGTTAGAGAAAGAGTCATGGGGATTGTAACCAAAATTGACGAGAGTAGGTCAAAAGAAAGAGGTCTTTGTGTGGCCTGCGTGACAAAGAGAAGACAGGTTTTGAAGAGTACCTTGACAATGGCACCATTGTAAGGGGAGGGGTGATCACTGTTGTTTAAGCTGAGGTCGCGATCACTGGAGATTAGGGGGAATTGGGAAAGACGGTGGAAAAGGAGAGCCAAATGTGTAACTTGGGCGTAGTGGTGACCTTGCAATACGTTTTATTAGGAAGTCCAAAATCTCAATCTTCTAGATCAAAATTCACTGGGCGTAGTAGAATGAGGACGTGGGATGGGAGAATAAAGGACGTGGTTAGTGGTTGTCACAAATGCGATGGTTAGTATGCTTATTGGAGGGATTGTGAAGAATGGGGGTACAGAGTGTCTTCAAGCAGTTCGTCTCAGTATTGGGAGGAAAGATGCGTGGGAATCGGGAGGCAGTTGGAAGCACATGAGTAACCAAAACCTTCTCAACTGAGAACCACGGCAAATCAGCGGCCAGCCAAACTGTTATTAATAGTATATCGACCCACGTGAATAGTGTTAAAGCCTCATCCACCTGTAGGGTTCGATCCTCTAATGCTATGGGCACACAGGCCTTACATTACACGTATTTCCTCCAGCTGAATCCCGAGAAGCATATAATGTTTTATTGCAGTTGACTGATACCAGACGAGACCGCTCGAACACATTCAGCCAGGCACCTCTACAAAAGCGATCGTCTTTTCTTCCAATTACAAGGTTCGTAAGGTAGTCTGGGTTCTCTAGAAACCCTCAGGCGGATCAGATTTTTAAAAATGTTCCCGGGGAGGGTTCCCTTAATCCCACCAGTAGGAGAAGACACGCTCACGAACATCCACACCAGGGCTACTACGCACGTAGTTACTTTTCGGGCAAAATCTTCCAGCCCCCCCCCCCCCCCCCCCCCCGCAGCCATGGAAAAAAAGTTGGACCGTGGACTATATACGCCTATGCTGGGTATAATCAGTGAAGTCGAAATATGATCAACTTTGCCTAGTGATTTCTCCCTCAGAAGATTTATCAGGTGCTTGCTGAGAAATGGCGGGGGGGGGGGCAAGGTGATCACGAAGTGACGTATTCGTGACGCCCCCCCCCCCCCCCTCCCCTCCCCTACAATTTTCCAATAAGCTTTCTAGTGATTATACGTATTCGTCAGGGTTGTATTCGAAGATGCCAATTCTCTCGTGCTATTAGTTATATACTTTCTTAAAAGAAAATTGGTTACTTGGGCTTGTGTCGGGTTATAGCGAAAACGGCACCGTGTGAAAACGGCACCTGGAGTAAACGGCACCGAGTGAGCGAAAACGGCATCAATTGATTGTGGCGAGAACGGCACCAGTTCCGATGGCGAAATTAATTCGTTTAAATTCTGCCTTTTTCTGTGTTTCGTTTTGAAACCGAGTATTTAGCCTATGGTTCTCTAATAAATTTGTGGAAAATTAAGCAGTTAAAAATGAGAGGATACATCTCCCCTCCCAACTATCTCATGGTTTTCTTGTTGTTTAGCAGTGACTTCTAAACATTAAAAGCAATAACACCCCTCCCCCAACCTTTCCTCGGCCCTGGAATCTATCCAGCCTGGATTCACGATACACCTCCTTCTTTATTATTTGACGCAGAAATCAGAATCTTGTGTATGTGTGTGTGTGTGTGGGGGGGGGGGGGGGGGGAGTCCGAATTCAAAGGACCCAAGGTAAAAAATTAAAACAAGGTCTTTTAGGCCATATTTGGATGGGGGCAGTCCAAACCCAAGAAATCCGGACTCCTGTGCCAAACCGAAAGTAACGGGCCCCGGATTTCACACGGTGCTGTTTTCGCCTGTACCCGTGTCACTCACTGTCACACAAACAATCAAAGCCTAAATGGAGGTCTGTAGCAACATACATGTACTGAGGGCAGTTGTCGGCAAGACATGACAAATTTGGAAAACTGGTACGGCACGTATTAATAAAATAATTTACGTCATGACTACAATACATGTATATTTTATTTATTCACTAATTCACTAACGCGTTTTGAACAAGACTTGAGTTTTATTTTGAACCATCATCACGACGAACTGATGATATTCCAACTTCGTCAAAACACGCCTTCTGCAAAGGCAAGCCGTAAAAATTCAAATTTACCTGTTCTCAAATGGACGGTCCCAATTACGTCACTTGTGCATTGTTGCAAAATGGACGCTCTTCCGAAAATACACACAAATTCCCATAGAGAATTAAAAAATTCGTTCATATAATTTTCGAGCGAGCTAAAATCACAGAAACATAACGAAGGCGAAGTTAAATTTATTACACGTAATCGGGAGCTGAAAACTAAAAGATATTTTCTTCATTTTGTATTATTCCAGAGTTTATTTACCATTGGGGGGTTATGGAAAGGACAATAGTTGCCTCATCCCATTCCGCCTGCCACATAGATTTGATGTAACTACTAATATGTGGCTTAAAATAACTGAAAGGGATCTTAAAATCAGTGAGAGGCTTTGTTAAGGCCTGTTTTGCTGCACTGTCTGCTTTGGTGTTACCAGCGATACCTACATGTCCGGGTAACCAGCAAAACACGATATCATATTGGTCAGACATGAGAGTTGTTAACTTCTCACGAAGTTCCAAAACTAGAGGGTTCTTCAACTTGGGGTTGAGTAAAGCAAGTAAAGAGGAAAGAGAGTCGGAGAAGATGATCGACTTTCTTTCCTGTACATTCTCGATGTGCTCAAGTGCGAGTTGAATAGCTTTAACTTCAGCTGTGAAAATAGATCTTTGATTCGGGATTCTGGTTGAGGTGACATGATCACCAGTAACAGCAGCTGATGATACTTTGTCACCATCTTTAGATCCATCTGTATAGATCCTTGTATATGTACTATACTTGGACTTTATTTCGGCATATTTTTGTTTGAACTGCAAGGAATTGGTATCAGATTTTTTGGTAGAAGCAAGGTCCAAAATAACAGTAGTTTTTTTAAGATGCCAAGGAGGAATGTGTGATTTACGGTTTTCTTTTATAGATTCAGAATCAATTTTTGAAGACGCCATGTGGGGTTTAATTCTAATTCCCAATGGAGGAATATGTTTCCGATGTCGGTTAAAAAATTCAACATTTTGAGGTTCTGAAATACAATTAAAAGCATGATTTGAAGGATTGGCCAAAAGTTTAGACACATATTGTAGAGACAATTTAATTCTGCGCTTCTCAAGAGAAGGCTCCTCTGCTTCTACAAGCATTGAATCTATTGGGGATGTTCGAAAAGCCCCTAGACTAATTCTAAGACCACTATTGTGAATTGCATCAAGTGGTTTTAGGTATGACTTCCTTGCAGAGCAGTAAACTATAGAACCGTAATCTAATTTTGATCGAACAAGTGATCTATACAGATGGAGCAAAGTTTTTTGGTCAGCACCCCAATCAGTGCTACCAACGACCTTCAGTAGGTTCAGTGCTCTTTTACATTTAACTTTTAGTTGTTTTATGTGGGAAGTGAAATTCAGTTTGCTGTCAAACAACAAACCTAAGAATTTCACTTCCTTTACAACTTTAATGGTGTTTCCATCCATTTTCAACTCAGGATCAAGATGATGCTTCCGGAGCTTACAAAAATGAACACAATTAGTTTTGGTCTTTGAAAACTTAAAACCATTTTCTGTAGCCCATTTCTGGATTCTGTTTAAACACAGCTGAAGTTTGCGCTCTATAGCATTCATTTTTTTGCTGCTATAGCAGATTAAAAAATCATCAACATACAATGAAGAATCTACCATATTCTCAATTGCGTCGATGATACTATTAATTTTTATAGAAAGCAGGGTAACGGACAAAATACTACCCTGAGGAACCCCCAATTCCTGCTCGTGAGGATCAGATAACGTTGACCCAACACGAACCTGAAATTGGCGGTCCTTTAAAAAGTTTTCAATAAAAAGGGGCATACGCCCTCTCAACCCCATGTTAAAAAGATCTTTTAAAATTCCATACGTCCACGTTGTATCATATGCCTTCTCCAGATCAAAGAAGATGGCGACCACATGTTCTCTTCTGGCGAAGGCATTTCTAATAAACGTTTCAAGTCTGACCAAATGATCCACAGTACTTCTCTGGCCTCGGAAACCACACTGAACATCCGCAAGCAGATTGTTCGATTCCAGAAACCAGACAAGTCGGTCATTGATCATCCTCTCCATGGTTTTGCACAGACAACTGGTTAAGGCAATAGGCCTGTAATTGCTTGGGTTGCTGTGATCTTTATCAGGCTTAGGAATAGGAATTATAGTTGCTTTACGCCAGGATGATGGAAACTGGCCAGTCACCCAAATGCCATTAAAAACTGATAATAAAAGTTCTAGTGATGTTTGTGGCAGATGCTTTAAAAGATTGTAATGTATGTCATCGGGACCAGTGGCAGTATCCTTTGCTCTATGCAAAGAGTTACGTAACTCTTCCATAGAGAAAGGTTCATTGTAATCCTCTAGATTGTTGGAGTTAAATTTGATCTTATGTTTTTCTTGCTGTTTTTTAATTTTAATAAATTCTGGATTACAATTTTTATACGACGAAGGTTTCGAAAATGTGGAGGCCAAAGTGTTTGAAATTTCTGTTTTAGATGTAATTAGGGTGTTGCTTTCCTTCAGGTGTTGTACAGTTGAGTTTGTTTCTTTTCCTTTAATCTTTTTAATCATTTTCCAAATTTTAGTGACAGGGGCGTTTTGGTTAATCTTGGAAATGTAAGATTCCCAAGAACTTTTCTTTTTTTCTTTTATGTGTCGTCTTGTTTTTGCCCGATTTATACGAAGTTTGTCTAAATTATATGTAGTTGGTGACTTGTTAAATTCCCTTTCAGCTTTCTTACGTTCCTTTATAGCCTTTTTGCATTCATCATCAAACCATGGTTTGGTGAAACGTTTTGGATTTCTCGAGGTTTTAGGGATGACTGTGTTTGCAATGTCAAGCAGCTCGTTTGTAAAATGTTCAATTTGGTCAGCACTATCCTGAAATTTCTCCCGTGTGAGGAGTTCAGAACACAGCGACGAAAAAGTGTCCCAGTCAGCCTTTTTAAAGTTCCACTAGGGCACTCTCTCATCGTCCGCCGGAACTACACTCTCCAACACAATTGGAAAGTGATCACTCCCGCACAAATCATCTTCTACCTTCCAAGAAAAGTCGAGGAAGATAGAAGGGCAAGCAATTGAAAGATCAATTGATGTATACGAACTCGATGCGGGGTGCAGATAAGTGTCTGAACCATCATTAAACAAACACAAGTCATATTTTGTAATGAACTCTTCCACAGTTTTACCTTTAGCATCTTCTTGACTGCAGGAATTACCCCAAATAGGGCTATGCGCGTTAAAATCACCCAACAAAATGTACGGAGTTGGGAGTTGTTGAACTAGTAACTCAAGATCATTCAGTTGTAGGGTTTTACTTGGTGAAACGTAAATAGAACATAATGTAATTGTCTTGTCTACGGTTAGACGTACCGCTACAGCCTGTAAATTTGATTGCAAAGATACAGAACTGTGAATAATGTCGTTTCTAACCAAGACGGATGTTCCACGAATATGAAGATCAGTTTCATCTGCCCAGGCATTATACGATGTATAATGCTTAAAAGCTGAATGATCGAGAGTTTCGGGTTTCTTTAAAAGAGTTTCCTGCAGGCAAAAAGCTGCAGGTTGATATTTTTGGCTTAGAAGACCCAGTTCATTAAAATTGGCTCTAAAACCTCGACAATTCCACTGTATTATGTTATTTTTGAGTGTACTATGCATGTTTGGTTGGAGAATTTGAAGGTGGTCGTATGGGTGAAATTGCCCCCGTTGTTCTTTTTGGTGAAGTTTTGCGTGGGGACCTTCCCTGCAATGATGGAAGGGGATTATTTGAAAATGTTTCCGTGAGACATTCGTCCACAGACCTTTCCTCGAAGGCCTCAAATCTATTTCTAGTGACAATATCTCTAGAAAATATGGAAATTCGATCTGAAAGAGTTTTCTTTTTGTCTTTTCTGCTTTTCTGACTTTGATTCTGACTCTGATGTTGACTAGATTGTGATTGGTCACTTGACGTTTCACTAACCTTTTTGCCCTTGTTTTTATTTTCTGTTGTTTTAGTTTGAGTAGATGAGCTATTCGTTTTTGTTGTTTGTATAATGCTAAATGGATTTATAGATTTGGGTTCTGTATTATTAAGCCATGTGAGATCTGTTTGACATTGCACTGATTTTGTTGTTGTAATAGTAGAATGTTTAATAGCGTTCGCATAAGATGATGGTGGTAAATTCATCCCCGGCATTGATATAACAAATTCCCGGGCCTCCTTAAAACTAATCTGCTTTTCACATTTTACTTTTTGTATTAGTTTTTCTTTTTTCCATACAGGGCAATCCTTAGATGATGACATGTGATTGCCCTGACAGTTGACACATTTATAATCTGTAGTAGTACAAGGCTCTTCATGGTTGAGACCACATTTAAAGCAGATTTTCTTGCCACGACAAGAATCCTGGCCATGTCCAAACTTTTGGCACTTGAAACATCGCAGTGGATTTGGGACGTACAAATCCACTCTGACGTTCAAGTAACCAATCTTAAGTGACTTTGGAGGTCTTGTACCATCAAAGGTGCAGGTGTAAGTGTTAGTTTTAATTTTGTTTCCTTGTTTGTTGATTTCAATTCGTCTTACAGAGGTGATTCCTTGAGGTTTTAATTCACATGTAATTTCATTTTCTTCCATGTCAGCTAGTTCAGGAGTTCTGATAACTCCCTTGCTACTGTTTAAAGTTTTATGATAACTTGCTTTAATACTAATGTCAATTAATTTTGTATGTAAAAGATTAAATGTTTGAACTTGTCTGGAACACTGAATTAATAAATCTCCAGAGCGTAGTTTCTTTATATCCTTTACAGTTCCTGTTATACCTTTGATGGCCTTATCAAGAGCAAATGGGTTTAGATTACTTAATTTTTTATTTTCATCAGTTGAATGCAGTAGAATGAATTTTGGAAGGTTGTCTTCAGGTGGAATCAGTGATTTAATTAGTTCTTCATCAGAGTCAGAATCTCGTAGTCCAGTGTCTAAAAAAGGTCGTTTGATTTTTGGTTGTGAGGTAGCCATGTTAATATTTTAAACGTTCATTGCCCCGGCTCCCACCCACCACGGAGTCCAACAAGGGGTAGGGTTACTGCCATGCAGTGAACCCACCGGGTTGCCGGTATTCCCACATACCTGGTATGGGGCAGTATACTCAGCCAGTGTTGATACCGAAGTATGCCACTGGCTGATTGGCCCGTGTGTGGAAGTGCCAGGTCTTCAGATGGCGACCATCCAACCAATCACTTTATAAAATACTGTAATTACGGTTGCCACGTGAAACTGAAACAAACAGTGCAGCAAAACTAAGTATTTGGTTAAAAAATGAGTTTAAAAACAGCACACAATGGCAATGATGATAAATGATTAAAAGAAATGACTGATGGAATGGCCACCAAATGCCCCCCGACGTGACACCCAGTACTTTTTGGGGTGGGGGCTCCCGATTGGCCAGAACGGACCATCCGACCATCCTTCTACTCCCGACATTGGGGCCAAAGCAGTGTGTTGAACAACATTATCTCCGAAATGGAGACCAGGGCTCCATCCCGGAGACTGCCCTAACCGGGGCCACGAGTCCTCAACTGCCAGGATTCCTTCTTCCGGGGCCTTCGGAACGCACCTCACGGGAGAACAAGGTGCCTGCCAGATGGTATTAGCAGGATTGATCATTTTGGTCCGGGGCTGCGTATTTATGTATTTCGCAGCGAACCAACTCAATTGAACAAACCTGTCAATTAGAAATTAGCAAACCTGCCCAATTGAGCAGGCCGTCCTCTATCCGCCACCTGAGGACCCGCCTAGTAGGGGATGATCAAACCCCCCTAGGATCTGTGTGAAAACGCTGTTTTGAGGGTGCTAAGTGTTGTAGAATTTGAAATATAGGTGAAAATCAATTATTTTGGCGGCCATATTGGATTTCAATATGGCTGCCACCAGGGGGCGGGAATTTTGGGGATCCATTTTTTTTCTTAATCCTCAGGTGTTATACTACCTGTGTACAAAGTTTCATGCTTTCTTCAAGAAGTGAACGATTTTTGTGTTTAGCCGCCCTACTACTAGGCTATATAGGCCTACCGGTACGATAAAATTTAAAGACTCAATATTCTTACTGATAAGACACTCCTTTGTTATAATAGGCTATGTAGGCGTGTTTGATTTCTGAACATATTGGGGAAACGCTGAGATTAGGCTGTGTAGGCGTGATTGATTTCTGAACATATAGGGGAAACGCTGAGATTAGGCTATGGTTTCTTCGGGTAGGCCTATGGGAGAGGGGGGGGGGGTAGGGTTACGTTTTTCAAGTCTGAGAAAGGAGGAAGATGGCCTCTACCCCAGGGTGTTTAGAGCATAGGTCTATAGACAAAAAAAATATAGGTCATCATGGAACCCTAGTCTTTAGAACTCAACTATAGGCCTATATGTCGACGCTGTTGTGGTCTCGTCATCTCTAACGCCCAGCTAGCCCCAATTTAAAGCTGCCATCCACACTGAAACACGGGCTGTTCTCTCTCATACATCATTATGTACCCATTATTTGTTTCTCTCTCCGCAATTTACAAGGCAACCATTTGGGCCTGTATTTTGTAGGCTAATTGGTTGTCTATAGGGGAAGGTTGCTTAATTGTTACCCAACGTAGCGGCACAAAGTAGATAAATAAGTTAAGAACAATAAAAAGATCTAATTGTGAACTGAAGATAATTTGCACGAACCACACACTCTGTCTAGCCTAGCATTCAGAGCAAATGGCCTATAGGCCTAAGCTTTTTTTCCGACAGAGGTTCACGAGTGTCACCATAAAGAATATCCACTGAGCATCATACAGGATCCAAGGAAGTTCATTGGGCATGGTGGAAGACAGTGGCGTAGATACGAGGGTGTGGGTGGCACTGCCCCCCCCCCCCCCCCCAAAAAAAAAAAACATTTTACTCTTACCAGGGAAAAGTTCGAAGCTTTTTGTTGGTGAAACTGATCAAAATAGAATAGAAATTATATTTTCGCCAAAACATGTTTACGCGCAGAAAACTGGGAAGACTAGGGGGTTGCACCTGAACACGGTTAAACCCCAACTATAATCATGATCACTTGGCATCCAAGGTTCTGGGTTTAAGGTGCGCCTCTTATCAATCATGATGCGAAGCATCATCCCACGTGCTCAGTGGCGAATTGATGCACACACGAGAAGGGGTATGGGACTTCCCACTCTGTTGTGCAGGACAAAATAAAAACAAAAACAATTTAGACTAACAGTTGGCATGAGACTTGTTAAGACAAAGCTATAGGCCTATGCCTGGGGTGGACTACGGTATGCTATATGTCATGTTATCAGCGATAACATGCATATACTCCCGAAGTGGGTGGCCATGTGCTATCGTGGGTAACATGCACCGTGTACCCTGCGTCAAATGATTTTTGTGAAAAATAGTTTTAAGTTACAAAAATAAGAGGGCATGCGCCGCTGGTGCACTTCCCTATGTACCTCGATATATTCACATGGGTAATTTCACCCCAAATGTCTGCTTGTTTCAGAAAGAAGGAAAATTTGGGTCTGTACTAGACTAACTTCTCTCTGGTGCATGCTTCGGGTCAACGGTGAACTGGACATTCCCCGACGATGTCAGCCATTAGGCTTATTAATTTATTCAAGATGACAGCGCCCATAGATCTGGGGAAAGTTTGCACGTGTTCGCCCATGCACTAGGATAATATACAGGGGCGGATCCAGGGGGGGTGAAAGGGGTGGCTAGCCACCCCCCTCTTTTGGGATGACAAAATTTTTTTTTCAAGCATTTGCTAAGTTGGCAAGCCGGATATCAACGGCACAACCTTTTCGGTGCGGTAACATATCGTAACTGGAGTAAGTTTACCGGTTTCTCCTAATTACTTTGATCCGTTCCGTGGAATATACTACCGATTCGCGGGATAGATTTGCACTCTGACGTAATGTTTCCTGTTTAAGTTTGGTGTGGTCATATTTTCGAAATTGTAAAGCCTCACAATCCATCGCAATCATGGGTGAGCCACCACCGAAAATGAAGAAAACCACTATTGATTCTTTTTTTCAACCTAAAGAGAAGACGACGAACATTCCGTCTGAAAATACACATGCAGAAACGAGCGGATCCACATGCAGTTCATCCAATTCTGAGCCGCAGGTGCCCCCAGCTGAATCTCCTGGAGATGATCAAGCTGCAACCGCGATACACACAATCTCCCCAAATGATATTGCCAATTTTGTCAATACCAGCGGTATGACAGATTCAGAAAAAGCATTTATGCTTAAAAACTGCTGGAAACCAGATGCTAATTTTGACAAGTTGGACAGCCGGGTTTATGAACATCGAGTAAAAGGGGGTGGAAACATCAAAAAGAAAACTGTATGTTTCCAACAATCTTGGTTAAGTAAACGGAAATGGTTAGCATACAGCGACCACGCGGAACTAAGGGGCGGTTGGTGTCTGCCATGTACCCTCTTTCTCCGGAGAGAAGAGAAAAATAAGCTCGGAGTATTCGTCAAAACACCATTCCGAAATTACAATAAGTCGAAGGAGTTGTTAGATGAACACGAAAGTAAAATTTATCATGCATCTTGTGTTGAGAAAGCTGAAATGTTGATGGCACAACAGGGTGATATATTACGTCGAATTGATGTACAAATGTCTGAACAAACGTCGAAAAACATGCAAGTTAATAGTTCTGTTTTGTGCCATATAATCATATAAGCAGTCCTTCTGTGTGCAAAACAGCAAATCGCTTTGAGGGGACACAGAGACGACAAAATCGAATTCGATGTTCCAGCTACATGTAATGAGGGTAATTTCATTGCAGTTATGCGTCTTATGACTGATAAGGTCCCGGAATTGAAAACCTATCTCACAAAAGGTCCAAAAAATGCACGTTATATTAGTAAGACAATTCAAAATGATATACTTCATATTTGTGCGGACATCATCCGAGAGCATTTCCGTAAATGTATTGAGAAATGTCCACATTTCTCCCTTATTGGAGATGAAACCACGTCCAATGGTCAAGAAATTCTCTCTGTTTGTCTGCGCTTGTTAGACACTATTTCGGGAAGTACACCTTTAAAGCGAGAAGTTTTAATCGACATGCGACCATTGACGCGAACCACGGGTCAATCAATCGCCCAAGAATTGCTCAAGTCTCTTGATGAGAATAAGATTAACATTCAACATTGTCGCGGACAGGCATATGACACCACGGCGTCGATGAGTTCGAAGTCGAAAGGCGTGAATGCTGAAATACTAAAACATGCCCCCGATGCCGATTACCAAGGTTGTTGTCTCCACTCGCTTAACTTAGTGATCTGCCATGGGTGCAAAATCACCCACATAACGAATATGATGGATGCATGCAGAGAATTATTCAGTTTCTTCGACAACTCCCCGAAACGTCAAAACTTTCTAGAGTTAGTCATCTTGACCAACGCACCAGAAACCAAATAACTAAAACTTAAAAACTTGTGCAAGACCCGTTGGGTCGAACGACATTCCACATTTGAGGTGATATCCGACCTCTATGAGCTCATTGTATTAACTCTCAATGAACTATGTGAGCCTACCGACGATGAATCATTGTACCCCGATGAAACAGAGAATTGGAACTGGGATTCCTCAACGAAGGTTAAGGCAAATGGACTTCGTCATATGTTCCTTGATTTTGGCCATATAGTATCCTTCGTTAGCGCGAAAGATATGTTGGAACCCATGCTACCGATAGTAAAATGTTTGCAAGGGCGCATGGTAGAAGTGTTTTTTGGCTTTAAGAAGATTGGTGTAGTAACTGACACATATAATGACATTCGGGCGAACGTGGATTCGTGGTTCGACAGTGTTTATGCTAAAGCGATAACGTTGGCCAAAAAAGTTGGTTCAGAAGAGAAAATGCCACGTATATGCAAACGTCAGACGACTCGCCCGAATACTGACGCGAATACTCCATTTGAATACTGGAAGCGTACGGTTGTTATACCTTTCCTCGATGTTGTATGTAGCGAGCTCCGTGAGAGATTCAGCGAAGACAAACGAGCGCATTATCATTTGACCGCAATCGTACCGGAGAGCATCGTTCAAACTGATGACGATACATTAGCTTCCACTGGCAAATTTCTTGTTTCTAAATGGGATCATGTTCTACCCTCGCCCTCAAATTTTGAAAGTGAACTAGCGCGATGGAAAAAATTTTGTGAAAGAGAGATTGTAAATAAAGACATTCCTATCACGACCGTGATTGAACAATGCGCTGATGAAATGTTTTTTCCTAATGTCAGAGAGCTGCTGAAAATTCTTGCTGTTTTGCCTATCGGTAGCACGGAGGCGGAACGTTCTTTCTCGTGTATCAGAAGAATCCATTCTTGGTTAAGATCAACCATGTCTACAACTCGACTGTCCGATTTGGCTGTATTGGCTATGCATGGCTTCAGTATTGATGTTGATGTGAATGTCGTGAAAGAGAGATTCATTGCTTCACACCCCCGTAGGATGCAGAGCTCGTCCCTGTTGTTTGAGTAATAATAATGAGAATCAGAATCAACATAATCTAATTGAAATCCTGATCACATTGAAATAAAACTTTCTAGTTGTGTAGATTTTTCAATCTTATTGCATCCTTAACGCTTACAGTTTAACTGTAGGGAAATCCATTCCCATGCCTTGCTAATCACTTACATATTATAGAAGTTATATAAATTCATTACACTGTTAGTTGATGCGACTCAATCGAGGCCATTTAATTCCCATAACCCGGTTTCCCGGCCCCATGTCCTTGGGTGTCGCAGGTGACCAGCCCATCAAAACTGTCTGATATGGCATAGACAATTACCCCTCAATCACACACAGTGGTCCAGGTAACCTGGACCACTGTGTGTGATTGAGGGGTAATTGTAAAAACCCATAACATTCGTTGACTTGTATGGGTGGATTATGCATGTATGTGGACCTCATGTCAAGGGTATTGGTGGGGGAGATCACTCAGATCAGCTATTGAAAAAATGAAGATAAACCCCACGAAGGCCCCCCAGAATGCACCATTCAGGTTGCTATTTTCAAAATTTTCCGAACGACGAGAGGGGGACACCCCCTCTCGTGCTCACCCCCGCTCGCTGCTTCGCAGCTCGGATGATGCTTCGCATCATATGGTTAGCCACCCCCCTCTACAAATTCCTGGATCCGCCCCTGATATATTGGGCATGTGGTTTATGAAATGGTTTCATGCGAAAATACGTTTCAATGCGGATTGTTCTTCGTCAAACTGATTTTAAACAGAAATTGATAAGTAGGCTGAGAGGAAGTCAACTTTAATAGGCTATAGGTCTACACGTGCAAAATGGTACGATAGCCTAACCCCAATTTAGAATAACGTTTGCCCAAGCCAACTCTATCTTTCTGCGTTTGGTCATCTTTGATGGACTTATAAATTCTTGCAATGGATTTTTTAATTGTAAAGAATGTAAGTAGACTGTACACTCAGTTTATTCTTGTTGAATTTACTGAATAATTCTCGATGCATAGGCCTTGGCTAGGTAGCTGTCTTTGACGCGACGTGATGGCGGGCGGGGGGGGGGGGACTTGACGTCGCCGACATATTGGCCAACAAAGACCGAAGCCGGATTGAGAGGGCGAGGACTGAATATGTAGTCCTAGAGCCCATCCTAGATATAATTTTACTCGACAAGTTAGGCCTACGCCTCAACTGTGGCTGTTTAGGCCTATGGACTTATTGAGGATCGATAAACCAAATTCTAAACGAAATGTTGTATAGGCCTATTATCTGTACATAGACTGGTGATCAGTCATGTAGTCTACATTAATTGCTGCTTGTCGCATAAGCCGACAGTAAGCCGTTTGGGGGAGAGGTGGGGGGGGGGGGGGGGTCGTGGAAATGAGCGGTCATGCAGCTCATGCTTTCCTGCTATGTCATTGGCCATTCACAGGGCTACTTCTATATGGAGATCGGCGGTTTTCAAGTTGCATGTCTGTTCCGGTTTCGGTTTTCATTGTAAAAACATAGGCTAATACCTTGCATTTGCATATCTAGGAAGATTATTTGTCACCAGTCAGTGCCACAGCGACTCCCTTTTCAGGGCAACGCACCTGCGTAGGTCTATGCGGGTACTCTGGTTTACTGAGCATAATGTTTTTTTCATAAATTACCTCAAGAGTTTCAAGTTTGAGAACAATGATTATTGCCTTGAGCCTGTTCCAAAAATACCCCCCCCCCCCCCCCAATTACCTCTGTCTAGGGTAACCCGACCGACTCTAAAAATTATGCCGACCATAAAAACTTGATCAAGTAAAGTAGCTCATATAGGTCATTGTAACCCTAAATTTCTGTCCAACTTCAGCTGTGATTTTGACACTGGCTTTGAAGTTCAAGCTTTCATAATTACGTGCAGAAACAGATATATTTGTCATTACAAATGTGGAACAAGTGACAAGTTCCAGTTCTGCAAAGGAAATCGCATTTGATAAACAGATGAACATGTAAAATACGATGCGTAAGAAGTAAATTTGTCACCTATTCTTGGGGTAAATGCCACGCTCGAACGCAATACTACTAGGCCTAATTAGAGCAGCTGTTCTGTAAAAAGGATATCGCGACTCTGAAATTTGAAAACAAGGTTAACTTTGGCTCTTTCTCTTTATTCTGAGAAGTGAAGACCTGATTCGAGTTTTTCAAGATAGACGTTGAAAACCGCGACGACGGCACGAGGCACGATTACTGTTGCGTCGCGCATGTAAAAAAAACACGAAAAATACAAGGCGCGTAAGCAACTCTTTATTTAAGATTCAGCGATAAACATGTTCACATAAACACAAGAAATATATTTAAGTTGTAAGTCCAATCATATTCATTGGGTATTTTTTCAAAGTCTTTTTCCGTGCTCCCATTCAAATTTCCATGCTGAAAATATTCTGAGTCCAAAAATAAAAAATATTTCAACTGATAAATTTTCTAAGTCCAGTTTTCCGTGCCATTTCCGGGCTCTGTCCAAGGTATGTCCATGGTCACCAACTGTCCATGGTAATTCCATGGAACACGTTCCATGGTAGCAAGGAATTTTTTACCAATCACATAAATTCCATGCCATTTCCTTGGATTTCCAAGGAATTCTAAAATGTTCCATGCCAGTCCATGGAAATTTTAAATGCAGGGTAACTGACAGAAATCGTAAGGAATCTGGGAAAACTACATAAAGATGAGGTAATAGCCAGTACTAAATGATACCTCCCCATAAAAGATTTCAAGGATGTTTGAATACATTTACAGTATCTGGTAGAAATGCTATGTTTCCAAAGCCACTTATGAGTTATTTTATACATAAAATACAATATAACTACAGGATAGTCCTGCATTTCTATGATAAATTTTTATTTTAAATCTTCCGAATCACTTTGATGTCAGTTTTTCAGTAAGTGGGCAATATGAACATGAACGAATGGCAAAACTTTACATTAAAATTATGTTGTGTAATTATATAGCCCAGATGCTGACAATAGCATTAAACACTAATAAATAAAAAAAGGTCAGTTTGAACTGTACATGTAAGTTTGTGTATGACATGGCAATGTAGAAAAAAAAACGAAAAAGAATAAAATATTAATGGTCTAATGTGATGTATTTTATAATTATGAGCATTTTGAATGGTTAAATTACCCATTTGGTTACAAAATTGAGGTTGCAATGAATTTATTTATATTTTTCCATGAAATCTTCAAAATTCTAACTATATTCACTCTGGTGAATTTATACAGCAAAATGGCTAAGTGTTTGTTGGGTCATGCACATAACATATTGTAATTACTGCGCGCTTGTGGATCGCTTGTGACGCGCTTGTTGCGAACTAGGTGTGTGCTTGTGACGCGCATGATGCGAACTTGTTGCGAGCTTGTTGTGAGCTTGTTGCGAGCTTGCGCGCTTGTCACGCGCTTGACGCGCGCTTGACGCACGCTTGCCGCGCGCTTGTCGCACGCTTGAATGTGTTCAGAAATCTGTGCATGCTTGCTGCAAGCTAGTCATAAGCGCGCGACGCTCTTGTTCGCTAGCGACTAGTGAGTGACTCGCTGGGGACTAGCTAGTCGCGCGCTTGCATTTTGGTTTGGGATTCTTCATTACCATAGATGATTGGAACAACCTGCCACCTGGTGCCGCCACAGCGCAGTGGTGAGTGGTGAGTGTCGTGCATGTAAATTAGCTGAAATCAGCCAAAGTTTTCAAATTTCAATAAGAAAATTGGTAAAAATTGTGTTTTTCACCCAAAACAATAGTGAAGTTATTAAATGATAACATTTATCCAAAATAGCATCCATGGCTATATCGCAACAACGCACGTATATATTCAAGATAAGCCCATCCCTTGTGTCTATTTTAGCAGACTCTTACTCCAGGCATTGGTTACCAGGTTCTATTCTAGCAGTGAAATATTTATATTTATTTCTTGGTGTTTAATGTCATTGTCAACATCTGGGCTATATCATGACACAACTTCAGTATTAAGTCAAGTTTTGCAAATTTATTTTTTATGTATTTATTAGGGCTTTACACATTCAATAGCCAGGGTCATATCGTGTCAAGCAGATTTACGGGTGGAGGAAGCCGGAGTACCCAGAGAGAACAAACGAGCAGCAGCGAGTATGTGCCAGAATCTCTAGCTTCTAGTTTATGCCCATGTTGCCCACATAATTATACTGAGAGAATACACATCAGCGGCATTGGTTAACAGATCAGATTTCACCAGTAAAACAGAACTTCCTGCTGAGGAATCTAGTCCGGCAGCTAGGTACCCCCCATAGGGACCCCCCCCCCCCCCCCCCCCCCAGGATCAAACCAAACCAATTTTTTTATGTACCTAGACATCCTAGGAGTAGATTTTTTGATGTTAACATGGAATCATCCTGGCTGTACTATGTGAAATCCAAGATGGCGTCCAAGATGGCCGCCATTTTTAAGAAATACACCCCGTGTTCGTTTACTTCCATCTATTTTGGCTTTACTTCATTATTATTGTTTTTATTGTGATACACGTGTGTTGCGGATATAATCGCTAATATTCTGGTACAATTTTTGTCCCATTTGAGCCAAAATGGCCGCCATAATATGCCTCGAAATTAGGAAATATGGAGTTTTTATTGTCATTTTTTTACTATAAGTCATTCTGTTTCTTTCAATAACCATCATCTCGCCATAAATCTGATACCAAAATAATTGTAGATAATCTTTCGCAATAATGTAGCAATATTAAATTGGAAATATGTTTTTTTGTTGAGAAATTTTATCAGAAAGTGGGCCACCCAAAGGCGGCCATTTTTTACTAAATCTACGCCATGTTCATTTAATCCAACATATAAAAACATATACTTTTCTGAGTAATCTTAGCTCGATAGAAATGAGTTTCCAAGTTGTCTGTGAACATTTTTGTAAAATTTCTAAATTTTTTTTACCAGAACCGGACCCCGGGGTATGCCTCGAAGTTAGGAAACTTGGACTTTTTCCTGACATTTTTCGACAGCAGTTCGTTTCTTGCCTTAAAAAACACCCAGATCGCTAGTAATTTCAAGTTAACATCCAACAATCTTTATACCTGACAGGTTTATAGTGAAGTTTGATCCTAGGGGGTTGACAGCAATGCAATTAACAATAATGCGCCATTGCTGGGTATGGGTGGGGGTGCCAGCTGCCAAATTGTGTATAATTTACTAGTGTTTAAAATACTTTCTCTTGTTTTTCAGGTTCTAAATCTCCTCATCTAACACTGCTTTATCCTGCTAGAGACTCTACTCACGCTTGCACAAATATATATAGCACTACTAACTTCTTCTGGTGATTGGTATCTTCTCAATCTATATGGTAACCATTTAACACACTAACATGCCAAAGAAAAGAAAAATAGCTGATGGTATAGGTTCCACAGAAACAATACAATTTTGTGTCATCCACAACCCTAATTTGAAAGACGACGTTTTCACAAAATTCTCGGACATTTGCGATGGCGAGACAAGATTCAAACATCTCCAAAGTATAAAGGTGCGTCCATAGAATGGACTATGCATGCGCCCAGCTTCCAACAGCAATGCAACCAACACATGGCTATCACAGAATGTGCTATCAGAGGTTCACTATGAACTTGAACAGACTTACAGTAAATGAACCTTCTGCAACTTGCTATCAACGAGTGCAACGATCTGGTAAATCTGGTAAACACCTTTTCCAACCAGACTGTATATTTTGCAATAGGACTGGGTATATACATGTTAATGTTGGTGGATCTAGGTCAAGTGAAACAACTAGGTCTTTTGAACGTGATGGGTGGCAAACTGTACTGGAAATAGCAGAGAAGAATCAGGATGAAAAACTGCTACGAAGAATCAGAGGATTCGACCTATTCGCTTGTGAAGCAAAGTATCATCCGAAATGCCGTAAGGGATATACATGTACGCCTGAATACTGGCGGAGTAAGGACCCAGAAAAAATACTGAAACAGTCCTCGTTGTCATGTGCACATGATGTGGCATTCAATCATGTTGCAAAGTATCTCGAAGAAACTGTTGTTGCAAATCGTGAAGTGGTCAAATTAACTTATCTTAAACGAATGTACTGCTCAAAATTAAAAGATACTGAGTTTTATAACCCCAATTACCGTGCGGACAAAAAACTTCGGCAGCGACTTGAAAAACACCCTGTTTTCAGTAGTGAACTTAAGTACACAAAAGTACAAACCGGAACCTCCCCGGCTTTCTATATAATATACAGTACAAAACTTGGGCTCGACGAAGCAGTTTCGACTGCATTTAAAACAGCAATGCGAGATAATGTCATTGAGTTAGCAGATACTTTGAAACAGGAGATTGTAGAAACGGCTGCTAACCAAACGGAAATGGTCTGGCCACCTTCAGCAGAAAATCTGGAAGTCAACAGGGACATTATACCTTCTACTCTTTATACGTTTTTGACGCACCTGTTTGCGGACAGTGTTGAGAAGATTTCTGGTAAAACAGAACGTCTGACATTATCGATTGGTCAAGACATTTGTAGGGCTGTTACAAAATGCTCGTGGAAATTGCCTAAGCACATCCTTCTCAGTGTGACGCTGCATCACTTATTCAGAAGCAAGCTGCTTCTTACTTTGATGAATAGACTAGGTCATTGTGAAGGATATGACTTTTGTCTTGAATTGGAAACAGCTAGTGCTATTGCTCTTGAGAAATCTTCATCTCTTTTGACTCGAAATATTGTAGGTGGATCTGGTAACTGTCTCTTCCACTCCGAGTGGGACAATTTCAATCAGAACCTTACAAGTTTGCATGGTCCAACAACATGCAACACCGCAGCAGGAATAATGTTACAAGAAATTGTTCCATCAGAAGAATGTACTTTAATTGAAACATTACCAACATCTGCACGTACTGGAAGAAGGAGTCTCCCAACAGATGGTCATCCCTCACTTCCTCAGATAAACATCAGCCGCAGGTGTGGTCCCGACATGGGAAACTACAAGACAGAACAGCCATCTGAAAATACAGCTGCTTGGAACAGGGCAATGGATGTGTACTTGCTGTGGCTTTTTATCAGAAAAGCTGGTGCATCTGGTAACCAACCGGTTCCAGCATTTGGTGGTTTCATATCTGCAACTGGCACTACACCTGAGAGGGAAACCATCATTGACTACTATCCATCTATCACTGAACCTATAACAGAATACAGTGTGGTTCAGGAGTTGTTACAAAAATGTGAAAAGGCAACCAGAGAGGTCGGACAGAAATATACAATAGTAACTTTCGATTTAGGAGTGTTCATGAAAGCATTACCAATTATATGGAGTAACCCAAAGGTATACCAAGGCCACATCATCCTCATTGGTGCATTTCACACCATTATGAACTATTTGAATATGATAGGACATAAGATGTCGGGATCTGGTTATTCAGAAATTCTCATTGAATCGGGTCTAGTGACATCGGGTTGCATACAAAAAGTATTAACAGGAAAGAAGTACAGTAAATCACTTTGGTGTTTAAAAGTGGTGAGTGAGTGTTTGGAACGCCTCTTGCTTGAGGCATACACCAAACAAATAGGTGAAGATACCTCAGACACAACTGCTGTTGAAGCATTAATGGTACAGTTAAACAAAGATAACCTGAAACAGACACTGGCAGACGCTGATGTCAGCAATTTTTTGAAACAATATTCTGAATTTCAAAATACAGTTAGAGCTGGAAATTTAGGAAAGACTGCACAGTTCTGGATGTCGTTTCTTGACCATGCAAGGCACATTTTTATGTTAATCTTCGCCATAAAGACAAATGATTTCAGACTATTTCATTAGTGCATGGGATTAATGGCAACCTTGTTTTTCAGTTTTGGCGGTCATAATTATGCAAGATATTTAGCTTGGTTTGATGTTTTCCTCACCAATATTGAGACCAGTCATCCAGATGCAACATCCCTTTTGGAGAAGGGTGCCATTTCAGTTGCAAGATCATTGACACCTGGCAATCTTTGCGCTGTTGATAAAACGATGGAAGAGACTTTTATGAGATTTGCAAAGTCACGTGGTGGCTCATCTGGAGTGGGACTGACAGGAATATTGGAAAATTATGGAGCCTACCAACGTTGGATCCGATCAACCTCTGAAAGATGTAAATTCTACCAGAACACATTGCAAATGGCTGGTATGTTACACGACGAAGACACGCCATTCCATGGAAAGCACAGAGATCTTCTCACATCGGAAATAAAGAGAGGAGAAAAGGCTGTTCAGAGAGCAATTACTGCAGTATTGGGGTTTCTCAACCCTTTTGATGTCAGCGACCATGAGCGACTCTATATTTTATCTTCAGGTTCACCTGTGTCAGTGAGCACGGAAAGTGATGTTCTTGGAGCTGAAGTGTTAGGTGAAGAAGCAAAGAATATGTTCATCAGAGAGCGCTTAGTTGTGGCTTCAGATAAACAAGAAATTAACTTTTTTGACAAAATTAAGAAATTAAAATTACAGAAGATGAACCACTGCAACAAGAAAGTTAAACTAACATCCACCCAGGGCAAGGTTGTGCAGTACCAGGAACAAGGAGATGTTGCATTCCAATTATTAGTAAAGGCACAGTTACTGGACAAACCTATAAGCATCGAAGAGCTAATGTCTTATTCAATAACACCAGTACCCCATTCTCTTGCTACACCAGATGGATTTATGGCAAAAACCAATAAAGCAGCATTGCTACATTATTTCACAGATGATCTTGATAATGAAGATTATCCTAATCCCCAAGATACAATGTACATTGAAGATGGAAACGCCATCATCCATAGTCTCATCGATGTACCAAACACATTTCGTGACATAGCATTGAAACTTCTAGATCAGCTTTCTAATAAACCATGTTTTGTATTCTCAACAGACATGTACGTGCCTGGTTCTATAAAGACACAAGAACGCTTACGCAGAGGCTCAAGTGACCAGATCATTCTCAGTGGCCCCCAAACTAGGAAGCCAGCAGATTTCAAGTTATTCTTACAAAATGACCACAACAAAAAAACAGATGTTTTCACTTCTTTATAAGGTGTGGGGCAGTGAAGATGCTTCAACTCGCCTGCTTGGCCACAGAGCTGTTCTTATTGTAGAGGGTGATGCCTTTGAATTCTCTTCTAGTGATGGAGAAGTTGTGAACACAGAATATATTGACTCTCTTTTATCTTCACAAGAGGAGACAGACACTCGAGTTGTTCTGTATCTAATGTATGCACAAACCAATGGTTTCAAAAATGCTGTTATCAAGAGTCCTGATACAGACATTTTCTTTATTTTACTCTGTCATGCTGAAAGGTTTTATGAGATGAAAAGTGTTTTTTGACACTGGAAGTGGGAAAAACCGCCGTCTTATTGACATAAGTGATCTAGCCAAAAACTTTGGAACTGCATTCTGCGAGTGTCTCATTGGCTTCCTTTGTTACACGGGTGAAGACTGTAACTCAGCATTCAAAGGAAAGGGAAAAGTTAACCCACTAAAGAAATTACAGAAGAATCAAAGGTACCAGGATATCTTCAGAAAGCTTGGTAATGATTGGAAAGTATCAGAGAATATTATAAATGGTCTTGAAGAGTTTACATGTTTGATGTATGGATTTCCACGAATGAAGTCTGTTGATGCTGTAAGAGTAACAATGCTGAAGAAAATGGTTGGAAACGGGGAACTTATTAAACTCAAATCTTCTAAAGTGGACCTATCCCGTCTCCCACCATGCAAACAATCACTCATACCACATATAAAACGGGTTAACTACAGAGTTTGTCAGTTGAAGAATGCCCACATTAACTTTCCAGATATCCCCCCTCCTTCAGATCATGGTTGGTGACTTTTTGGAACCTGTTTGGTCAGAAGGGCCAGTTTTACCACCCACCTTACGTGATCTCTTGGTAGAAGAGGGTGTTACATCCAATGATAGTGAATCTGAACAAGATGATACTAGTGTCACTTCTTCAGATGATTCATCGGATGATGAAGATTAGTCAACGAGAGCCATGAAATTTTGACAAATCGTTACCTGAGTTCCATAGTGTCCTAATCAACATCCTGGAAGAATGTCTCTTATGACACTATGGAACTCAGGTAGCGAAATGCAATATGAAAAATTGTTAAAATTTCATTACTGTTTGATAAAGTTTGGTGTGTAATGTACAATTCCTTTTTTGAGTTACCAATTCCAAGAATATGTGACCCAAAAAATGAATTGCTCAAAATGCGCCTCTTTAAAGTTTTCTTTCCTTTGACTTACTTAACCCCCTCAACTGATGTCAGACATACACACTTGGTATTGATGGCAACTTCCACTTGGGTGATCGACGGTTCAATAATTTATATTTTGATTTGTTGAGATCTGTGAGCTCTGCTAATCAAAATATAAATTATTTTACCTTTGAAATCATACGGAGAAATAAGCTATGAGAATTATATTAAGATTCTAACATCAGAGTGAAGGTGGGGAGAGAGGCTAAATGCATCATTGTCAGTGACAACGATGGAAAATTGGCAAGGTAGCCAGCTTCACTTAGTTACATTTTTTAAGTTTTACACTTTTTCAAGTTTTGCTAACTTGATTAGTAAACATATTCCAAAGTATTTTGTTGTCCAATTTTTGATGGTTTGGTGGCTTTTTTCAAAAGGAGGAGCGGACTTCAGCTGAAAATGTCAGGAAAAAATCCAAGTTTCCTAACTTCGAGGCATATCCCGGGATCCGGTTCTGGTAGAAAAAAATTTAGAAATTCTACAAAATGTTCACAGACAATTTGGAAACTCATTTCTATTGAGCTAAGATTACTCAGAAACGTATGTTTTTATATGTGGGAATAAATGAACATGGAGTAGATTTAGTAAAAAAAAATGGCCGCGTCAGGGTGGCCCACTTTCTGATAAAATTTCTCAACAAAAAAACATATTTCCAATTTAATATTGCTACATTATTGAGAAAGATTATCTACAATTATTTTGGTATCAGATTTATGGCGAGATGATGGTTATTGAAAGAAACAGAATGACTTATAGTAAAAAAATGACAATAAAAACTCCATATTTCCTAATTTCGAGGCATATTATGGCGGCCATTTTGGCTCAAATGGGACAAAAATTGTACCAGAATATTAGCGATTATATTCGCAACACACGTGTATCACATGAAAACAATAATAATGAAGTAAAGCCAAAATCGATAGAAGTAAACGAACACGGGGTGTATTTCTTAAAAATGGCGGCCATCTTGGAAGCCATCTTGAATTTCACATAGTACAGCCAGGATGATTTCATGTTAACATCAAAAAATCTACTCCTAGGATGTCTAGGTACATAAAAAAAATTGGTTTGGTTTGATCCTGGGGGGGTGGGGGTCCCTATGGGGGTACCTAGCTGCCGGACTAATCTGGCTGTGAAGCAGAACCTGTTTATTGCAGCGATTGCCAGTGAAGAAGTGCCGTTCCACGTCCAGGAGTTCCCACAATCTTGGAAATCACCCTTACAATGATGTTACATGCCAAATATGAAGGTATTCGGAGCAGTAATTTGGAAGAAGACAGACTTTTAAGGTTTTTCCCCATTACCCAGTGTAAAAGACAGAAGCCCCATAAAACCCAAATTTGAACAAACATGGAAATCATCCTTAAAATAATGTTACATATAAAATATGAAAGCTTTTGGAGCAGTAGTTTGTCAGAAGAATTTTTTTTTATGATTTTCCCATTACTCTCAATGTTAAAATCTTAGACCCCATTTATTTATTTATTGGTGTTTAAGGTCACAATTTTCTGCACAATGGGAAATCGTGACAACAACATGGAGATAAAGTCAAGGTTTGTCAATCGTTCATATCCATGTTGCCCATTTCAGAGGACTTCCACGCCAAGCACTGGGGACTGGATCCTATATTACCAGAAAAATAGACCTGGGTTACAACAGATAAAAAAGAAAAGTTTTACTTCCCTGGGTTCCACGCAGTGGAGACCACATTTAGCCCTAAATATACCCCAAAGGGGTTTATTTGATAAAAATCTGATATTTCCCCTTACAATAATGTCATATATTAAATATGAAAACATTCGTGATACTGGTTTGGGCGATGAAGATTTTTTAATTTTTTTCCCATTACCCAGTGTTAAAAAAAATCTGACTCAGCATTTATTCAAAGGCCCGAAACAGCACCTTATGACAAGGGAGCTTCACACACACACACAAAAAATCCGGATAGGATCTCTGATCCAAAAGTCGAGTTGTGAAAGTGTGACTTTGACCAAGTGAGTCCAGAATAAATAGGGTTCTTCTGCTCACCAAGGCCAACCAACCTATGAAGTTTCAGAAATGTAGGTTGAACCATTATCAAATTATCGTCTGCAAACTACTTGTTTACGATATACTTTGTGAAAGATCACTGTGACGTCGACCTTTTACCTAGCAAGTCCACAAATAGGGCTCTTCCGAGAGCGACTGATTTTAAAAATAATGTTTTTAAGACAGTCCGTGGCATTGCCGTAGATGCATTTGTGTACAAATGTCAAGATTTTAACTCGAATCCTTTCCGTAATTGGCAACCAATATAACGACTTTAACGCTTCCATGCTGCTGTCAAATTTTGATTTTCCTAAAACAATTTCGATGACATATTCTGAATTCTTTGGAGCTTCGACAACAGTTTTTTTGAAAGGCCAAAGAAAAGCGCATTCCCATAGTCCATATGCGTGATTACTAATGCTTGGACTACGAGTCTGCAGGAATCAATGCTAAGATGTTTTCTAATTTTTCTAATATTATATAAATTGTATGAAGCTATCCTACATTTTACCATCACATGCTTTTTAAGTTTCATACATTGATCAGTCCAGAAACCAAGATACTTCACAGAATCACTCTTAATTATGCTATTGGTACCAACACGAATACACTTTGTGCAACTTTTCAGCAATTGATCATGAAATCCAAAGAAAATTATTTCATTTTTTGAGTCATTCATTTTTAACTTATTTTCAGACATTTATTTATTTATTTGTTGATGCTTAACGCCACATCAGCAGCTAAGGCTATATCGTGGCGAGAAAACAGTGGTATGTAAAAAGTCATTATCAATTATGAGGTAAAAGATTGAATAAAAATAAAAATGAACCACAACAGACATGTCAAAAACAAGAATGATTAGAACAATCAATGAATAATGAGAGAAGTGAATAACATGTAAATCAACCTGAGGAATTAAGACTTGATGAGTCGAGATTAAAACAATAAAAATAATTTTAAAATTTTGTAAAAAGGTTGATTACTTTCAGAAATAAAACAATTTTTCTGTGGGCTAGTATTATAAAATAGATCTCTAAGGGATCCAACCGTGAAGTACTGCACTCTAACAAGATTAAAATCGGCACAATGTAAAAAGAATGTGTTCCACCGACAACACCTGCTGGTAGGGAAAACACTCTCGTCGCATAGTACCCTCCAGCAAAAAGGAATGTGTTAGTCTTGTATGACCAATATGACATCGCGTCAAAACTGCAAGATCCTTTCTACAGAGGTTACTAGACGGGTAATGATTATTAAGAGTTGGTCGGAAGCGATGGAGCTTTATTTGTCGCTCCATCCCATTCCGCCTGCCACATAGATTTGATGTAGTTAATATGTGGTTTGAAATCACTGAAAGGGATGTTAAAATCAGTGAGAGGATTTGTTAAAGCCTGTTTTGCTGCACTGTCTGCTTTGGTGTTACCAGCGATACCTGCATGTCCGAGTAACTAGCAAAACACGATATCATATTGGTCAGACATGAAAGTTGTTAACTTCTCGCGAAGTTCCAAAATGAAAGGGTTCCTCAACTTGGGGTTGAGTAAAGCATGTAAAGAGGAAAGAGAGTCTGAGAAGATGATCGACTTTCCAGTGCATCTCGATGTGCTCAAGTATTATTTATTTATTGGTGCTTAACGCCACATCAGCAGCCAAGGCCATATCGTGGCGATAAAAGTATGTAATTATAAAAAAGACCATTATCCACCATAAAATAATTAAAAACAGAGTCGATGAAATATGAAATGTGAGGTATAAAACTAAAGAGTGCGAAACGCAATGTCAGTGTTGTACAAACAATGCTGTGTAAATCAACCTGTGATATAGATATGGAAAGACTTGAATTTTAAAAGAATAAAAACAATTTCAAAATTTATTAAAAAGGTTGATTACTTTCAAAAATGAGAGAATTTTACGCGGGCTTGTGTAATAAAATAAATCTCTTAGAGATCCTACTGTGACATATTGCCCTCTAACATGATTGAAATCTGTACAATGTAAAAGAATGTGTTCCACTGACAACACTTGCTGACAAGGAACACACTCTGGTCGCATATTGCCCTCTAACAGAAAGGAATGTGTTAGTCTTGTATGGCCAATATGACATCGTGTGAGAATAACATGATCTTTTCTACAAAGGTTACTGGATGGGTAGTGATCAGAAATAGTTGGTCGGAAGCGATGGAGCTTGTTATTTGTCGCCCCATCCCATTCCGTCTGCCACATAGATCTGATGTAGTTACTAATATGTGGTTTGAAATCACTAAAAGGGATGTTAAAATCAGTGAGAGGCTTTGTTAAAGCCTGTTTTGCTGCACTCTCTGCTTTGGTGTTACCAGCGATACCGACATGTCCGGGTAACGAGCAAAACACGATATCATACCTGTCAGACATGAGAGTTGTCAACTTCTCACGAAGTTCCAAACTGAGAGGGTTCTTCAACTTGGGGTTGCGTAAAGCAAGTAAAGAGGAAAGAGAGTCGGAAAAAATAATCGACTTTCTTTCCTGTGCATTCTCGATGTGCTCAAGTGCGAGTTGAATAGCTTTAACTTCAGCTGTGAAAATAGAACTCTGATTCGGTATTCTGATTGAGGTGACATGATCACCAGTAACACCAGCTGATGATACTTTGTCACCATCTTTAGATCCATCTGTATATGCACTATACCTGGACTTTATTTCGGCATATTTTTGTTTAAACTGCAAGGAATTTGTATCGGATTTTTTGGTAGAAGCAAGGTCCAAAATAACTGTAGGTTTTCCATGGGGGAAGATGTTCAAGGAGGGGGTGGAGGGCGGGGTATATCCTGCTACACTGGTATTATAGTTCTGTTACTCAAAGTAAAGAAGATATATCTGGTAATTTGCTTATTTCTGTTATTTCAGCTTTTTATCATTTTAAAAACAATCAAAGAGAGGACACAAAAAAGAAAAATACAATACATGTTGATGTGCTAGGATGGTGCACGTTGGTTGCAACCATCCCCGAATATACTTCTTTTCTTAAAAAAGTTCTGTTCACAGTAGTAATCCTTTTTCAATTATAATGACATAACAAAAGCGTTGTGGCCCCACGAGCAAATATGCAGTCCATGGATGAACAATGTAATAAACATACTATAGTTTTTGTGGTGTGTCGTAAAATAAGTGTACTGTTTTTGCAGGTGTCATGTCCAACGGAGCAGACTGAAGACAAAATCTAATTCCACAAAATATCTGTAAAACTGTACAATAACCACGAAACTGTAGTATGTCTATTTTATTACTTTCCGGGTTTGATTATAAACGATAACTTCACAAGTGAATTATGCAATCAACAATTGTGTCATGTATCCGTGCGTGCAAATGAAGACGCTTTGCCATGGGTGTAATGGGGACTTCATTGTTTTTTGTTTTCTTTTAACCCTTTGCCTAATATGAAAAGCGGACGACAATTGCAAAAAAAATTCTTGAATAACTATTATTTTCATTGTTTGTCTCAAAAACATAGGTTATGACCCCTCATTGGAACGAGCTCGACGAGCTCGTTCCAATGAGAGGTCATAACCTATGTTTTAGAGACAAAAAATGAAAAAATAATGAAAATTAATTGGCGAATTTTGAGAATAGCGCTGGCCGGTTTTGGTCGTTACTTTAGGTAAAGGGTTAAATATGAAACGTAATAAACAGAGTAATCGCTTGACTGGACTGGTAACGTGAAATAATTCATTCGAGGCGAGGAACTATATTGTAAAACACTCGTGCGCATTCGCACACTCATGTTTGTACAACGTCCCTCACCTCTCATGAATTATTTCATGTAACCATTCCAGTCAAGCGATTACTCTCTATTTAATCCACAGCGGCAGCACATTCCCATAAACTATAATATGTCGAAGTTGTTTGTTTCTTTGAAAGTACACAGCAGGTGCCAATAATAGTGATGCATTTCCCATCACTACCAGCACCAGACTCAAATGGAAATTTGAAGACACACTCTCCTCACAAGAATTTTAGTTCAACATTTGGGGCTGAAAATCTTTAATTGGATCTAACTTCTCTGTTGATCAAAAGCATGTGAAATTTGGGCTTTAGTTGTATACACAGTACCATTGGAATGACATTATCATTATGTGTACACTCCATATAAAACCGCACTTCGCGTACCCCACTTTTCGTGTAGAAAAGTGGGGTACCCAAGGGTTTAGTCTCGTTATGCCGATGTGCTTAAACATACCGAGATCGAGATTAGTGAGAGGTGCTAATTACTTTTACTGGTCACTTTTACCCAGAATTTTAGTCGTTTTTTTTTCTTAGTGAATACGGGATGTGAATACATGTCAGGGTGAACAGGGGTCATGGAGGCGGTTTAAAAAAGAACATCTCCATATTGTTGAATACGGGACGTTAATACCCGTCAGGGTGAACAGGGATCATGTAAAAGGTTTAAAAAGGAACATCTCCATAGTCCCTCTCATACATAGTTCTCGCAGTCATGGCAAGTCAACAAGTTTCAGTTATGTTCATTCCTAATAACAGAGGAGGTAGAAATCTAGTTTACAATGACTTTAAGTTCCGAATAAAGTCGCAGTAGCCACTAAATATCCACTGAGTGTGTAGTGAACGCGGTTGCGGAGCCACAATAAACACAAGAGATGACATTATTAGTTCGCCTATGGGCACACATAATCATCTTCCGGACTTACCAAAAAATCTGTGCAGATGCCGTAGCAGATCTGAAGAAAACAGTTCGTCGTGATTCTAAATCTGTATCATCTATCTACCAGGACTTAGTTGGATCTTTAAGAGGAGATGAAACTGACCCAGTGATCATTGCTAAAATTCCAACTTTCTACAGTGTACGATCAGCTCTTTATCGATCCCGAGCAAAAACAAGGCCAGCTCTTCCAAAATCTCATTCTGATATACTTCTACCAGAAATGTTCCAGAAAACAACAGCAGGGGACAACTTTCTTCTTGCTTCTGATGGCGAAGAAAATAAAATAATGATCTTTGCGACCACAGCAAATCTTCAACTACTCAGTGAAGCGGCAGCATTATTAGTCCAGTAGCCAAGGGCTGTTCGCATCCATAAAAGGGCCACAAAATCACCCACTTGATTTTGATAAAGGACCACCTGGGACACATTTTGAGCGAGGGTGGACATTCTGAAACCCGGCAGTAAATGAGATATTCGCAGTTTTCTCAAAAAGGATATAATGCAAAACCACTCAAAAAATGAGGGGTAGGGGATATTTAAATTAATATAACCTTGCAATGAATCAACCTATGGCATTGTATTAGCACTCACATTAAAGGTTATTCGATCAGCTACATGATGAGTGCAAATGCAATGCGATTGGATAAAATCCAAGGTCACCAGAGGTCAAGGTATGACGTAATTCAACGTGTGCCTCAAAATCGGACTCCTTAAAGTTTAAACGACTACCAAATTTCTCAGAACTATTATAATTTTTATTTGCTGGTACATTCCAGTAGAGAACAGTATGGGAAAGTTTTTAAAACAAATTGGAATAATCAAGCACGTGTATTAACCCCTTGGCGTCCAATTTAATCATTTCGTACTTCAGCAAAATCAGTCAAATACCGGCAAAAATTGCAACTAACTGGGATTATGCATATATAGTAGATTATTAACCTCAAACTTCTTTTTTGTCATTGCAAGAGGCAGAAAGCATGGCTAAAGTGACCCCAAACCTTTTAAAATCCTGCCCTTTTAAAGGCAGGTGTTATGCTGGCTAACATCTGCGTCATAGATCGGTCATTGGCGTAGGGTGCGGCGCCAAGGAACGTTATGAAAGAACCCGAGCCATATTTCTTTTTAGCACTCTAAATATATAATAAAGTCAGTTTAGATGAGTAAAAATATATACTCCACTACCCTAATAAAAAGAAACACCGATTGTAGCTTTCATGGGACATACTGCACAGGCTAGGCAGCTTGTTGGGGAATCACCATGGGGAATTCACACTTGTAAACAATGGAGAGCATAACCAAGTAAGTACATGTTTTAACTTTCTGGAAACCACTTTCTGGGTGAGTAAATGAATCACCAATGAAGCCAGGATTATGATAAGATTTCCCTTAGCTGTAGAGGATTTGCTAAATATATAGAAAAGGCCTTTAATGCTCCCTTTTCTCTTTCCAGTACTGGTACATAAAGTATGTCGGGTATTCCAAGTAAACGGTTAAGGACGTCCTCACCGTCAGGTAGCCAAGCCACTGATCCTGAGAAGTGCATCATATGTCAAAGCCATCACCCTGAACACCATACGTCGGGGACAGAGAATGGTAGATTGAAGATAATTGAAGCTGCTGGTATTCGAGAGGACTGTGTTTTTGAAAGACTGAAGCAAGTTGACCAGAGCAAATTTGTTTACCATGTTACTAATGATTGTTATAAGCAGTATACGCATAAAAAGACACTTGAGAAACTTAAGCTGTCCACCGAAGCATCCATTGCTGACCCAAGTCTACAACAGAGTACGTCAATTGGTGATCAGATGACAAGACGTTCATCCACTGAATCAAGGGATCCGGCATCAAGACCAGAAGAAGTGAACATCTTCTCCAAAACGTGTGTCATATGTGGGCATGCAAAACACAGCAACGAGTACCAAAAATGGCGAATTTCAGAAAAAGGCCGGGCAGAATCGTTCCTGAGAGCTGCTTTGACTCTTCAGGATGACGTCTTTACCAGAACAAGTGATTTGGAGGACGCGAATGCCGTCTTTGGTGCAGACTTATACTGTCACAATGTGTGTATCCGTAACTACATCAGGAAGGGAGAGAAACTGTCCTCCAACCCAGAGTCGCCATCCATTGGCCAACAGAAGCTTGATATATTTGCAAAGGTAGTCAAAGACATTGAACCCGGTTTGAACTCTGGTAGGTGCTACAACTTGTCGTATCTATCTGACTGTTGTAATAAAGCAGCACGGGATGATGGCCAGAACTTTACTGCTTTCAGAAATAGGGATGTGAAACTGTATTTGATCAATATGTATGGGAATGATGTGTCTTTCTTCATCCCCCCTGGTTCTAAGACTGCAACAATCTTCTTCAAAGGAAGTGCTGTAGACAATGGATCAGAGAAAAGCCATGGGGAAATGGATTCTGATGTGCTGAAACGTTGCGGTTCTTTGTTGAGGAAGTGTTTCTTGAAACAGGACTTTGTGCTGAATGACAGATTCTGCGATGCCAATGACCTTGAGAAGGCATATAGACACATAGTGATCCCAGATGAAGTCGCAGATGTTTTCTCGGCACTATTTGACTTTGACGTTAAGTGTAAAGACACTGAACCCGAGGAACCACTTGATACAGAACCGGAAGACAGTGACTTTGCTACCGGTAAACTGAAAAAGATACTCTCCGTATATCAGATCATCCTTTATATTGTTAACAATGGTAGAAAGCGCACCCCTCTGCATATGCTTAATTCAGAAGCAATTTACAATGCGTGTAGGTCTAAAACTCTCATCTCTAGCCTCAATCGGTTTGGACTGGCGATTAGTTACGATGAGGTTCTTCGCTATCATTGTGATATGGCATCATTTGTCACTGAAGCAAGTCGGGGTCGGGTCCCTCTTCCTAGTCAGTTTGACCCTAGCAGATTTACCATTGGCGCATTTGACAACTTTGATCACGAGGAAGACACATTATCTGGAATTGGTGGCAGTCACGACACTGTCTCTATTCTAATGCAGGATAAACCAACTGGTGTGTCGGTGAATAGTAAACCAAACATGTCCCAGACTGGGGTAACACACAGAGAAAGGCAATTCAAACAGGAGCTAGGTTGCCAGGTTTTAAAGAACTACATTAGACCTGCCAAGAAACCAAGTCTTCCCACAGTGTATGAGGTTCCGGAGGATCTGTATGAAGTAGATGAGTCCCAGAAGAAAGATACAAAGATAAAAGATGCCGCATGGTTGCTGGGTAGATTAGACGTCTCGGACTTGAATGAAGGCATTAACGAAACAAACCAGGAACAGCAGATGCCCTCTTGGAGCGCCTTCAATTCCCTTGTTACTGACGAGGATGTGACCCAGAAGCTCATAGGTTTTCTTCCCGTTCTTCCATACCCTGTCACAGAATATGCAGTCGTGTACACAGCTCTCAAGAACTTCCAAGATATCCTTAGTCAGTTAGACCAGTCTCATCTGCCTGTTACCTGTGATGAGGGGGGTTTATCACATTGCCCGGGAGATCATCATGAATAACCCCACTGAATTCGGCAACTTGGTATTATGCTTGGGGTCATTCCACCTAATCAAGGTAGTCATGGGGGCCATTGGCAAGTATATCGATGGAAGTGGAGCTGAGACCATCTTGGCTGAGTCGAAAGCTTTTGGCAAAAATGTTGTTAGGTCAGTGCTTGATGGTACACATTATACTAGATCACTAAAGGGATTGATGTTACTCAGTGAGTGCATCGAGAGGTTGCAGTGGTCCGAATTCTTCAGAACCAAAGGGGTTGATCCATACAAGAATGAGCTTTCATTGATACAGTTGGTGAAATCTGTATCAAAGAAGAAACAGGAAGAGAGCAGAGTGCACTTAGAGTCATTCGTCTCAACTTCGTCAAGGTTGATTGATCATTTCAATGCGTTCAGGTACGAGAGATGTGAAGAATCGGAGACGTTTGCCTTCTGGGATCGGTTTGTGAAAATGGTTTCCACCCTGAGAGATCTCGTTAGAGCCGACCGTGCGGGAAACTGGGATCTTCACCTCCAGAGTATCCAGGCAGTTCTCCCCCTGTTTGCTGGATGTGATCGGATCAACTACCTCCGATGGGGATCTGTTTATTTAGAAGATATGAGGAAGCTACCACAAGATGCCCCTTCTGTGTTTGAAAACTTCAAGGCTGGAAAGTTTGTGGTGAAGCGGACAGGAGGGCGATTCACTTCTGTCGGTGCAGACATGTGTCTTGAGCAGACAATCAATCGGTCCCAGAAGAGCGCTGGTGGTATCATTGGCAGTACAAAGAGGAAGCAGTTTGTTGCTCAATGGGAAATAATTCACCATGAGATGTTGGCTGTCGTCAACCTGCAGTGCAAGGTCAGTGGTGTTGCCACACCCAGCAGGGAACTTCTGGTGAATCACGAGTTTAATCTGCCAGCAACACGAAGTTCTGAGGCCTTGATCGAGGAAATGATAAAGTACATTAAAGAACATGGCAATCCAGTGACAATATCTGCAGAGAAGAGTAAGGATGAGCCACAGACCCTCCACAACATCTTAACACAGGAAATCATGCCCAAGGAAATCCGGGACGATCTCCTCATGTTTGATGCCACATGCAGCACACTGTATGAAACATTTCGATCTGAGCGATTTGTGACTAAGCAGCGATCCATCTTCGACACCATCCATCGGAAGAATCTTAAGACGTTCAAAAGCAAGAAGGCTGAAAAACACACCCGCCAAACAAAAGACAAGGAGAGCAAGAAGCAATTGGCAGAAACTCAGAAGATCTTTGACATTGCTAGAGTTCGATATTATGACATGCAGGATTTGCTGACCTATGATCTGATTGATACTAGTTATCTCTTTGACTCAGAAGGGCTGATGGTCAAACCAAATAAAAGTGACTTGTGTAACGAATTAGAGAAGCTTCTTGACCCAACAGACTACCTGCAGCCACTAGCATGGAAACCTGAAAATACTACTGCAGTCGTGGATGTCATGTGTTACCTACGTCGTATGCGATTGGCTCATTTGAAAACATTTGGTGATCTTTGCACAAACTTTCTCGGTTATGTACATGGGCTATGTAGCAATGCAAATCGTATTGACTTTATTTTTGACACATACATTGAGGGCTCAGTTAAAGACAGCGAACGGGCCAGGAGATGCAGCTGTAGTCCTATTGACTTGAATGGCGTGTTACCTGAAACACCATTACCTGTGAACGTGGAATCATTTTGGGCATCATCTATGAACAAAGCCAAGCTTCAAGTGTTAATTCGGAGTTACATATTCGATAAACCAAGGTCAACGACAGACACAGTTGTGAGTGCGATTGGACTTTCAGAAATCGAACCTTGCAGAGGTGTCTTTAGTGATATTGATATCCCACTGCCTGAGCTAAATGTCAAAATTGAAGAGGCAGATGTACGAATGATCCCACATGCCCTGCATGCTGTCAATTGTGGAGCATCAAGAGTGGTCTTGCTGTCAAATGATACAGATGTCTTGGTCCTTGGACTTCATTACTGGAGTCTTTTGAAAGGTCATGGCCTAAAGGAACTGTGGATAAGGGCTGGTGTTGGTAATACAACAAGGCACATACCACTTCATATCTTAGCCGAGAAGCTGGGCCCAGAGACCTGCAAAGTCCTTCTGCCCCTCCATCACCTTACTGGCTGTGATTCAACCAGCAAATTTGGGACAAAAGCTGCCGGTTTGAAGGCAAACCCTGCCCAACATCTACGCGAGTTCGGAAAGGACCCAGCTAATATAGATTTTGCAGAAGTTGAGGAGTATCTTGTGAATGTTTTCAAACCAGGGACACCATGTGAATCAATGGATAAGCTGAGATACCACCTCTACCACCACAGCAAAAAGACTATAGTGGACCTTCCTCCAACCAGTCGTGCAATTAGAGGACATATACTTCGGGCATTCTACGGGACATACTTGCAGTTACACTGCCTTGACAATGCAGAACTAAACCCACTGGACTTTGGGTTTTACCAGGACGATGGTGCTCTGCTGCCTGACCGAAAGCAGGCATTGCTTCCTGATGACTTTCCAATGCCCTGCAGATGTACAGCATGTGCTACCAAGCGCTGTCCTTGCAGACAGATTGGTATCAAATGTTGTCCCTATTGCAGCTGCCAGGCCATGAACAAAGGCTGTAAAAACCCAGCATCATAAAGATATCCGACTTATTAAATGTCAATGGGTCGTATTTACCCACCCCTTCCTAAGCACCCCTATAATGTTAGTACATATTAAATTTGAGGAGGTATCACAGTAAGTTTAATTTTCTGCCATTATTTGACTGATTTTGCAGATTTTGTCTATTTTCTAATTGGATGCCAAGGGGTTAATACACGCGCTCGATTCTTCCAATCTATTTTAAAAACTTTCCCATACTGTTCTCTACTGGAATGTACCAGCAAATAAAAATTATAATAGTTCTGAGAAATTTGGTAGTCGTTTAAACTTTAAGGAGTCCGATTTTGAGGCACACGTTGAATTACGTCATACCTTGACCTCTGGTGACCTTGGATTTTATCCAATCGCATTGCATTTGCACTCATCATGTAGCTGATCGAATAACCTTTAATGTGAGTGCTAATACAATGCCATAGGTTGATTCATTGCAAGGTTATATTAATTTTAATATCCCCTACCCCTCATTTTTTGAGTGGTTTTGCATTATATCCTTTTTGAGAAAACTGCGAATATCTCATTTACTGCCGGGTTTCAGAATGTCCACCCTCGCTCAAAATGTGTCACAGGTGGTCCTTTATCAAAATCAAGTGGGTGATTTTGTGGCCCTTTTATGGATGCAAACAGCCCTTGGCTCCAGGACTATATATTGTGATGGAACATTTGAGAAGTCGCCTAAACTCTTCTTCCAGTTATATTCAGTGCATGCTTTTGTTGACAATAAAATGTTCCCACTTGTGTATGGATTTCTACCAGACAAGCAGCAGTCAACTTACGTTAGATTCTTTGAACTTATCTCAAATAAATGTCAAGATGCAGGTGTGACCCTCCAGCCTTCTCAGATTTTTATGGATTTTAAAATTGCTGCTCAGAATGCTGCGCAGCTCATCTTTCCAACAACAACGGTAAAGGGATGTTACTTTCACTACAGTCAAGCGGTTTATCGCTTTGCATCAGACAAGTGCAGCCTTAGAAATGAATACAAAGACGACACAGCAGTCAGAACATTAGTTCGACGAGCCATAGCTCTTCCATTTGTGGCAGTGCCAGAAGTCAGTGATGCTTGGTTTGAAGTACTGAGTGCATGGGAAGAAGAATTAAATACTAGGGATGTTGACCAGCGAGTGGTAAAGTTCACAGACTATGCAACTTCATTCTGGGTTGAAGGAGTTAATCAAAATATATGGAATCATTCTGAGACAAATGGTCCAAGAACAACAAACCACATGGAGGGATGGCATTCTAAATTGAAGAAAATAATCAACGGAAGTAATCCAAATCTGTACTCTGTTGTGAGTTTTATTCAACAGGAACAGGCTTACACAGAAGCAACAATACTTCAACTCCGTGCCGGTTGTAAAGTTTGCCCACGACGAAAAAAGTACCGAAAAATTGAACATTTCATCCGGCATTACCAAAGAGAATACAGAGAAAGTAGAATGAACATTTAACAATTTTTAGATGCCGTGGCCAAGGCCAGTCCTTTTTGAGAGTATTTAATTAATGCCCATGTTTCATACAATGTTTAATGTTCGTTATTTGTAATTTTTTCTCATCTAAAATCCTGGGTAAAAGTGACCAGTAAAAGTAATTAGCACCTTTAACTAATCCCGATCTCGGTATGTTTATTTAAGCACATCGGCATAACGAGACGACACCTACCCAAGTGCGGTTAGGAGAGAAGCATTACATAATCAATTAGTGCTGGACGAGAAATTTCTTCCAGAGTCTGAACCTGATTAGCAATATTAGTCTTCAGTCAGCGAATCTCTAAAACATGCATTTCATAAAATAATGACATAAAAATACTATATCTGTCTTTTCCAGATCATTGTACCTTGGAATAATGTCCGATTTTAAACAATCCGCCCAGTATTTTTTGAGATATTGAACTTGTTTCCGTATTAAAATAAAATGTTTTGCCGATATGTCATTTGGAACCCCCCCCCCCCCCACCCCTCGTATAATTAAAGGTAAGTTTGTCACCATCGAACATGATCTTGTCCACCTTCATTCTCGAAACAGTTCGTCGAGACATTTTTAAATAAAATTACCAAATAGAGGAAGTATTTTAAAATAAAACGTATTCTGTGCGTTATGTTTTTTAGAACAATAATGTGACAGTCTCGGCGATATATCCTGTCTTTACGAAGTGCGGCCCCTGTTTTTCAGACTCGGGATCATTACGAACCCGGCATATGATTTAATATCATTGCAGATGAGCTGCTTCACGTTTACCTCAGTAATTATTTTTGACGAACTAAATTGAGAATGGAACAGAACTAATAAATTAATCCATCTACTCCTTCCGCTCATTTTCGCAACAACTCAGGTGGATTTTTCAAATTAAGTTCAGTCTTCGGAATCATGAAATTTTAGAAGCAAGGGATGGACGAATCATGGCCTACTGTAAACAAATTTATAGTGCAGTATAGGAAGTGGATTGATACGAAGACACCCACAATGGTATTTTCTTGTCACCTTCCAATATTTGAAAAAGGCATGAAAAATTAGTGGCGTCACTGGGGGCCGGGGGGGGGGGGGGGGATTTGACCTTTAAACGTAGATTTTGCCCATATTTGCTTCCCACGTCCATAACACACACACACACTCTCTCTCTCTCTGCTCCCCCGTAACCCTGGAGTATTCTCGCCTCCCGTTTCTCCACTTTTAAATCTGATCCGCCGCGCCTGGAAAAATTCTCCCTTAAAATTTTATATATTTTCCTTTTTTACAGCTTGTGGCCCTCATTGACGGGGGGGGGGGGGGGAGCATTCCAATGAGGGGCCATAAACTAGGTGACTGAGACAAAATATGGAAATTCACTATAGCCCTACATCCAACGCCAATGGCCGAATTTGGCCAGCACTCAGGCTACACAAAAATCTACATTCAAATTTTATTATGCTTAAGTTTTTGTTTCATAAACATAGCTTATGACCCTTCATTGGAACGAGTCAGTGGATACTGAGTCGTTCCATTGAGGGGTCCCAAGCTCTGTTTTGAGACAAAAAATTTCAACTTTTTAGTTGTTATTTAAGAATTTATCTTGCAAGTGCCACCTGGTCCTGTAGGCCGGTGGAGACTTTTGGATCACCGGGTTTATCTTCCTAGCATTTGGTACGTTTTTTCTTGGAAATAGTATGTTTATTTTCGTGGCTGGAAACTGGGTAGACTGATAACATTTTGGCCAGACGCTGTCGTCTGCATGTTGGTGTTTTGGTAATAATAATTCTCCCCAGCCAGCATGGGTTTCTTTTCAATAGATGCGACAAATGATTCGGCCCTTTGACAGATTAATAAGTAAATTAGCCTTAGAAAGGGTGTTGAAGATATGACATACCAGTATACAATTAAGCTCAATTAGTTACTTCTGTTCAGTGGCGTGTTAAATTAAATCCTTTGTTTGTTGTTAAGGTGTGTTCCCGGAACGTCTACTGGACTAAAACAACATCTTATCAAGTAGGTGGATTATGAGGTGCTGTGTGGGTGAAACTTAATCAATATCTTCTTTGTTATTCCCGGAATGACTACTGGTGAAAACTAATCAATATCTTCTTTGTTATTCCCGGAATGACTACTGGTGAAAACTATTGCCTAACTATTTTGTTGTTTTATTCAGAGCAGTGTGTTATTTTATTCAGAGCACATATTAGTATGTTTTTTCTGGCGTGCTTTTTAGTGTCTATATATTTTACAAGTTTTGTTATTTTATTCAGAGCAGTAGTTATGTTAGAAATTGAATACATCTCAGTTCAAACGCATGATATATCTCTGTTATTTGAACTTATTTCCTGTTTGAAATTGTTTTTTTTTTGTTATATCTGTTCATATTGTTATGAACACAGTGCTGTATCCTATATAATGGGTGATCCACTGATAATTGTTAGTAAAGTTACAATGGCTAACGCGCAGGTTAATGTTCAGTTTTTTACGAATAGAAAAGGTGGACATAATTTAGCTCTTGATGGGTACATCTACAGAATAAATCGCAAGGGGACAGACAGAATCTTCTGGAGATGCACAGTTGCCCGGTGTCCAGCTACAATTTCTACACGTGACAACATTCCACTTGGGTTTGGGAGGCAAACCCACAACCACCCAGGAGATTCAGCTAAAGTTACCGCGAAACAAATCATGAATACACTTGCTGTGAAGTGTACCGCGGATGTTAGACCTATTCCGACAATATTTGCAGAAGAACTCAACAAGCTTCGAGATCATGATTGGGATGACGATGTCCAAGAAGTTGTCGAAAAACTTCCCACATTCAACTCCGCCAAATCGACACTCTACAGGGCACGACGAAAACAGACACCGTCACTGCCAAAGACGCAAAATGAAATTGAACTAGATGGACGGTGGAAAGAAACTGCAACTGGTAACAGGTTTCTTCTGTTCGACGACAACGATCGCAGCGGCAGAATAATCGACTTTGCGACAACAGAAAATCTACATCGACTGGCAAATTCAGAGACATTTTTCTGTGACGGCACATTCTATACATGCCCACGCCTGTTTCACCAAATATATAGTATTCATGTGATGATCGACGACAAAATGACACCCGTTGTGTATGCTTTTCTCCCAGGAAAAAGTACAACAGTTTATACACGATTCTTCTCATTACTTGTGGGCAAGATGCAAGAAATGGACTTGCACTTTTCTCCGCTTTGTGCTATGGCAGATTTCGAATCAGCAGTTCACAACGCCATCCGAAACGTTTTTCCAGACATTGTTATAAAAGGGTGCTTCTTCCACTATACGCAGTGCATTTGGAGAAAGGCACAAGCGACCGGGCTGCAAATCGCTTATCGTGAGAACGAAGATGTGAGGACCCTGGTTCGTCGAGCAGCGATTCTGCCACTGGTGCCCTTAGATGCGATCGAAGATGTGTGGTTTCAAGCCTTAGAAGACAGGGAGGATGCCGATATAGAGCAGCAGACACAGTCATTTGTCGACTACGTAACAGAGCAGTGGGTTGAAGGTGACCGATCACTGTGGAACCACTATGATAACGAGGGTCCTCGAACAACCAACAGTCTCGAGGGATGGCATAGTAAGCTAAAGAAAATGACACAACATGCTCACCCAAACATCTTCACTGCCATCCAAATGTTCAAAGACGTCGACAATGCCAACGAAATCAACCGTATTCAAAGAGCTGCCGGTGGAACTCGACGACCACGAGCAAAAAAATACATGAACATCGACCATCGTCTGTTAACATTAAAATCAAGATTTGAGACTGGAACTTACGATTTAATGTCATATGTCGATTCCGTTTTTAAATATTTGTAATGTATGTTATATGTAAGGCTGAAAATTTAAATATTTGTTATGTATGTTATATGTAAAGTTGAAATGTTAAATATTTGTTATGTATGTTAGGTTGTATATATCATTATATTTCAATAAAAATAATAAAAAAAAAATCATCCTTCCTTCTTATTTTATTCGATATAACCCAATAAAGAGTTATCGGCTCGAGTAGGCATTCGGGGAATAATTACTATGATAAGTGTAACATAATTATAACTTTCTCCTTAAGGAACCTCTTAATCCTCTTAATCAGCCTGGTGTTTATTTAGCCCAGTAGTCGTTCCGGGAATAAACCGTTGTTAATCCCCAAGAAAATGTTAAAAGAAACGAAACACTTGCTATGTATAATCATATCACATCCCCCAAATATAAAAATATTCACAGGGTAACATTTTTAAAACATCATCTTTTCACACATCGTTTAGACATTGACATCATGCCCAGAGTGTGAGTACCTCAGCAACAATAACATGGGAGCACTGGAACTACCAGCAAGGCTGCAAAACACCATTTCATCTCTGGGCGTCTCTCGTCCCATCACCTGGACTATCCAGGAGAAGGGCGAGAGCGTCTATCTGACGCAGGAATTCTCCACAGAAGAAACGATCGCACCACCCCCCAAGGGTAGAGGTAGTACCTTTAGTAAGAGGATCCCCTCTCACACTGGTCCTCACCCAAGGGGGTCTGGAGGCCCTGAAAAGAGAAGGAAACCGAGAAAGAGCCTGTCCACCAAGTGGAGGGATGCCCGACGCTTGGGGGCATTCTTGGAGATGAAGAAAGAGAACGATGAGGTAAAGAAAGAGCCAGAGGCGGCCACCACTTCCCCTCCCACTCCCACAGACAGCCCCACCCAAATGCCGGCTTCCCAGCCGGTGTTGTCGAATGTGGAAGAGCCCGTGGAGACTGAGGTGGAAGTGGAAGCTGCCCTCTCGCCTCTTCCTGATCCCCACTCGTCTCTTCCTTCAAAACCAAAATGCCAGGACGCGGACGATAGGGTGGACAACATCCTACGGGAAAACAAGATACAAGGGGACCTTCACAAGTAAGAGATGGACAGGAATTACCAACTATTCCTCCAACAAGTCAAAGAAGCCCAAAAACTAATAGACGCCAGAAACCTACATCAACAAAAGCCTCAACAACCACCCACAACCACGCCAGACTCGGCCAGGACCAGGCCCTACAAACCTCACCAATCACCATCAGGCAGCCACCAACAACACTAACTACCACTGTCTCTCCCTCCAAACCTCCACCTCTGAAAAATAAGCAGAAAAGACATAAGCGCCGCTAACAACCCACAACTTCTCCTCCTTTACCATGGTCTGACACCACAAAATTCTACATCTAAAGAGTGTCGCGAAACCATTTGATTTGAATTTGAACATTTTTAAAATCTCTTGAAATTTAGTGCTTGTGCGGTCTCGAGTCTAATGAGATTAGCTACAAATACGAGACTTCATTAGTTGAAACTTCAGATATTCAGTGCTTATCACGATGTCTTAATCAAGTAGTCCAATAATATTAGCTATGAACACGCGTCTCATAAAGCTTTATTTATTTTTTATTATTTGTGGCTAATATTATTGGTCGACTGTTTCATTGTACATTGAAGGGGAGGTCTCGAGTCTAATGAGATTAGCTACAAATACGAGACTTCATTAGTTGAAACTTCAGATATTCAGTGCTTATCACGATGTCTTAATCAAGTTGGCCAATAATATTAGCTATGAACACGCGTCTCATAAAGCTTTATTTATTTTTTATTATTTGTGGCTAATATTATTGGTCGACTGTTTCATTGTACATTGAAGGGGAGGGGAGTGGGGTGGGGTGGGAGCATACTTTGTCATCGCGTATGTCATGCATACAGAACAAAATTAAATGCGGCTCCGGAAGGGAACACATGCGCACGGCACGTTTTACCATAGTCAAAGCTTGGACTCAAATTCCGTAATACAATTTTTGGGTTTGGTACGTCCTTTGGTACCAAACCCAAAAATTATATTATGGAATTTGGGTCCAAATTTGAACTAGTTTACCAAATCCCAAAATTATATTAAGGAATTTGGGTCCAAGTTTGAACTAGTTTTATTAATTCTATAGTCTGTACTTTTTGTGACTAGTTGCGACGTGCAATATCTCACTAAAATTGTGGGGACGGTTTGGATTCCACCAGTCAACTGGATCATCAGGCCTGGGGGACGGTTTGGGTAAAATAGTTTGGGGGCGGTTCGGCCAGGGGACGGTTTGGGTGGTATCGGTTGCAAGTACTCTCAGACCACCACCTATCCCTCTCGCACACATCGCCCCTCTCCATTTGTGTGCTAAAATGTGCTATAGGACTGTTTTGTTTGTTTTTTACACACGACTGTAAATATTTGTATAAATATTCATGTTAAGATATTGGGCTAAGATAACATGTGCTATGTTCGCGTGCCAGAGGTATTATTGTTTTTATTTGCTAAATAAACTTCAGTGAAAAATAAATATCATTCTTGTTACTCGAAATATTCACTCCTTCATGTCTGAACACCAATTCCACTTCCAGTTCCCGTCACTGAAACCAGCAGTGTTATAATTAATCAGCTTTTCCAAACTTCATCCATGTCACTGTTGAGGCATGTTGCAGCTGCACATCCTCCCAAGTACGGAGAGAATGAAGTACTGCAAGTATCATTTAACTGACCATTTTGGAATTTATGTTTGCCCTTTAACTAACGTCAAGGATAAAATCCGTCCCGCACTTTTTACAAAAGTTTCCATTCAAATTTTATTACACTTCCAATTTTTCTCTCAAAAAAAACCATAACTTATGACCCCTTGTCAGAATGAGCTCGCTAATCGAGAAAGAATGGGAGCCAAAACTCGTATTATCATCTATATCAGTCACCGCTGATATGACCAATTTCTCGTGACCATAAACTCAAGTAATGTATTCCTGGGCGGCGTCATTTAGTTCCCGTGGGGACACACTTCATCGATTGGAATGGTCCTGAGTTGAATTTTGATACCGTGTTTCAAAGTAGCACCGGGAAAAAGATATGAGAAGCACGGACCGGTTTTACCCGAATTGGATCTGATCCGTGTTTTGAAGATAATCTCCCCGTGCCTGGGGTTAAATAGCGGCTGTCAGATAGAATAAAAAATACGTTTTAATTTAACATTTGGGCGGATTATGATGTCATATCCCGGGCGAAAAGCAGATAAATTGCCAGTATGTTCAAAAAGAAAAATGTGGAGTTATCTGTACCTGTCCGTTTCGGTTGAGAATCAGAATGTTTTTTTTCAACAACAATGACCTCGATTAAGCGAGTTCAGACTATTTTATGTCATGTAAATCCAATAGATGGAAGAGCCACACTGCTTCACAGGACAGTCAAAATTCGCAGTTTTCAAGATTTATTAGAACACAAAACGTGAATTATTGGATCGATTTCCACATTTAAAGAATTTTTTTGATACAGAAAATTCCCCCCCAAAATATTTCAGGCACAGAAAAAGGATTTAGTGAAGAGAACTTATTATGTAAATTGCGAGGTGTTTTCCCAATCAACACCGATTAGGGAGTAAATACCTGCTGTTATATAATCATACATAACACACTCAGGCGTTATTGGGATATTTTTTTATATGGAGTGTACACGTAATGGACAGTGTGACAGGATCGATTTGTGTGAATCGATGTCTATTGTTGGTTATCGGTTGCCTCAGGTTTATTTTTCTCTCAATATTTTTATTAGTAAAAATAATCTTACCGTGCCAGTAGTCTGAGCTATTTGTGACTCAGTACATTTAATTCTCAGTTTCATTTACCCTTATAATAGATCTGTTAAATATATATTTTTAAAATTCCTTGTTAAAAGTTAGGTGAAAACCTAAAACTTCCACCATTTTGCGGAGTTAGGCTAAGAGTTTATAAAAGTTGTTATTTCATTGGTTTGAATCTGTCAGTAGCACCTATCATCAACAGACGGCATTCATTTCATTTCTGCACGAATTCACATTTGTCACAAGACACAATATCTCGGAATCTTATTGGCTGATTTAACTATATAATCGGGCCGAGTGGTGATTTCAAATCACTTCGGTAAAGTCATAAGAACCTACAGGTTCAACAACTTTACCTTCCCTAACAAGGACTTACAAGTCCAATTTCGGGTGGTCAGTGTGCTTTGTAATGGAAAAATTTAAAACTCTGACAATTATGTAGGGAAAGTTGTAGACTTTGCCAAAGCAACTTTATCTGAAGTTAGGGTGTGTGGATGACTGTTTTCTCAAATAAATAATAATTAAGTTTCCCGAATTAATTTTCTCGGTTTGGAGATAGAATTCAAAGCCTGACAATCAATACCTAAAATGAATCCATGAAATATAGAAAATGTTGAATACATTTGTACTTTTAGGTCATCATTTTAAAACTAAATCTTATTTAGATAAAACAGTAGTATAGTGTGTTCTTCTAACCTCCTTTTGGTGACTCTAAAAGATGATGTGAAAAATGGTAGTATAGTATGTGTATCTGATCCCTAATTGGTGACTTAGAATTCTGATATGGAAATGGTAGTATAGTATGTGTATCTGATCCCTAATTGGTGGCTTAGAATTCTGATATGAAAATGGTGGTACATATGTGTACCTGATCCCTAATTGGTGACTTAGAATTCTGATACGGAAATGGTAGTATAGTATGTTCTTCTGAAGCCCTTTGCTGGTATTTTTTTATATAATTAAACTATACATTTCTTTTTGAGCTCCACCTTTTGAAATTAAAATACAAAATCATTCAGATATAAGGACTTGAGGCAGTCATTTATAAACAATCTTGGGTTTGGATATTGGTTCACACAAGTTAGCTCCTTCACTCTCCTGCCATCATGGTGTGCTATGTACATTTCATTTTTTATATTGTTTACACTTGTTGACCAAATTAAAATCCATAGCAACTGATTTATTTCTCGTCTTGTCTGTTGACTTACATTCCATAGCATCAACCTTTAATTCTTAGAGAGGCCATAGTTCAAGAACATTGATCCTGCAAATCTGGTAATGGAGGTCTAGGAAGGCACATCCCAAAAGGGTTTGTTAGAGTCAGAAAATATATTGGAGCCCCTGGACCCTGTCCGTTACATTTTTGGTGCTGGAAGCAGGGTTCTTGAATAGAAACCATGTCCTCTTCTAGAAATGTGAAAAGTTCCACCCCAGCTCGAAATCAGAGGGCTGGAAGGGCTGGAAGGTCTGTTGAAGAGGTTCATTATGATCTTTGTAAAGCTGATTTTGAAAAATAAAGAGCTCTTAGAGCTCAGTCAAGTATTCTGCCTTCTTCTGAAGAACCACGGGTAATAAATGAAACATATAAAGTTTCTTCACAGCCAATGATAGGTGATTTAGGTAAAGAAAGTCATGGGGAGTATTCCGAATATTCTGCTTCCTCATTTAGGAGTTTACCCAGACATGGGGAGAGGGTTAAAAATAATAGGTCAACTGTCCCTAAGGAAGGCTCTGAAAGAGATAAAAGTACATTTGAAAATGTTCATTCTCTGGGGTCAAACATTCCATGTCGCCAAGAGAAGGAACCTGATAAACTCTATGGAAAGACGGTTGAATTGAAAGATTTTTTAGTTCACTTTGAGCAGGTTGCTGAATGGAATAGGTGGTCATATAAGGAAAAAGGTCAGCAATTAGTAATGTGTTTGAGAGGAGAGGCACAGAAGTTGATAGGAGACTTATCTTTATTTCAGAGAACAGATTATGAAATTCTTAAATCAATTTTGACAAAACGATTTAATCCTCAAGAATTGCTTAGCCCATCGTTGTGAGTTCCGATCAAGGAAACGAAATAAGAGTGAATCACCAGCAGATTATGGCTATATCTTGAGAAGGCTAGGTTGTTTGGCATTTTCTGACATGAGTTATGAAGATAGGGAAACAAACGTAATAGAACAAATTATCAATGGGATTGGGAATTCTGCTATTCATGAACATATTTCATCATCCTAAATCTTTAGATGGTGCCATTACATTGGCAACTGAGTTTGAGGCAGTGAAAGGAAAACAGGATGGGGTTAGTAAACAGAGGAGGGATTGATAGGAGCAGTGAAAGAATCTGAAGATTCGGAAATAACTGCTAGTGTAAAAAATAAGAAAAATGATCGTGAAGGATTGGGGAAGTTAATTAAAAAAATGAAGGAATTTTTTGATAAAATAGAAAAAGGAGAAATAGTTCAATAAATATGGCAGCAATAGAATGTTATAGGTGTCATCAAATGGGACACTACTCTTACAATTGTCCCCTTAAAGACACAATGTTGACAAATAAGGAGAAACAATTATTTGAGGAAAACTAAAAAGGGTTACACAAGTGACCCAGGGTGTAACCCCCAGAAAAATCTAGCCAAGGGTCAATCGTTAGAATAAATTTGATCAAGAAATCATGCATGTTTGCTGAGGTAGTGTTTGGAAGTAAAGTTAAAAACTTTTTGGTTGATACTGGTTCAGCTTGTAGTTTGATATCCATAGAGAGATTAAGAACAGTAGGAGGAGAATTTATGCAGTTAAGGGATGTTGATTTGTCTCTTTTGAATGTAAATAATTTGAAGGTTATGGGAAAGGTTAATTTGCCATTTGATTTGGATAAATTAGGATTTTGTCATGATTTTGTGGTTGCCGATTTGGATGGCATAGCTGGAATTTTGGGAATCGATTTCTTATAACAAAATGATGTTGTTTTAAGTATTTCCAAAGGCTCTATGCAAATAGCCGGGAAACAGATTAGGTTGAAAAGTGAAATTAATTCAGTTTGTGGTCGAGTGAAACTTGCTAGAGGTGTTAATGTTCCAGCAGATTCAGAAATGATTGTTCAAGGTTATGTTGAAAATGATCAGTCTACTAGTGGAAATAATTTATTTGAACCCTATAATTATTTGAATAAAAAAGGCCTCTTGATTGCTAGAACTTTGGTAGAGCCAACAAAAATTCTGTTTTCTATCTTGAATGTTACCGAAAGGTATGTCAGACTAAAGAAACACACTTTAGTTGGTAGTCTACAGCCAGCTGAGATCCAGAATGAAAATAACAATGAGATAATAACAGATAAATCTGATCTCCCTGAATCATTATTGGAGTTATTTAAAAGGTCATCAGAAAAACTAACTGAAGGTCAAAAACAAAAGCTTCATAACTTTTTAGTTGAATACCAAGATGTTTTCATATCCGCTGATAGGAAGTTAGGTAGAACACATATAGTTAAACATAGTATTGATACAGGTTCAACTACTAGGCCTATAAAGATTCCACCACGAAGGTTACCCTATGCCCAAAAGCCTATAGTACAAGAAATTTCTAAGATGCATCAGAATGACATTATAGAACCAAGTGATAGTCCATGGTCTGCTCCCCTATTGCTGGTTCGAAAGAAAGATAACTCCTGGAGGTTTTGTGTTGATTATAGGAAGCTTAATTTTATCACCAAGAAAGATGCATACCCTCTACCTAGAATTGATGATCCAAGTGGTTCAGTACTTTAGATCTTGTATCAGGGTTTTGGCAATGCGAGATGAAAGAAAGAGATAAGCAAAAGACAGCTTTTCCAACACATTTGGGGTTGTTTCAGTTCAAGGTCATGGCTTTCGGCCTTTGTAACGCACCAAGTTGCTATGAGAGATTAATGGAACTTGTGTTGAGAGATTTGAGGTGGGAAAAATGCCTCTGCTATTTGGACGATATTATTGTCTTCGGATCTACATTTGATGAGGCTTTTTCTAATGTTCAGTTGGTTTTTGATCGACTAAGAAAAGCAAATTTGACTCTTAAAGCTTCCAAGTGCACACACTGTTCCAAAATGAGGTTAAATTTCTTGGCAATGTAGTGCCAGACAAAGGAATACAATTTAATTCTGATAAAGTGGATGCTATTAAAATCTGGCCAGTTCCTAGCAGTGTATCAGAGGTAAGGAGCTTTTTCGGTTTGGCTGGATGTTATAGGCAGTTTGTCCCCAATTTTTCTACTGTAGTAGCTCCTCTAACTCAATTCACTAGAAAAGGGAAAAAGTTTATTTGGACAGAAGAAAGCCAGAGGGCTTTCGATAATCTGAAGAAATTATTGACAACTGCCCCAATTTTGTCCTATCCGAAGCCTGAGGTCGAATTTATTCTGGATACAGATGCTAGCTCAACTGGGTTAGGTGCTGTTCTGCCACAAGTACACGATGGAGAAGAGAAGGTCATTGCTTATGCTAGTAGGACTTTAAATAACCACCATGTTTGATATTGTACAACTTATAAAGAATTACTGGCTGTGGTCTCTTTTGTTAAGCAATTTAGACATTTTCTCTGGGGAAGACATTTTACAGACCATGCTTCTCTAAAATAAAATCCTGAAGGCATGTTAGCTAGATGGCTGTCTGTTTTAGAAACTTATGATTTTTCAATCTTGCATAGAAAGGGTAATCAACATAGTAATGCAGATAGTTTATCACGAAGACCCCCAAATTACTGTAAACGACAAGATTGTCCTCACTGTCACTCTAACAAAAATTCTGACTAAAAGGTGTCTATCAAATAAGGCTGTTAATAATTGTCAAACAAAATCAAAGGTGATAGTCTGGGAGCTAGCCAAGATTTAATTAACATGGAAGCCACAAAAGGTTTGGGGTGTTCGGGGTGTATCAGTAGCATAGCCTAACACAAAACTGCCATTCTTATGTTCTGCAAGTGGTGGGTGTGGTAGGGGGCGCCACTTGAAACTCCCCCCTAAATGGATTTAATTAACATGAAAGCACAAATGCAATTTCAGATACAAACGGTTGAGTGTGTTCCTAAAAATGGGAATCTGTAACGTAAGAACAGAATTTCCGGTGGAAAGGTCACTTAAGAACAACACTAATTAGTGCTAATTAGCATTTTAATCAACATGAGGACACAAGTATGAAACAAAATCAGAAATGTAGAGGGTGGTCGAATGATTCAGAATCACCAACGTAAGAATGAAAATTATGGTGGAAAGGTCACTTAAGAACGGGTCAAAGGTCATACTTCACTTAATGACCCCAATCAACATTTTATTTAAAATAAAAGCCACAAGTACGAAACCTCTTCAACGGTGGAGGGCTGCGCCCCCTCACTCATAATAACCAACTTAAGAAGGAATATTGTGGTGGAAAGGTCATTTAAGAACAGGTCAAAGGTCACACTGCACTTAATGAGCCCCGAATTAACAGTTTGATCCCCATGAATGGTACAACTTCTATGAATCCACATTGTAAATTTGGAGAATGGCGATGGGATTCAAAATCCTTAACTTTATAACTTTTTTGATAATGGAAAGGCCATTTAGGGGGGAAATCATAACATTTTAACCCTTTACCTAACGCTAGTAGCAGATGACACTCGTGTAACTAAAATATTTAATGTTTTGCTTTCAAAACATAGGTTATGACCCCTCATTGGAACGAGCATGGCGTGCTTGTTCCAATGAGGGGTCATAACCTATGTTTTGAAAGTAAACATGAAAATATAAAAAAGATTGAATAGAGATTTTCGTGTCTGGTGCTGGCCGGTTTTGGTCGTTACGTTAGGTAAAGTGTTAAAAATAAGACCAACTTTTAACAATTTTTGGATTTTTTTTCAGACTGAACATTGCCATGGCGTCAACAGAGCACCATAGACAATCTCCTGAATCACCAACGAATATCGACATAGGAAGAACATGCCTTCTTCATTTGAACGCAGATGAGCATATACAAACAGACATTTTGCCATTCAAGTCCGAACAATGGACATCAGTTAAAAATGCTGCCAGTCGGCAAAAGCTGATGAAAAACTTCAAGACATCTAAGTACCACCATGTTGTTCGTTTGCTACCAGAGGAGCCAAGTAGTAACCATGGCTATCACGCTACTTGTTACAAGAATTTCACGGCCATCCCGCTTGAGAAGAGTTCCTCTGTCAGCAGTGGGCCTTCTGACGACACAACCAGTTTGAAGCAGTTGCATTCCGGAACTGGGCCGGAACTGTCCTCAGCATCCACATCGGGCATTTTTCCAAGAAAATGCATCTTCTGTAACAAGGCACGAAGAAAAAAAAGTGGGTCAGAAGAAAACCTTGGTGCCTGCTAAACAAAACAAGCCGAAGAGACTATTAAAGCAGCAACTGCTATGCGAAAAGACTACAAACTCCTTGCTTTAATATCAGGTGTTGACTTTATAGCTAAAGAAGCAATGTATCACCATAGTTGTAAAGCTGCTTACGTGACATTGCCCAAAATCACTAGCTCTGACTCTAGTTGTAGTAGGCATACCACCCTTGGCCTGGAAGGTATCTACTCATATGTTGAAAAGTCAGTTATATTTAACAAGAGGCCAGAGCTTCTTACATCAATCTATGCTCAATATGTAGAGATGTGCGAAGATGCAGGTGAAGTATCCATTACAACAGCCCAAAATCTGTTGAAAAACATCTTTAAAAAATTCGAAGGGCGTTTGAAGGTGAAATGTAACTTGGCAAAGAAAACAGGGAGCATTGTTTATGCAAAAGGTGTGGCTGAAGATGCAGTTTGTGTTGCATTTGATTATGCATCTTCTCCCGAGGCAGTCATTCGGAAAGCCGCATTAGTGTTGAGAAAATGCATCAAAGATGTGCGAAAGAATACTCTTCCAGACCCTCCAACACTAAAACACTTACGTGATGGAGAAGCATCTCCACCTGACCTCCTCCTTAGTTTTTATAGAGTTCTCTATGGAGGCCCTAATTCTGAATTGCACAGCCCCAGGGTGGAAAGGTGGGCTTCGTCCTCTAGTCAAGATGCTCTATACATAGCGCAAAATGGTCACGTAAAACCAGGAAAACAAATAATTCTTGGTATGGCAGTCAAGTCAATGACAGGGAGCAAAAAGCTTACACAAATGTTGAACAGGTTTGGTCATATCATAGATTATCATTGTATTGAGGAGTTGGAAACTTCGCTGGGGGAGTCCATTCAGAGTAAGGAACAATCTTGTCCAGAAGGAACTGTTGCCAAGATGGTAATGGGCCTAGCTTTCGACAATTTTGACGAACTGACTGAGACACTTGTCTGGGGCAGACACTCTCCACGGCACAATGGGTATTTTATACCAGAACAAGGTGGATCCCTGTGAGACGAATAGGCAACTGGCAAGAGACGAGCCCATTCCACATCAACCAAAGTCAACTGCAATGACCCGTAAACGTACGCTAGAGGTGAGACAACATACCCTTGAACCGTACCGAAAAAAAACCCCCGAATGAAAGCGTTTGAATATGCAATCAAGCAGGTTGATGGCAGTCGTCCTGACGAAAGAAATGAAGCCATAGACAGAGATTTAGCCTGGATGATGTGCCATGCTATGGAAATCGGAAGCATACCAATGTGGATTGGCTTTAATGCATTGATTCAGTCTGACAGTACCGTTCAACAAGAAGTGCTCTACATGAAAAATATGAATCAGCCAATCACAAGTCTCGATGTAATACAGGAAACACTAGTCACAACCCAGAAGTGTGCACGTGAGTGTGGACAACAATATAGAGTTGTAACTTATGATCTGAATGCGGCCAAGCCTGCAATGCAAATCCAGGTGACAGAGTCACCTAATTACGATGACGTTTTCATTATGCTGGGTCCCTTTCATATCGAGATGGCTTTTTTTAAAGCGATAGGAAAGATGATTGATGAATCGGGTGGAACAAGAATTTTATCAGACTCGGATGTTCTGGCGCCTGGTTCCCTGAACGGATTTATAAGTGGAAAACATTTTAACAGATGCAAAAGGCTGCATCCTATACTTGCACTGGCTTTTGAAATTCTCCATTTCTGCGCATTCCTTGGCACATATGATGGAGATAAAGAACTTTCTTCCTTGTTGAGCTCTTTTGGGAAGAACTCAGATGATGACACATGGCAAGAGGTTCATCGGATACATTTACTTCATGCGTGGCACAGTACAAAGACTACACAAATGAAACCAGGTCTGGAGCACATGGGGCCACAGCACAATTCTGGATTACATATGTTGACTTCATACATGATTTCCACAATTTGGAACGTGCAATCAGGACAAATGACGACCTATTTACCCATGCACTCACTCCATTCATCCAGTTGTTCTTCGCGACGAATCATATCAACTACTGCCGATGGCTGTCTAAGTTCCAATTGGACCTGATCAACATGGACAACACACACCCCGGCCTTCGGGCCCTCCTTCAGGGTGGTGCCTTTACTGTCAAGAGGACGAGCAAACCGTTTAGTAGGACTCCTGTGGATCTCACATTAGAGCAGACAGTGAATGCAGATGCAGCATCACGACGTACGGGCCTGACGTCTGCCACAAACAACTACAGTGCATGCTTCAGATGGATGGTCACCAAGTCTGCTCGTGCTGCTGTAATTTCCACCGCTCAGGAATTGGCTGGGATGTCACGTCGGGAAGACACAACTGCTGAATTACATAAATGCTGCATAAAGAGGGATTCCAGTGATCTACGGAAAGTCTTGGAACAGATACAGGGATGTTGCAATCCATTTCAGACGTCATCGGAAGCATCTCAAGTGCTGTACAACATCAGAACAGGAAAGGCTACCCCTGACCCTGTGAAAGCCTGTCTACTTGGAATCAGAGAGAAGGGAAAAGAATGACATGTGGAATTCATCAAGTTCTGTTCCGACGACCCTGACAACTTTGAATGGCCAATCAAAAGGGAGAAACTGCTGACATTTAGAGAGAACTGCAAGTCCAACACGCATAGTAAAGACAAACGGATAGCATCGCTTGTGTGCACACGAGATCTCATGGGTCGCTTGCTTATACTGGCTTGCAAGAAAAAACTCGACTTGAAGCATGTCCTTTCCTATCCGCTGACATCAGTTCCTCTTTCAATGTGCAGTACAGATGGCTTGATGGTGAAGACTGACAAAAGTGCCCTTCTCCACCTCCAGAGAGTCGGACATACAGAACCAACAACAGTGGATGCTACTCTTATTATTTTTTCCTGAAACAATTATTATCTCAAAACTATGGTCCATCTCCCTTCTTCACATTCCAATGCAAATTGAAAATGTCACAACACATGCTGTAGTGGACACTGCAGCAGAAGTTACAATAATTTCTGATCGCTTGCTCAATTCAATAAGCAGCAGTCCCACAATATTACAAAAAGTTGTGATGTATACAGCTGGGCGTCAAATGACAATGGCAGGACACATAGTGGGGCCAGTGAAGTTTCAAATTTGGCACAAAGAATTTACTCAACCTGTATACGTAGCCCCTATTGAAGATGAAATTTTACTAGGTATGGACTTTCTAAAAGCCCATCGTGTAAACCTGGACATTGAAAATAAACTGCTACATTTGGAAGGGGAGATAATTAGAATGGTATCTCCTGAGTTAGAAGCCAATCCTTCTGTTGCCCGAGTTACTGTACCCCACAGAACTGTGGTACCACCTAAATCAGTAGAGCGTGTACTGTGTAAAATAGATAGAGTGATGCCCGATTATATGATTGAACCAATTTTGGACAAGACTCTACTGATACCATGCTCTGCTCACATGTCTGGAAGTGAGCCGGTCATGTGTTTAGTGAATGTAACCAATACTAATGTGACACTAAATAAAGGGTGGCACAATGGGCTTCGCCTCAGAGGGGTGCCCGGTTTCACCAAAAGTTGATAATAGGATATGTCAAGTGATGGCAAGCCAAGAAATGCCCTCATTGATTCCCGAACATCTGTCAGAGCTGGTAGAGAAATCTACAGTTAATCTGCCTGAATCCCAGAGGCAAAGATTTGTAGAACTCCTGATCGAATACCAGGACGTTTTCGCTAAAGATGAGTTTGATTTGGGGAATTTTGATGGCCTCCAACATAAAATTGATACGGATAAGGCCAAGCCTATTAAGAAACGGATGAGGCGCACACCAGCATGCTTTATTGAAGAGGAAAAGGCTCATTTAGATAAAATGTTGAAGGCAAAGGTCATCAAGCCGTCCTGTTCGGAATGGGCATCGGTCCCGGTTCTGATACGCAAGCGTGACGGTAGTGTAAAGTGGTGCGTGGACTATAAAGCCTTGAATTCGGTCACCATCAAAGATTTATTCCCCATTCCTTTAGTGGAGGATTGCTTAGACACACTGGCCGGTAAAGTCTGGTTTTCAAAATTGGATGCGAATTCAGCCTACTGGCAGGTGAAGATAGACGAGAAGGACCAGAAAAAAACTGCCTTTATTACGAAATATGGGTTGTTTGAATTTGGGAAGATGGGGTTTGGTTTATGTAACGGTCCAGCCACATATTCACGAGTGATGAATTTGGTCTTACATGGCCTAAATTGGGATATCGCCCTGGCATTTCTGGACGATATAGTGGTTCTGGGGCAGCATTTTGAAAGTCATTTACAAAATTTAAAAGCTGTCTTTGAAAGATTTCAGCAACATGACTTGAAGCTCAAACCAAAGAAGTGTGAGCTATTTTAAGAGAAAAATTGAGTTCTTGGGACGGGTTGTCTCCAAGAATGGTATTGAGGTAGGAGAGGGGGCTGTTAAGGCTGTGAGACACTGGCCCCGCCCAACTTGTTCCAAAGAGGTTGAGCGGTTTCTGGGGTTAGCGAACTATCATCGCTCCTTCACCAGTTACTACGCTAAACTGGCAGCCCCCCTCTACCAAGTAACTGGAAAAAAGGAATTCTGCTGGAACGAACAACAACAACTGGCATTCGAGGGCATCAAAGAAGCTCTATCATCTGCACCTGTACTGGGGCTACCCAATCAGGAGGATCCATTTATATTGGACACAGACAGTTCAGACTATGCGATTGGGGCCGAGATATTACAGGTGCAGAATGGGAAAGAGGTGGTGATTGCCTATGGCAGCTTTGTCTTGTCTCCGGAGCAGCGGAGGTCAGATTCAGTAGACAGTACAGGCATTACTTACTGGGTCGACCTTTTATCTGCCGAACAGACCACAGCAGCCTCACTTGGCTATTAAGGTTTAAAGAGCCACAAGGACAAATTGCCCAATGGCTCGAAGAGTTAAGCCAGTACAATATGACCATCCAACACCGCCGCGGTAATCGCCATCTTAACGCTGATTCACTTTCAGGAATTCCACTCAGCAGGGATTGTATTTGTTATAAGGCTGCAGTTCCTCTGAGTGATTTACCCTGTGGTGGGTGTCATTACTTTGCCAGAGCTCATAGGAATTGGGCCACTTTTTTGGAAGAAGTAGACAATGTAGTGCCCCGGGGAGTAACAAGTTCACTAACACAATCCGGTGTAAAATCCGCATGTAGGAGGGTATCAGCAGAAGCCGGTGCCCAGAACAATCTTGACATGGGCAAAGGCTTGACCTGGGATCCCGGAGGGACCCCAGAACCACCGTCAGAAGAGATCCCAGGTAGAGAGTTGGACTATGAAAAGCCCATTCCAGATGGAAACCCCTTGTGGGAACACATAAGTGAAATCTGTGGAGTAAGTATAAACCTGGTGAGACCAGCAAAGGAGGTGGAGTTGAATTCTTCTCCAGTTGAAATTAATGTGATTACTGGGAATAGTGGATCACAGGTTTTAGTCCAAGGTTATTCGGTATCGGATATTGTGGCGAGACAGAGTGAGGACCCTGACCTTTCAGTGATATTGGCATGGCTAAAAGATTCTGTAGTGCCAAATGAGGGCCAGTTATTCTCATCTAGTCCGGCCACAAAAGCCTACTGGATAAATAAAGAGCTATTCTTCATAAAAGATGAGATAATGTGGAGAAAAGGTAGAGAGGACGATCAGGCTCTGCTGGTAATTCCGGAGGTGTGGAAAACTGAAATAATGGAATTGAATCATGACCTTCCATCCTCCGGGCACCAGGGGCAAGACCGGACTTTAGCCCGGATTAAGTCCCAGTACCACTGGTACGGCATGACGCGCGATATAGAACAATACGTAGCAACATGCTCTACCTGTAGTCAGAATAAGAGACCTGTTAGGAAAGCTCGATACCACCTCACGAAATATCACGCCAGTGCTCCGATGGAAAAAAGTCCACTTAGATTTCCTCGGACTCCTTCCAAAAACAGAGAGGCGCAACGAATACATTCTGATGATAGTGGGCCAGTTCACAAAATGGGTAGAATGTTTACCACTCCCATCCCAGACGGCTGAAGTGACTGCCACAGCAGCCGTCAATGAGTTTTTCTCGAGATTTGGGTGCCCATTCCAGATATTAACTGACCAGGGTCGTAATTTTGAGAGTAAGCTCTTCACGGCGATCTGTGGATTACTGCACATACATAAGGCGAGGACGACACCGTACCGCCCTTCTGCCAATGGTCAGGTCGAAAGGTATAACAGAACTCTAATGGATGCCCTACGGTGTTTTATTAACAAATTGTAAAATAAATGGGATCTTCATCTATCTCTGTTAGCCGGAGCACTGAGATCATCGGTAAACCGACAAACTGGCTACACTCCTAACAAGCTCATGCTAGGGAGGAAAGTCAACCACCCAGCAGCCCTGATGTTTGAGAACAATCAGGGTGGTATTGGGACTCAGGACAAAGACTTGGACTCTTATGTGGCGGAACTTGAAAATTCTATGAAAGCCGCCCATGAGCAAGCCCGAGCCACTCTAAAAACAACACAAGAGAAGATGAAACGGGATTTGGATACAGCGAGTGTGAAGGGAAAAAATAAGAAATTATCTCCTGTGTGGAAAGGACCCGGAATCATAGTGAAAGTCATAACACCTTCCTTGTACAAGATTAAATTACACAGGTCCGAAGTTGTAGTCAACCATGACCGCATAAAACATTGTAAAGACAGCAAAATTCCTGTTTGGCTTAAGCGCTATGATGTGAACAAGAAACAAAAAGAAAGGCCATTGTATTGTATTTGCAATAAGCCTGGCACTGGTAGCTTCATGATACAGTGCGACTCATGCCTCGAATGGTATCATGGGGAATGTGTGAATATGGATGTGCAAGAAGCTGAACGACAAGACGAATATGCATGCCCGCTATGTATGGCGGACTCCTCCTAGCTTGTAATCCTCAATTACAAGCTGGGACGTGGTTTCTCTCTCTCGTTTCAGATAAAATGGAAGAAGATAACAGCCCGAAAAGAAGTTGGAAGCAGGCTAGGGATTCCGAGTCACACATCCAGAAGACACAGGCATACACTCGCCGAGGTCAGCTGATGGAGCCCCAATATCTGATTGAGCAATTGGGCTTTATGAAGAATCTGGACCGGGGGGATTCCAAGAGTTGGTAATTGGGCAATATGAAGTGGCATATTCCCAAAAGAATGACGTTTGGATTAAAAGAGCCCAGAGATATGCATCAATGTTTTTCTCGGACTCTTGGGTAAATGAGAATATACCACGAGTAGATGGAGTGCCCTGGAAAAAATGGAGGTCGGGACAAGAAGCCAAGGTAATTGGGCAATATGAAGTGGCATATTCCCAAAAGAATGACGTTTGGATTAAAAGAGCCCAGAGATATGCATCAATGTTTTTCTCGGACTCTTGGGTAAATGAGAATATACCACGAGTAGATGGAGTGCCCTGGAAAAAATGGAGGTCGGGACAAGAAGCCAAGGAATCCTAGTTTCAGCCCACGACCGACTACAGACTGAAAGCACAACCAACCGTTCCAACTCAACAAATCAAGCTGGCATCTTCACCTAAACGGGGGAAAGGCCGTGGCATGGTATTGGAGACTGGTGAAGGAGAGAATATCCAAAGGACAGTTTTAGCCCGGCCAGACTACCAGCCAGACGATGAGGATAAATGGTATGGCCGTAGCCGGCAACAGAACCGTTTGGGAAAAGTGGGACGCAGGACAAGGAGCCCTGAGCCCACAAGAAAATATGTCAGCTCACGACAGAGGGGGGACAGGACTCGTAGCCCAGTCCCTGAAGGTCTGATGAGAGGAAGAGACAAGGACAGGACTCGCAGCCCTGTCCTGAAGAGAACAGAGAGGACTTCAAAAAGGGAGTTATCATTGGCAGGGGACGAGGTGGGAGAACGCAAAATCCCATGCACCGTTCAGTTTCAAGTACCACCGAAAATGACGCCTCAGGAGAAGCCTCAATGGAAGAAGACTGGAGGTCCATCGATATGTCCTGTGCCAGGATGCGGGGTATCGACTAGAAAGCTCAAGATGCATGTTTCCTCTAAGCACCTGCCTAAAGAATTACATGAACCAACAACGTTCACTCCAGTGCCAGAATTGCAGTACAAGGCATTACGATTCCTGGGAAAGTGACTCCTGAGTGATGAAGAGCCATTGTGGGATTTGGTCCACGTGGTAAACAACACCAGTGTAGTGCCAGTGGATGAAGCTATGAAGCTGCCATGGGACAATTATGCGACCACATGCAACAAAATAGACCGGACACTTTCAGCATTTGCCCGGTAAACTCGGAATCTGCATTGATCCACTGGAGACCACTTGTGGCCCTTCTGCTGTATTTGACAGAGGACCAACGGGAGATGTTCAAACAGACACCAATTGGAGGCAACCAGGCACAGACAAGGCCGGCTAAACAACCTGCTCATAGCTCAATGAGAGGCCTGGAAGAATCCAAAACACCTTTGATAATCAGCATCTCGGGTGGGCAGTCATCCAAAAGAGAAGTGTCGGCGACAGTGTCTCCAAATCCCTAGGAGCCGAGTGAGACCTTAGCCCTGGCGAGCTCAGGACTACCGGAAGAGAGAACAGTCTTGGAAACATCAAGGACCTCTGCGCCTCCCAAGCCGGCACCACGTAAGAGACCGGAAAGAGAAGAGGTGGCCTCAACAACTGCAAGGTGGACTCCTATAGGCAACCAGCAGCCATTGACAGCCACTTTCATCTAGATAGATCGCGGCAAATCGTATATGGTAGGTATAATGTGACCGTCATGGAGGAGGATATTTTATACTTCCCGGTTGAAAGATTTCCCATAAACCTGGTGGACGTAGTAGGTGGTGTCACAGTATATTGTGACCCAGAGACCTACCCAATCAATTTGACTCCAACCACAGATGGAAGGCAGCTATTGGATTCCATCCCAGACATGCCACCTGTTTCACCGATCAGCATTTCCAACAGTTGGAACAATATTTGGCCCATCCAGCAGTGGCAGCATTCGGAGAAATTGGATTAGATCGTACTGAGCCAACATCGGACTGGTGGACCCAGGACCAGGTCTTTGTAAAGCTTCTTCAGCTAGCCCGTCCACACAAGCCCTTGGTGTTGCACGTCAGAGGAGCCAAAAATGATCCAGGAATGGATATCTTTACCAGATGCCTGCATCTAATGAAGCAGAATTGAGCACCCTCTCAGCCTATACATCTCCACTGCTTTACTGGGACTTCAGACATGGTTGATGAGTGGTTGCCGGCCTTCCCTGCCTGCTATTTTGGATTTACTGGTTAAGTCAGCAGTTTCACCACCTTGCAACTAGTGGTTTTCGGTTTTCGGTTTAACCGTGCGGTTTTCCGTTCCGACAAAAAAATCGAAAATTGAACCGTAAATTTTCGAAAACCGGAAAACCGGCCGGCAGTCGGCTTATCACGACCCGAAGTGTATACTTGCCGAAGTTACCGTAACAACAATGGCGGCGCCTATAAAATCCGTTTGGCATGAACATTTCGATCGCAAAGACATAAAAACGTGCACGTGCAAGCTGTGTAAGAGAGATGTATCGGCTGCATCTGGAAACACGTCCAATCTCCGTGCCCACTTACAGAGGAAACACAAGTCTGAATATCTTCGTTTGAAAGAAAAAGCCGAAATTTCTAGCGTGGATACCAAGAGAACCAAACATGGCGAAGTGAGTGATGAGACGGTAAGTGGACAACGCCCCAAAGACAACTCGCCATTGGACAACTCGCCCTCGGCCTGGACTACTCGCCCCAACATTTGGACAACTCGCCCCAGGAATTTTGGACTACTCGCCCCAAGTCTTGGACTACTCGCCCAGAAAATAATTACTTATAATTATTTTCATAGGATTCCCAATATTTAAAAATCTTGTAATGTCTTTGCAACGACGTTGATGACTGATGCCGTTTCAATTTTCCAGAGGATACTAACTTTAAATTTAAAGGTAAAGCTGCTGCTTCATCATGCAAAAGAACTAAAAGTACATAAAACGGCAGATTACTCTTTTTCACAGAAATGTAAATATTCGTTCGATCATTCATTCATTCAAATTATTGTATTGTATAATACTATAATTGTGTAATTACTTGTAGGCCCAAATTATGTACGTGTCTCCAAACTGTTTGGCACCAGTGGAATACGCAAGCCAAATTGGTTATTATTCAATAATAAATACTATAATGGCTTTTAATATTAATTAATTCTCACATTCACTGAAAAGATAACAAAATAATCGTGGAAATTATTTGGGGCGAGTAGTCCATAACTTAGGGCGACTGGGCGAGTAGTCCAGACTCTGGGGCGAGTTGTCTTTTATGGTTTTGGGCGAGTAGTCCAGGCCGAGGGCGAGTTGTCCAATGGGCCTGGCGAGTTGTCTTTGGGGCGAGAATTTCAAGGGCGTTACGCTTCATTATCGGCCCAACAGAAATGATTAACAGCCCAAGGTCTTATTAGTTATTAGCAGCCCGAGACGAAGTCGACTTAGTCGAGGACCACTAATAGGACCAAGGGCTGTTAAATTGTTAATCATTTCTGGAGGGCTGCTAATGAACCGTAACGCCCTTGAAAATCATGTTATAATAGTTATTAGTAACTTATTACTATTATTACCACAGGATTTCAGCACTCCCCCCTCCCCCCCCCCCAAGTTTTCAACATAAAACATCAGGTGACTTCAGACTCATTTAAGGCAAACTCAGTGAAACTCAGTGAAAGAATTAAAACACATTTTAATGCAACTGTTAAAATATTTAAACTTAATTTCTGACTTGATAATTTTTTTATTTTCAAAAGAGCTGTTCATTTATCAGCTGCAGCATTATAGTTTATGGTACAGTTGTTTAATGTTTTTGGAAGGTAACGACCAGCCAAATGTTCCTTCTATGGGTACACGTGACGTGCTGGGCCACAGGGCGCTAATGAAATTAAAATCCATTAGCGCCCGGCGTCCCAACACGTCACGTGACCTACCGAGCATTGTGGAAATTTAATGACCTGTAAGGGTTGTGGACGTTTCGGCCTCGGGACGTTTCGGCCCCGAGACGTTTCGGCCTCGAGACGTTTCGGCCCCCAATATTTGTAGCCAAATGCGATAATTGCGCATGAGTTTTTGAATAGACGGATAGCAAATGAGAGAATTGGGCAACCTCAGGCTGTCCTCACTCCTCAGCAAACCTGATACTGTTGAGCACAATATTTTAGAAACATTTGTCAACGGGCTAACAAGGCAGTGCAGCCATCGTTATGGTTAGAAATAAATGGTCAATCATGACAATCAAGCCACTAAAATGGTTCATTTGAACATGGTTCTTGTTGTAAATGTTCCCGAGAACACACGATCGCCATGTAGGGAGTGTGGACTGTGGAGCGGTGGGGAGTAGTGATCAAAATTTGAGGGGGTGGGGGGCAAGTCTTATCTCAAGGATTTTTCGGGGAAGGAATTCCGACAGAAAAATTACTCTTTACCTATCATAACGAAATAAGATTTCTGTTCTTCCCATATATGAAACTTGGGTTATGAATTAGCATTTCAATGAGAATCACATTCTTTAGTAATTTGGGCACGAGTGTCGCCTGCTACGTGATCAAAAAGTTAAAGAAACGGGTATAATTGATAAGAAAACAAATTTGGGATTTAATTACAATCGTTCATCAGATAACAAAATCTCTCCCTAACAATAAAGAAAATCATGATTTAATCACCATTGTAATTTGTATATTAGTTAACATAGCCTGAGCACACCTTCTAAAAGTCTTTTGCTGAATGAAGAGCTAAAAACTTAACACTAAGTTAACAGACACTTCCAATCTCTGAAATTTTTTTTTATCAAAACCCAAGACGTTTCGGGCCGATTTCCGAGATGTTTCGGCCTTCTTGAGGGCCGAAACGTCCAGGGATCCAGGCCGAAACGTCCCGGGCCGAAACGTCTCGAGGCCGAAACGCCATAATTTATTTTTATCAGTCTTTATAAACATATGTGCCAGACTGCCAGGACTTGAACTCAAAACAGGTAATTTTCTCTTTTCCAGGGGACATCTGGAGAACAGAAGAAGAAACAAACTACCATGCATCATTTTGCAGCACCGAGTGTTGTATGGGATGTCAATGATCCGAGGAGAGTAAGGGCAGATGATCATCTTGCGAAGATGATAGCAAAAGACTTTCAGCCGTTTAGTATGATTGAGGATGATGGTTTTAGGGACTTTGTTCGCACTGTACAACCCCACTATCAACTTCCTTCCAAGGCAAGAGTGAGGTATAGTCTTATTCCTGATATGTACCAGAAGGTAGCTGATTCAATTAGAACAAAACTGGCCAGGGTTGACACATTATCGCTAACGACAGATCACTGGACATCCAGAGCAACAGAAGCGTACATTACTGTAACGGCACACTTTTTGGATACCGATTTCGAAGTTAATGACTTCTGTTTAACCATTTGCCACACACCGGAGAGTCATACTGCTATCAATATCTGTGATGACCTTAAAAAAATTGTAACTGACTGGATCCCACACAGTGATGCAATTAAATTTTTTTTGATTAGTGACAATGCAGCAAATATTCAAGCTGCCTGTAAACGTCTACCTGCGAACTATACTGCATTCGGTTGTTTCAATCACAAGCTGCAGCTTGTAGTAAAAGACTCCATAAAGGAATTCAAAGGTGCACAAACAGTGATCGCTAAATGCAAAAAGATAGTCAATCACTTTCACCACAGCTATAAGTCTTCAGCCCAATTAAAGGAGATGCAAAAGTCCATGAATCAACCAGAGAGAAAGCTCAAGTCTTTTTGTGAGACTAGATGGAACTCGACTTATCAAATGATTGAGAGGATTGTGGATCAAAAAGCCCCACTAACTGCTGTTATGGCAGATATTGACTTGCCGATGTTGAGTTCGAGTGAATGGAAGACGGCCAAGGAATATGTGGAGGCATTGTCTCCTTTCGAGGATGTGACAGTGATGATGTCAGCGTCCCGATATTCAACAACATCAATGATCATACCCATCTTGAATAATCTAACAGAACAGATGAAATCTATTGAGCTCAATGACTTTGGCAATTCTGTCATACAGAATATTAAAAATCGATGGCCCAATTATGAAGAGAATGAGATATTCATAATGACCACAATTCTTGATCCTCGTTTCATATTTTATGCATTCTCTAAAGAGGACATCAAGGAAACTGCCAGAAATATTCTCATTGACAAATTGTTGATTGAATATAATGACGCCTCAGTAACCCCCAGTTCAAAATCAACTGTCAAAGAGGCCGAGTCGTCTGGAGAATTCACCGAAATTGATTCAGAGGAGCCTGGATCTAGTCAAAAAAGTGATCCGGCTGTTGTGGGCAAACAATCTGATTCAGCTGTTTTGACAGGTTCCCCCCAAAATCCATCAATCAAGACATCGTCACGTAAACCAGATTTTTAGAAGAAATATAAAGAGCGTGTTTCTGTCAAACGTCGAACATTATGTGAATCACCAGAAGCTGAGAAGGACTCTGATATGAGAATTCTTTACAATGCTGAAATAAACCGCTATTACCAGTGTGATCCTATTGAGCCATCCGGTTCACCATTTGCATGGTGGAAGGAAAATAAACTGCGATTTCCACATCTGGCATTCCTTGCTAGGAAATATTTGGCTATTCCCAGTACATCCGTCCCATCTGAGAGGATGTTCAGTAAAGCAGGAATTGTGTTATCAGAACGGAGAAGCAGATTGAAGCCAGATGTAGCCGAGCAGTTGATATTCCTCAATCACAACCTTGAGTCCTTGACAGGGATTGATTCAATTTGATTGAAGTGACATTGTTGACTGACCATGGTCATTGGTCACCACACTGATATTCTCATTTCACTGTTTTGTTGAGATCTCTACCAGTCTACCTCAGGATTAGGTGTTTAATTTTGTGTTTTGACTTTCCTTATCAGGCTCAGATACATTTGATGATTATCAAGAATCAAGATAGTATCATAAATCATAATGACATAAAACAAAAACTGGAATTGGCCAGTTGGACGTGTAATTGATGACGACTGACGAGTACTCACTGAACTTGACTGACGTTAACCGAACACATCCGTGTAAGACCATGAGGAACAAAGAAAGATACCAGGAATATGTGGCATTATGTGCAGTGCTATAAAGCCAGAATATAAAGGAAACACAATTTCTTACTGTTTGGCAAACAGTGAGGAATTGTGTTTCTTTTAGTTTTATCTGGCTTCATAGCACTGCACATATTCCTGGTATCTTTCCTTGTTCCTCACGGTCTTCCACGGATTCAGTTCGTCGGTTTATAACTCACGACCTACTGCAGTCTGCAGGCTTGCTATTGTTCAATTTTTTAATCTTTTTAGTTTTACATGTTCCAGATGATCTCCGCAAGATGCCAAGTGAGCTTTTTTGTTTATTGTTTTATTTTTTCAATTCTATACATGTTCCAGTATCCAGACATCTAACATGTAGCCATTACTAGCCAAGGCTAGGAATAAGGTGTCTGACTTTTTTAATTTGAGGTCCCTAACAGGTTGCATATTTCCATATGTGTTGATCTGAGCAGCCTTGATGGGTAGTGAATCTAGTGATCTCATAAGAAGTCTTGACGGCTCCCATCATTGGCCATCAAAGCTGCACTGGTCGCCGTGGTCGGTCCACTTATCAATTCAATCACAACCTATTGGGGACCTCAAATCAGAAATGTCAGACACCTTATTATCAGGCTTGCATGTAGCCAAGTGAGCTTTTTTGTTATTTTATTAATTTAATGATTCAAGTTTGCCTTAGTTTGGCCATATAAATGTTTTTTCTGATATTTTGAATTCTTCATTCTTTTCTGTCACTCTTCCCTTGCATTTCAGCTCAATGGAACCAGACATTACAAGTTATCTAAATAATCTACCAATATACACAATGAAGGTTGAAGACACATATCAGACATGAATGCATTGTCATGTTTTTATCATCATAACTCTTGATAATTTAAATTCTGGTGAAAAAACCGAAACCGAAACCGAAACCTAGGTTTTTTTCTATAAAAAATCGAAACCGAAAACCGAGCAGTAAATTTCGAAACCGAAAACCACTACTTGCAACTGGAAGCCCTCAGGAGAGTTCCACCGAGTCGGATTCTGGTTGAGACCGCCTCTCCATACTTTGGGAAGGCTGTGGGAGTGACCACGTGCAAGCCAGCCTTTATTGGAGATGTGGCCATGATTGTGGCGAATGCCAAAAACGTACCATGGGACAGACTGCTCACCTGGACTGTAGAAAATGCAGCCCAGTTATACAAGTTTTAAGGGAAAGCGTCATATCATGTATCCGAACAAAGCCCGCCGGTAATCCTACAGAATTTACACCGAGAAAATATTTGCGTCAGCTATCAGCACTGACTATTAGCCATGTGCTTGAACCCACCACAATATCAGATATGCTCTCTAGTCTCAAACCGTAAAATCGACTATCACTCACTTACTAATTGACTTTAAGCCAGGTGTCAGTCCAATGGCATATAGAGATAGGGACTAGCGAATGCTAAGAAACACTTCTCATTGACCGACAGCCAGTGAGCCTAACAAACCGAGAGGGAAGTGAAACCTGCACAGAGATAAATGGCTCCCCAACATCATCCAGTTTGATAAAACAGGAAGGAGTGTAGTAGAGTTCGGCAGAATCGGTTGGGCAGAGTTCGGCACTCCAGGCACGAGAGGTCGGAGGTCAGGCTGGAGAAGCACGCGCATGAAACAGCGTCCGCGGGATGTTTACGGATGGTTAAATCAACAAGTCGTCTGCGATAACGCTCGGAAGACTTTTCGGACGTGGACGAATAATATTTGACCGTGAGTATTCTTCAAGAGTAACAGAACTTCGGACTAGGTGAGTATAGTTAATAAAAGTACTACACGGTCAATCTCTCGACTCCAGAGTTAAGAAATATTAAAAGCTTTATTTTACGCAAATTGTTCAATTGATTATCGTACCAAATTAGCATTGAAATTGTTGGTTTTCAAATATGGTCCCAAAATATCCCATCCCCACCTCCCAAACAGATGTCACAATACACCACCAGAGAAAGTGCGCTCAAGTGTTGACAACCATTTTGTCAAACTGCACAGGTGAACATTAAGATTCACAAACCGCTTCTTCGTATTGTATAAAGAGCGTTGGTAACTGAGTAGCGTCAATGCAGACTAAACACTATAAAATATAAATTGCAAATACAATTCACTGGTAAAGTTGAGAAAAAGAGAACATTTTAATGTTGATGACTTTCTTTAAATTATATTTTCATAATAGTAAACCAAATTGCTTTTTAAATCGAAACGTGACGTGATAGATTTTATGGACTCACGAAACGTTGAAGACATTTACAGAGGAGTGTGGAACATTACTGTTGCCTTTCTGCTGCCTAATTTTCTACAAAATGGTGATAAATATTATGCAGATACATTTGAAAAAAAAATCCCATCGAACATCGATGGTGAAGTGGACGAAATTCACAGACTGTAGGTTCGGTCCATTCATCGCAGCAGCACGGTTCCGTGTTGATGGGGAGATTAATTTAGGTAATATGAAATCGCGCAGCAACCAACAATCGACAACGCTCTTTTTTAAGCGGATTTGTTCAATGATTCGACACTGCCGAAAACTTCAAAATTCTGTTCAATGCAAACAATAGACTAAATACTTATTAATCGACAGAAGTTCAACATGGTGATTTGCCAGTTAAGGACTTTGGTTGCCCACTTATTCAGGAATTTTACAGATTTAAAAATCAACATACAAAAGCGAACAAAGACTGAAATTAAATCCCACGCGGTCCTCGGATCTCTACTCTGACATCGATAGCATTACTTCACCCGGAATATAAAATTTGAGAGTGCGGGCGGTGGCTCAGTAGGTAGAGGTGCAGGCCGAGAGGTCCTCAGTTCGAATCCCACCTGCGGCAACTGCGTTGCGTCCTTGGGCAAGAAACTTCAACCCCCATAGCCCATGTGTGGGACACGGTGGCGTTGTGTGTACTAAGGTGTACTGCACGTCGATGGTGCACCTGTCTTCAACCAATGCAAACCTGCTTGCATGAAGTTAGTATGTTGGGGGGCTGACAGTTTTGTTCGGTGGTTCTCTCCGGGTACTCCGATTTCCTCCACCCGTAAAACTCATTCTCACTCAATGGTCTTTTTGAAAATACATACTTTCATCGCCACGATATAGCCTAAGCTGCTGATGTGGCGTAAAGCACCAATAAATAAATAAATACCCGTAAAACTGTCGTGGTCATGATGTTCCATTGTGCAGAAATATGTGACCTTTAACAACAACAATAAATAAATAAATAAATATTCAAAATTTGAATCTTAATATCAAATTAGAATAAAAAAATTGGAATCCCCAAATCAACAAAATGACGAGTTGAATTCAAAGACGAAAACAAAGATAATGTGCGTTTGGTACAGCAGATGGACAAACAAGAGAGCCATGCAGTCTGCAATTACACAACTCTCAAAATGTTAAGATTTAAACATCTCAAAATCTTAAAATTTGAATTTATCACGAAATGATTAAAAATATATACTTATTGGTGTAAATTTCTCTCTTGTGCATCATTATTGGGTCTTCCAAGCAGGCAAATCTTGCTTTTTTATTTTGGATTTAAATGATTTTTTTTCGAAATTGAAATTCAGATTCAAATTTGGAATTCCAGATGAAATGCTGGTACCAATGGCGTATTAAGAATATGTGGGGCAGGTGGGGTCCAATTTCGGAACTTTTTTGTGCTGATGTTGGAATCTGTGCAATTCCGAAAAAAATGGGTAATCAATGTCCGTAATGAACCTGGCTGAAATATTCAGCACAAGATCAATAACTGAATCAGAAATAGATGTATAGATTTCCAGGAATTGAGAGATCCACCTATTTCGCTTGAATTTTTAGGCACTGGCTAAAATCTGCCTGGACACATGGGCTTTACCTATTATCGGACAATAAATTCGTCTCGGTATTTCTAACAAAAGCTGACGAGCCCCATGCTTCTTTAACTTTCTGGTGTAACCAGAGTGGCCGAGTGGCCGGGACCGCTGTAATCGTACGCTTCCGCTGCACCCAAGTGAAAGCCTGCAACCAGAATGCCCAATGACACAAACCCTGGGTTCTTACAGTTTCTAACTTAAGATAACTTTCTTATTGCATTTTCACATTCTGGAATGGTCGTAATCTTTACTGGGGTTCTTGTGCCCACCCTTTTGGAGGTTAAACCAATGGAGCCAATTGTGAAACTATGACTGTGAGCAAGACTTCTGCAAAATGATCCCCCACACTGTACAAACGGAACAAACCAATGCTTTGGTCAAAGAGAGGAAGCATAGAACAGTTAAGAGTAATGGTCAAATTTATTTGTTTTTTTTGTTTTGTTTTTATTTGTTCTTTTTATATTCTTGTCTCCAAAACATAGCTTATGGTGCCACATTTGAAGGAATTCGCCAGTCTTGTTGCAGTGGTTAAAGACAAAAAAGCAAACTTTGTAGTTTTTCAGAATTTTATTTTTTTACGCAGGTGTCTATTATTAGTGTTAGGTCAAGAGTTAAGGTTATGTTTTACCTTAGACCACTTTTAAACATGACATATGTACATATGATATAAAGACATTGGGGTTATTCTACAGATTTGGAATACGTTTTGTCCATGGCCCTTTTTATATCCTTTTCTAGGATCAACGCCTTATTTTCATTGGCGGCAAGTAACTGAACATAATTGTGATTTAGTAATTATAAAGGTCCGTTTATATAGAATCCTGAAGCTTTGAAAAATTTGATATTTACAGCAAAATGTCACTGGTGTAACATGTCCCTGACTAAGTTTGAAGGTTGTGGCTTAAATTTATAAAATACCCAACCTATAAGGTGTGTAAAAATCTGTTTGTCTATTAATGAGAACGCAAAGGGTACATATAGTGTCGTTTGGTCATATTTAAAGAAATAATTTGCACACGGTTGTATTTTAAAGTCGTGTCCATGGATTTTGTTGTCACTGGTATAACAATGAAGATTTTTTCATGTCACACACAGTGAGTGCTCCCGGAGCAGATGCCATTTTATGAACACTGACGGCTGAACCACATGGAATCATTCCACAACTAAACATGTAAGTGTAGTTATTTTATTTTATAAAACCAATTGCCCAAAGCTGTCAGGTTTGATTTTTAGGTTTATTCACTGTAACTGGTGTAACAGGTTTTAAACACTGAAACAACAAATGTATTGAAATTTGTTTTTCACATGTGTGAAGTTCATTTGAATTAGTTTCTAAACCAACTTTCAAAGTACAGGTTCAAGGTCAGTGAAAGGGAGAAATCATCTTTTTCCTTTCTTTTGTCACCGGTGTAACATGTCACTGGTATAACATTCTGAATATTACACCAGTGACTGTGTGTTACACCAGTGACCCAGGGATCAATTTTGCGTCATCCATCTATTTGTTTCCAGTTGTTTTAGTCTTTCTGCATAAAGGATGTCATCATATACATTAGCCTTCGATTATAGTCATATAGCACTACCACGTGTCAAAGCATTCACAAACTAGACTGGATGTTCAAATTAATTTAATTCGTTAATTTGTTGTCAGTAAATATCAATTGGGAAAGGGTGAAAGGAATTTTGTCATATTTATTTATGCAGTAAATATTGTTTTAATGTTGGTTTTTTTTTTTTGTTTTTCAGTAATTATGTAACTTCTACAAGATGCCATTGAGCAACAGAGAACGCCAGAGGTTATTTCGGCAGAGGAGAAATGAAGATCCGGACACGAGAAATACTTACCTGAAAAGTAAACAGGAAAAACATAAAAAGGATATTTTGGAAGGCAAAAGGAAACTTGTTGAGTCGATGAGTGACAGAGAGCACAGAGAGGCCAAGCGGGGGTGGAAGAAGCGGCAATCCAAACACCGTGAAGCTTCAAAAAAAGAATGTGTTAACACCTCCTGCATCCCCTGTGGAAGGCAGCCTGTTAAATCAACAGCCATCAACAAGGTAAATCTAAAATTATATACACAAACAAGAGGAATGTTCACGCCCCAACGCCCCGGATCACTAACAGTCTATGCTTGATACAGTCGCTCAATCACCATTAATGCTGATAATTAACGTCTGGAGTTATTTCGGCAGATGAGATACATAATGGAAGACCCACTATTTTAATTTTAAAAAAAACTTAACAGAATCACTAAATTATAAAAATAAACTTTAAATATCCAAACTTCCAGGTAAGTTTGGAAAACCCATTTATCCCCCCCCCCCCCCCCCATCTGAGACAGCAGCATTTCCAAAGACTTCCACACCAATCTGCAGTTTTTCGTGAATCCCACCCCGCCCCCGCATTCATGAAATCCCTTTGCTCCAACATCAGAACAAATACTTGGCTGTGGTTGGTCAACACAACGTCATTTTTTTCTACTCCCGGCTTGAGGAGGATATATCAAAAGCGCTATCAATATCCTACAGGTCCAGCGCGGTTACCGCGACATAACAGCAGCATTCAGATGTGTATGCGCAAACAAATAAAACCAAAAATATATATTTGTATGTATTATAGAAAGACACCAGATTCTCTGTATAGCGCGCAACCGATTCCATTTCCGCACACGCAGTATTGTTGGTATGAAATGTACAAATATTTATAGCGAGTGACATAAGCACAAAACCAAATCTCAGGCAGGCCCGAGTCTTGTGGGGGTGCGGGGGGTGGGGCGGGGCAAACTGCCCCTTATTGAATTTCTGTCGGAAAAAATTGTTAACATTATAATGTTTGACATTTCAAAATGTGAAGCTGTCGGAAGCTGGTTCTAAGTGAATGCATCGTGGGACAGCAGCTCTTATAGAATCTGATGGCATGATAAAATTGCAGGCAGAAATATTCATAGTGGGGGGGGGGGGGCGGTCTTCCCCCTCCTGCATCACCTGCAGCCTCGATAACTGGAAAAGTCACAAATGAGGCATCCGGAGTCTCTAGAATTGCTACCAGAGCATCGGATTCAAAAATAATTACCGGGAAGACCCCCACTCACGGGAGGGGGAGACCTCTTGCCATATATCTTCCCCATCTCTGTGCTGCGCACCCCGGGTTTACTTTCGGCATTCAAGTCTGTCGGTCCCCCTTTGTCGGATTTTTAAACACTGCTGGCTTCAGGCCTGATCAAAGGAGCCTGGAACTTGTCCCGCGGATCATATACGGCCCTCTAGGCCCTATACCACCACTCCGTCGAGAGAAGCGATATCTCGCTTCGCTCGATGGAGGAATGGTATTGGGCCTAGATGGTCTTTTATGGCCTGCAGTACAAATTCTGTACTTGTCATACAGGCATATACGACCCTCTGGGTCCTATACCGCTTCTCTATCAAGCGAAGCTAGATCTTGCTTCGCCCGTTGGTGGGGGGGGGGGGGGGCTGAGAGGGCGTGTAGGGTGCATAGAGTCTTATATGGCTTGCAGGACAAGTTCCAACCCCCTATGCCAAAATGTAAACAAACAACTAAATTTTATTTCCGTATAATATTCATGGCAAATGAACTTTTAACTGGAGGGTAGGGTGAATATAAATGCCATGCCGGAAACGTGACACCATGTACCCTGTCAGGAACCAGAATAACTTATAATATTACCAAACTTTTACCTTCCTCTGCAAATATGAAAAGAAAAGCTGCTGCTAGTTTCGTATTTTTTTTTTTTTTTACAGCAAGTACAATCAAGGTAGAAAGAAGGTGAAGCGAGATCGAGCAAAATGTTATTATGAAAGCAGTCTACTCCGACAGCAATTATCCGATGAGAGAAGAAAGGCTGTAAAATACAGAAAGCGTCTGTAGAGATTGAAAAGTGCACCAAACGTTGTGATCATTGGGACACCTAGTACACGTACCAAGACAAGACGTTTGCTTCAAAACTGGTCTTCAAACAAAAAAAAATATCCGAAAAACTTTGACTTTTAATTTTTCAATAATAGCTGAAATAAGAAAAAAGTATAAAAAATCTAAAAGTCAGCAGGCAAAACAATTTTTGTGCAAATTTGTGTGTGGCAAAATTATAAAAAAATATAAATTAAAAAAGCTGGCCCAGACACAACTTTCATTCAGCCAGAAAATGTGGAAATACTCTTCTGAAAATGTCGTCACTTCTCAGACAAAAAAAGGGTAAACCCATTTTATAGCCAGCGTAAGGCTTTTTTCATAAGAGATGATGTAAGTAGACGCACAAGTGGCAAGAAAAATACCGTAACCAAGCATAAAATAAAAATGCAAAAGCGTTTTCTCGGTGACACTCTATTAAATCTTTATCAAAATTTTTTAGCTGAACATCCTTTTGTCATCAGCTGCTCTCTCTTTTGTAAGTTGAGGTCGTTTTATGTTGTAGAACCGACTGAATTAGACAGATCAACTTGCCAATGCAAATTGCATGAAAATTTGAATTTTATTGTAAAAGAATTGAAAAAGCTTAAGATTGTAGAAAATACCAATATTGATGAAATGGCTCTAACCATTATGTGTGGCACTTGTTGTAAATGTAAAGATAAGGTGTTTCCAACAAACAGTGTAGTCCCAGAGGAATGTTACTTTTCACCAGTGGGTTACAAAACAAATACCCAGATCAGTTACTGGTAAGCCAGAAATTGGTGACACCAAAAATACTTCCTTTAAAGTAACTTCTGAAGATGAGATTACCACGCTACTTCTGGAGTTGATGGACCAATTTCATTGCAGTTTGCAGTTGAACAAGAGGCACATGTTCAACATTAGGCACCATTTTAAATCTTATCGTTCTGTCCGTGAATCTCTAACTCCAAAGTCTTGTTTAATCCATGTGGACTTTAGTGAAAACTACAACTGCAAATACTCTGAGGAAATACAATCCGTACATTTTGGTTGC